>JASAOG010000044.1:1590000-2192500 GCA_030265305.1 Biomphalaria pfeifferi | reverse complement strand
TTCCTTTTAATTACTTAGGGTATATATTTTTATTTAACATAGAAAGAGACTGAATAAATAAAAAATTACTGAAATAATGGTCCCACATCTGAAGTAAATACCACAGTAGAATCGATCCAGCCCATGTTTCTTTTTGAATGGAAAGGGTGTACGTGGGACAGATGGTTTCTCTTTCCCGTTATTGCGTCGGTCACATCTCGTGCGTTGCTTATTTGGCGGATGTTTCATGCTTCAAGCATAAGTGTCTTTAGCTGAGAATTAGTCTAACTCTCCTTCACTCGCATGGGGTCCTTGTAGGCTCGCACACATTCACAGGATTAGGGTGTTAGAACAACTCGTGTTATTGTTAGCGTTGATCTAATTCTATTGAGCCATTTGGTTACTTCAAACTGTGTGACAAGACAACGGTTAGATTTTATTATTTATTTATTGGTATTTATTGTTAAATAAATTAAATAAACTTCCATTCTAGTTTTTTAAGTACATTGAAAGAAAATCTAGCTTTATTTTCATTACTGTACTATTTATATTTTAAAAGAGATCCATTTCTTTCATATTGTATATTTTCGCAATAAATGTTCAGTTCTATACAATTCCAGTAGCTTGATATTAAAAGATTAGTGTTTTCAGCTAATTAATTAAGAAATCACTTTGTGCAACAAATGAAAAAGATTAGAAGTCTGATTTTGAAGTGCTAAAAAGTAGACAAAATGTATCCTATACTTTTTAAATTACATAGTTATTGAACTCTCCATAGTTTCTGTACACCGGATACACTATTAATAGTTAACCGCTAAAGATGAAAGTAGTGAAAATGTAATAGCATGCGTGAAGTTGCTTCAAACTAAACAAAGCGTAAACTGTTAAGCCAAGTAGTTTCCATTGTGAGTAAATAGTTAAATTTGTGATGTAGATAGTTATAATTGTGGTGTTATTTCAATGTGTTTTAGCTATTCACAATTGTGTATAAAAATATTCGTTTGAGTAATGTGGATATATACAAGGTGTTTATATTATTTATCCACGCCATTTCTATGTATTAGTCTGTTCAGAAATGAGTCAATAATGAAAACATTTTAAAAATACTTTTATAAGAACAACAAAGCTTAAATTAACTGTAATTGTATTTATTAGTTTGGATCACTCGCGTAATTAAATTTGTAATACATCTAGACTAAGAATAATAAGTCTCTGCGATTAGAAATATTTGTATATGATCCTGAACCAGTTGGGACAAAAGGGGAGTGGAGGGGGATACCTCTGTGAATGTTACAGCGGTCCCTTTTTCAATGCATTGAAAATAAAAGTTGTACGATTTGAATTGAAATAAATACATTTCAATTTGGCTAGAGAACGAGGGGACTAATTGAACTTATGCCACCACATCTTTCAAGTACGATTTCTTACCTTTGTTTGATGCCAAACAAAATAATCAATTATTGGTTAATTGGTTAATTTTGTTATTGATTCTTGTTTTGTTAGGTACTAGAAATAATAGTGTAAATTTTCAACTTGATCGAGATTGTGTGTGGGAGAAATACATTTTAACCAGCTAGACAAAGTGTAGAGTGTGAATGTAGCCTATAGATCAAATAGAAATAGAAATAAAAGAAGGGTGCATGTTTCGGACCTTGAGATCTATAGGGCAGATAATGTAAAGGTCCTATGTTTCTATGGCCGACAGTAAACGAGGGTGTCATGTGGCCAGCACAACGACCCACTATCTTTTCTTTCCCCGACTAATTTCAGGTACCCATTAGAGTTGGACTTAGGGGTGTCCTGAAAATTCCGAAATTCAAAATACCAGTATTCATCGAGATTCGAACCAGGGACCTCTCGGTTTGGAAGTCACCCATCCGCCAGCTCCTATTAATCTAATAGACTTTATAATATTCTAATAACAGGCATTTATCTCTTGACCTTGAAGACTGCGCAAGATGTTCCTGAATATTAATTTCTTAAACCATTGAATGAAAGCACCCGAAGGCGTTCGAGATAAATATTTTCTAGTTTTCCAGCCAAATTTAAATTATTTCTTTTATGTACCCGGTACTTTGAACAATTATAACGGTCAAACTACAGTTTTCCCAACGAACTAGCAAACCTAATTCGTGTCCATTCAGTGGCGTAGAAAGGTACCAGTGAGCCCGGGTTCAAGAATATTTTTTTTCAATGAGACAAATTTAGAAGGCAACAAAGAAAATCGATTAGTCTGAATATATTTATTCAAAACATTCTAATGCAAGTAGTTTTAAACTGGCTTTTATACAAGTACAAAGTGTCAAACGAGCCCATACACAATGAAACCTTCACTTGCAATGGTTGTTACGTCAAGGATCTAGATCTAAAGGTCTGTCACTGGAAGTAACTAATAGAGAGGGCGGCCGTGAAGGTTGTGGCTGCCTGGGTGCAAAATTGTAAATGCCGCCCGTTCCCCCTTTCTTTTTCTAAAAAAAAAAAATTCATTTACACCGTGCCTCATATTCTGTTTGACTGCCCCAGACTTCGCCTCGACAGGTCTGGGAAACCAAAAATTCTAGACCTGAGTAAGAGAGAGTTAAGAAAGTCGATGTAGGCTCCATAGCCTGCTCTTCCAGAATCTATCAATGCCGACCCATCAGTAGACCTAAATGCAGAAATTGCACTGGGCTTGAAGGCATTAATGGTCTCCAGTGCTAGAATTTGAAGGTCGTTAGATGAACGACTTAGCTTAGTGGCATTATGGTCTACTAGTTTCAAGCGTATGTCTGGGGTCGTTGGGCGACACCAAGGGGGAAGAGGATGAAAACGTTGAATGTTTTGTCGGTTGGTGGAGATGCCAGCTTTATCAGATAGTCTAGTGGCATGATGCATAAAAGACTGCATCTGAATACGTCTTCTGCCTTTCCAACCATCCACTAGTTTTCTAGCTGGGAGGTATTCATCCAGCCTTTTATACCGCTCAAAGCAGGTCAGTACTGACCTTTCCCTCCTAAGGTTTAGTGGACCTACATTAGCCATTATTTCAGCCGTATTTACTGGGCTCGTCCTAAAGGTTCCACAGACAAATCTTAGTGCTTGGGACTGTATTTTATCAAGTTGTTCAAGTGCTGTCCTAGAGCCATAAATTTGCACAGATAGGCTGTAGTCTATCTGTGATCGGACAGCTCCTAAATACAGTGATCGGAGCATGTCTGCTCGGACTCCCCACTTCGTGGATGCCAGCTTCCGCACAATGCAAAGTTTCCCTGAGACCTTTCTTACAACTTCCTAGATGTGCTCCAACATTTTTAGTTTGCGATCTAAAGTTACACCAAGGTATTTGGGTAGCTTTTCCATGCTGAGAGCCACTCCGTTGAGGGAGAGCTGGAAAGGTTGCCCGAGAATGCTAGTCCGGAGCGTGAACAGAGGATAGACCATCTTGGATGTGTTTATTTCTAGCCTCCATTTTTTGTGTGTATGAGCAGAGCGTATGGAGATCTTCTAGCAACACTTTTTGTATAGAGGTTGCGCTCCTTCCGGATTTCCAAAGGACAATATCATCAGCATATATGAAGCAACTTAGCGGTGAATATTTTTCTTGAGTTTTGATACAAAATAAATAATCCTAAGTACAAGTCACTTATACAATGACTTGATATAAAACGTTTCCTGGTGGTGACCCTTAGATGATGATAAATTCGTGGACCTAGAGGTGTGATGTAGGCTCTCACAGTGAGGTCCGCTAGTTTTTTTAAAGAATGTAATGAAAAAGAAACTTAATCATAATTATAACACAATTGTTACTTTTTTGTTTTCATTTATATTAATCTAACCCTATGTATAGAATCCAAATTAACGGGGTTTTTTTTTTTTTCGGTAATAGTGCTGCCTTCATAATTTTTAAGCGTCGTAAAAAGTTATTCAGAAATTATTTCCCCTAGCGTCTTCAACGCCTTTTTATCGTAGTAAGAAGAGAGACTATAAAAAACCACAGTCCGATATTGAGATGTTCTCTTCCAGAACGTTTTGAAATCGTTTCTTCAACAAGTTTTCACTCTATTGGTCTATACGAAACTCTCTCAAAAACAACGACAAAAAAAAAAAAAAAAGGTCCGCATTTGACAATATCAATATTAGAAGATAAAAACGATGGTCTCGTACTTTAACTTTACCAAAAGCTGTGGCAAAAATAAAAAAAGATCCGACTCCTATATTGGTAGATTGTTTTTGATGCAGTGTATGTAAAGTATAATTATTTCTGTAGTTAATCTTTAATTCATGTTTATTTGAACAGAACATATAATTATCACCTTAACATATTCGAAAGGAGATCTAGCATAAACATCATACAATTTTTAAATAAATAATACAAAAATAACAACCCCCCCCCCACACTGAAATTTTTGTTTGAAAGCCTAGCGGTGGCTGAGCGGTAAAGCGCTTGGCTTCCGAACCGGGGGTTCTGGGTTCGAATCCTGGTGAAGATTGGGATATTTAATTTCAGGATCTATGGGCGCCTTTGAGTCCACCCAGCTCTAATGAGTGCCTGGCATTAGTTTGGGAAAAGTAAAAGCGTTTGGTCGTTTGTTGACTACATAACATTCTCGTGAACCATAGGCCACAGAAACAAATGACCTTTACATCATCTGCCCTATAAACCACAAGGTCTGAAAGGGGAACTTATTTTACTAGCGCTTGAAGACTAGACTCAACATCTAGGCCAGTGATTCTCAAATTGTGGTCCGCATACCCCCAAATGGTTCGTTAGACGACTGAAGGGTGTCGGAGGGAATATGAAAATAGTAGCCTATACAATTAAAATAACTTCTTCGCTAAAAGCAAACTTTTTTATTTGGATAATTTGAATAATAATCAACCAGCCCCTCGCTAACAATATGTCTATTACGAACTATTCTATGTCGACCTAAACCAAACATTGAAAGACATTAATTCTTCTTTTGGATATTTCCGACTGGGTTTTGAACACTTTAGGACAAACTCAGATCCCAATCGCATATGAATTTATAGTAATACTCCAGCAGCTTATCGAGAAATCCACAAATCAGGAACTTAAACCAATGTCTGAACTAGGATATCACACATTTTAATTACAAGACAAATTTCATTTTCATAACCTGCATTTTCATTATGGGTTATTGAACAGAAGTGTTTGGGCTGCTTTCCCGTCTTCTTATGTTTAATCACCTGGCATCAGTGACATAATGAACGTCATCACAAAGAGAACCGAAGAGAATTAAGCGTTCATGGGGAGTAACGGTATCCAGTGGCGTCACTAGGGGGTGCGGTCCGCACCGGGTGACACCTATATGGGGGTGAAACCCAAATGGAAAAAATTATCTTTTGGACATGTTCATACATTTAAAAAAAATCTATAGTTATATACCAAAACCTGCCGAGGCATATCTACTTAGTCATCTAGATCTATGTCTTTTCTTTCAGGCATTATTGTATTTTTTTTGTTGGTGCACATAACTCCAAGTTACCTACGTGCTTACAAAAGTGGCCTTTCTTTAAAAACATAGAGGAAATTGCATGGATTTTATTTTAAATTTTAAAACTATCTGTTAAAAACAACATTGTTCGAACATTTTAAGAAATAAATTAATTTAAGGACGTCGCTTTATCTTCTAAGTAGATCCTTTCTACATAAGCAACACAATCTATTGAAAAGTTAAAAAAAAACAATAACACCTCTTCACCCTATGCGATTGTTTAATCTGCCTCCTTTGTTACGGTAGGACGGACAAAATTTCTCCTAACTAATGTACCGTCGTACTATTGACGTTTTTTGTGCGAACAGAAGAGGCCCACTACAAGACGCCTTGCTAAAATAGAGGATGATTTTAGGACAGCAACCCCACCTGTGACAGGTTGGGGAAAGTGACGTGTGTTTGGAGCGTTTAGGGTCTAGGGGATGATTTATTTTAAAGCTGTCACACACCAACCCGTCAGCATATAAATCGGGAGCAGGCACGCAACGAGACAAGCAATGAAAGAAAGATACAAAGTTAAAAATGAAGAATATTTATTTACATAAATATTTACATAGAAGAATAAAAGGGGGAAGGTTTGCATCTATCTCTAAGCAATACTATATTTAATCATCACTCTTGCACTTAATAAGAGAGTATGTCACTTTGTCTTCTGAACTTAGCTGGTTGTCCTGTTGATGTCGAAGCTGGCTTGAGGTTCTGCAGCTGGGGGTGGCGCTCTAGCGGGTAGAGGGACGCCGGTGATACAGTTCTTGTGGAGTCTCAATCCAAAGTTCTAATATCTGTAGTGGGCACAGTAGGGCGGATGGCCGGCTAACGTGGGCACAATGGTATTGCGGGCAGAGCGGATCTGCCGAGTGCAGCGTAGTTAACAGGATAAGTCCAGTGAGTTGCAGAGGGTTTAGCGTAGCTATGACGTCTCGCACAGATCTGGGTCTATGGGACGTCGCACCTAATAAGTTGACAGGTGGATTGTCGAATAGGCGGGCAAGTAGAGCCAATAGCGCCAAGTAATAGAGTTGAGTAGATCCACGTAGGCAGTAAATGATACTCAATAGCAAGTGAGCAAGTGATCCGATAAATAGGCAGATGATGCCAAATGAATAGGCAGGTAAATAGGCAGGTGATCCAAACAAATAGTTGGGTAGATCTCAGTAGGCAAGTGCAGTGCTGAATAGCACTAAGCACATAGGCAGGCACCTGAAGGAGGCTTCGGATAAATAAAGACAAGTTAGGACATGTCTCTCATGCATCTTATCGATGCCCTCGACTGAGGTGCATTCGTCAGATTGGTGAAATCGCTTTAGAGCACAATGGGGAGATGATGACAAACGGGATATGGATAAATAGATGGCTGATAGTAGCAGCATAAAATGTACATAAAAGGGGAAATAATAATATCAAATAAACAACACTAGTTGGAAGAGAGAAAAAAAAGAGGGGGGGGGGAACTGGGCAATGGTCAGCGACCGTGACGGTTTGTTTACATACGACCGTCGGCTGAGAACAATGGAGCACGCTTGAATGGAGAGGGTGTCCGTTCAAGGGGCGCAACTCTTGTTAAAGTAAAATGACTACAGGTGAGATAATTCATATCTCTTTTCTAAGCGCAGTATTAGTGCGCTAGTAAAATTATCAAGGCGGTCAGCCCCGATAAAGGAAATAAAATAATCAACGATCAATTGAGCAACGCAGCATTAATAGACTAATGCAATACATAAATAAATACATATGCCATGTTTATGTTTTCTACTTACAGCAGTGAAAAATACACAATGCACTAATTAAATACAAATGAAATAATAAAATACACATGATAACATCCAGTGAGAAATATTCACAAAGTAATTAAGAGGAACTGTGATTAAGTTCGGCTTACCACCAGGTATTCCTCTAGGAGTAAGATTAAATGATATAGTCCAGACTCGATTGACAGCGATAGAGAAATGAGAGGGTCTATCTTGATTTAATCTACCTTATATATAGGCCTGGAAAATGTGGGCGGAAACAGGAAATGTTCTAGGCTAAGAATTGTCTTACACGTGGGTGAAGTCCGACAAGAGTCGCACCTTGGAAAGGTCAAAAGGCGTGTTGGTTCGAGTGATCTCCTAGATCAAGGAGAGACGTGGGAGAAGGGGGGGGAGAGTGACTTGCATTCTACCCAAGGTGGTGTCAACTGCGCCCGTCAGACATCCGGCCGGTACGATCAAAGAGACTTGTTTATCTTTACCCCGGTCAAGGGAAGACAAGTGAAAAGCCGCCAAGGTGGTGGGCTCAGTCTAGCCTGGAGAGGAAACGGTGGGGCGGGTGAAGAAATTGGGGATAGGACGGGGGAAATAATTAAAATAAAATAAAGACATAATAGTAAATAATGATTAATGCTGTGATAAATTTGAGTGACTCTGACAGCAAGCTTTTGACTTGTCACACCACCCTTACTATGACGACTTTCTCGCATGGAGGGCGTGACGTCATTACCATGGGCATTCAAATTATTTTAAAGGGTAAAATTAAAAAGCTCTAGTTCATTTTTAGTTATAAATAAACGTGTGAGTATTAAAACTGTAAGCTTATATTATTATTAATGTTTCAAAAGGTAGTTAAATCTTCTGTTTAGCACCTTTTAAAACTTTTTTGAAGAAGACATTCTAAAACTTCCTCGCTTACGTGATTCGTCTCGAATGGTCATCATTTTGTCAAGTGTTTAGCATCGTCAAGTGGACAACCTTTGTATGACAAAAACTACAACGTTCGCGGCAATCTTCCTTAACAGGAAAATTATCTTCACTTGTCTTAAGACATTCGTGCGCTATATGCACCTCAAACATCCCTCGCATAATAGTATTGGTTAATGCTGCCTCTTTCTTTATAAGACTTAATTTTAGCGACTTTTTTTTTTTACTAGGATGAATACTGCGTTCAGATTCCAATAAAATATTTCAATTTCAGAACGTCCCACTCCGTAATGCTTAAACATTGACATGGGCTCTTCTTACAATGAGAAGATAAATGCGTTTTACACCACACAGAAAGAATTGATCAAGTTCAGACCGCAATGAAAGGCTTCGCGGAGCTAGAGGCGCTTCTCCAGATTACCTTACTGGATTGAGTGGGAATCTGATGCCTATCTTATACTATCGCCAAAAAGAACTTTTTCGGTTATACAAAATTGTAAAATGATCACTATTTCTGAAAAGAAAAAGGCACCAACGGTAAAAGTTTGAAAGACACTGCTGATTTGCATCGGATGAAGTCTTTAACATTTTCAGATACGTCCAGCCCACCCTTTCTTTAATTTAATTTTATGTGACTTGCAATCTTCTTACTAGGAGGAATAGGTAGACTTTAGAGAGAATAAGTTTCCGGAGCTCAGAAAAGTTGAAAAGCGCTTGGCGTCCGGGGCTCCGCACCGAACTCCATTTAGGTTTTTCAATCGCTGCCCCAGACTAAGTGCTGACTAAGGTACACATTTGCTGGTCTAGATGGTAATCGAAGTTTGAACGACCATCATAATGTTATACCGTTTCCGTCTAAAAGTCTAACAAAAGAAACATGTTGTTATTATTATGTTAGAAACGAACGAGTAGTCATTCTCTAGCGCTGCCAGGGTCGAGTTTCGCTAAAGAGAAACGAAATTCATCGTAGTCCCTTTATCAGTTTCGACGGAGGAATTTTCTGGTGATGTGGCAGATCTGCAGCAGTACCGCCCTCTGGCAAGAAGGATGTTCCTACGAATGTTAAGGGCCTTGAATGTGTCTGTAAGGGCAGTTGTTATCCCCTCGGTTGATATAACAATGGGGTATATTGTTGTTTTAGATAACTTCCATAAACGCTTAATCTCCAAGCCTAGGTTCCCACATTTTCGTCGTTTTTCTATCTCAGTTTTTCTTAAATTATGAGACAGTGGTATGGCGATATCAATAATGATAGCGACTTTTTCTTTTTTATCGATGAGAAGCAGATCAGTGCGATTAAAATCTACCGTTTTGTTGGTCAAGACAGGCCTGTCCCAGTACAGCAAATGATCAGTAGACTTGAGAACCTCTTGTGGTGAGTATTTGTAATAAGGAGGAGTATCCTTACCGATCAAATTGTGTGTCAAAGCCAAGTGCTAGTGTATTAGCTTTGCAACTTGGTTATTGTGACCTAGGTAGGCAGATTCCGATATTATTACTATTATTATTGTTATTATTATTATGTTGGAAAAGAACGAGTATTCATTCTCTGGCTAAGCCAGTGTCGAGTTTCATTAAAGGGAAACAAAATTCATCGTAGTCCTTTTATCAGTTGTTTTTCCAGATCAGTTTTTTTTTTAAATTATGAGATAGTGGTACGGCGATGTCAATAATGGTAGCGGCCTTTTCTTTTTTATCGATTAAAATCCACCATTTTGTCACTCAAAATAGGCCTGTCTCAGTATAGTAGATGATCCGTAGACTATCATTAGTGCTATCAATGGTTTGAATTTTGTCAGCATCTTTATCAGCTAGTTTACGAAAGAACTGTTTTCTTTTGTGTTGAATTAAAGCATTGTGCTCTTTCCTTTTAGTGGTTTCGTTGTAGCGCTTTAACCTAGCTCCCTTTAGTTTAGCTTTCTGTCTCAGCGTATCTTTCAGAGATAAGAGATTTGTGTGGCTATCACAGTCCGTCAGTTTGATTCTAGTTGTTCTTGGACTTCATTTTGTTAAGAATGTTCGCGGACTGGTTGTTTCCAAGATATTGTCCAATTGTATCCATTTGGCTCCTTAGCTGATTAATATCTTTCTATATAACATAAGAATATTGTCTTCAAGGCGCTTTTTCCATGCTGGCATATGTTTTGTTGGTCCCTGATTAATTGGGCCTAGCTCGAAGGTCTTTTGTCCAGAGAGCTCCGTGACAGCCACAGCAGCGCAGTATGTATCGAGGTGTGTCTCAGAGAAATTTCTTGGTGTTTCAAAATAGTTGACTAAAACTTTATTTATTCCATTTATTATTATTATGTCAGCTGTACTGTCAAAATAATTGATAAATATTTGGCACGAAATCAATATTTCAATACGTTTGTTTTGTATCTGTGGTGACGTTTTCGGTCTGAAACTAGCTTGTTTCAGAGCACATGTTTTCTTAGCAGTAGATGGTACTCGGATAGTAATTTCACAAAGTCAAAGATTTTGACTTAGTATTTCTTCTTCAACTTATTTATAAACTCCAGATCTAGATGAAACAAGCGTACTGAGCAATGATGTAGCTACATGTATTATGTGCCACAGATAAAAGTGGCGTGTAAAATTGCGTTGCCTCAAAAGATTTAAACACATCTTGTACATTTGATACAAGCTGGTCTACAACGTACATTTAATCGAAGAAACAAAATATAAGATTAACGAATTAGCAAAATTATCCAATTTTAGTTAGCATTTCAAATATAGTAGTTTAGTAGTAGTAGTAGTTTAGTTTGCTCATGTATGTATATGTTGTTTTTACTGAGAAAGTGTATCCTTAGTTTGATGCCCTTCACCACTTGATGCCCCGTGCGACCCGCACATGGCTAGCTACGCTTCTGGGTACATGTGTCAAAAAAGTTTTGAGATCGAGTTACTAGATCACGCCCTCTCTCGAATCAGCACTAGAACGTCGTTATTCTGAATATGAAAAAGAAAATTGCCAGTTAGCTAAAATCTTTTATTTTTGGCTTAAATTTTTTAAAGATATAAACTTGTAATATTTTTGTAGATTATTAAAAATTAAAAAAGACACACAAAAGTAGTTTTAAAACGGTAATATGTTTAGCTTAGAGATTTTTACAAATATGAAAGCAATAGGTAAAACCAATTACTATAGTTTTTGACATTTTCCTGTAAAAGTCTGGCATATAGATAAAAAATAGAAAAGACAAACTACAAAAGAATTATTTTTATTTTTCTACTCGTGCACTACTTCTACTTCTAGATCTAGACTATAAAGGGAGACAACGCTGACTTGAGCCACATATCTCCATTATAAGTCGACAGCAATGGCTGCAGCCGCTGGACAACACTTCTTCGAAGGAACTGAAAAGCTTCTCGAAATTTGGTTTACGTCTTCTGAAAATGACAAATCTTGTGATTTAAGGACAATACAAAGGTATGTTAGTCGTAAGCATCTAAACTGTCTTGGATTATTCTAATTCTAGATAAGTAAAGAAATTGCAGTCTCGGTCTCCAGCTACCGACTAAAGTACCGAGTTAACCGACCGAAGTTTAGTTTCACGTGTTTAAAAAAACGTGCATGCGGGGGGGGGGGGGGGGGTGTGTTATCACGCGATGGATTAGTCTAGAATAGCCTTGATTGCAGTTTGATTTCATACAAAACAAAAATAATACGGTGTTTGTATTAAATTACGATTTGCGAATAGTTTTGGACATCAATATTAATGATCTTTTATTATGTTTATTTGTTTGTTGTTGTTTTTTATAGAGAATAAATGGTCAAATAATTGGAGTTTGCATGATACATTCTTATCTTATAATAATTGAATAAAGTTAAATGCCTAGAACTAGACCTACACAATAGATCTAAATTTATATAGAGAGAATAGAGAATGGCCATCCTAGCCTGTACTATAATAATACAAGAGATTAGAAATTTATGAAATGAATTTAAACAAAAAAACACAAACATTTAACACACATCTAATCATGCAAATATAAAATGTCTGAAAGTTGATGAAGTAACTATCCCTGTGACCTAATTTTGGTATAAGTATAAGTGTTCAAATTGTTATTTTTTGTGTTCATATTTTTTATGCATAATTTGAAAACATCTTTATGATTTCATGTGAGGGGCTATGCCTGGGGATCTTAAAATATAGTTATTATTTATTAATATGGAATTAAAATCTAAGTTTACTGATAAATAAAGTGTGAACAAATTTGTTTGTATTAAATAAAAAAAAAACACATGCCACTGTGACCTTAAATCAGGGTGTCCTTGACAATAGATAGATGCAATCTATTTATTGATAAGAATCGTTATCGATTTTTCACTGAACATGTTGATTTTCATCCAAATTGGAACTACGTTGCATATCTTTTTAGACTTAATTTTTCCTGCTTCATTTTGTGCCCTTATATTTTCATCGGGCTACATTATTAGATCATATTACTTCTGTGCACTGGCAATTTAATAAATAGGTCTAGTCTAGTGACCTAGATCTGTGTCCTAGATTTCTAGATATAATCCTAGTTTCTTATTGTGTGTGGCACCAGGGACAGTCTTAGGCCACTGCAACCTATGCGGCCGCAGTTGGCCCCCGCACGAATTCTAGGTTTAAATTATTAAATTAAACCATTTTAATTTATTATTAAAGGGTTAAAAAAATGTATATGTTCAGAGACCTTTTTTTTTTTTACCTTGGTATTTGAACATTTCTAATTTTTCTGATTTTCTGATTAGAATATCTTGGAAATAGTAAGAGACAATAAAATATTTTTTTTTTACTCATTAAAACACTCAGTTATAAAGCAGTGTTTTTTCTTAGGACATACTCAATTTCAGTTCTGTATAATCTGAACAGGAAATTGTTTTGATATCTCTCATGTTTTTATAACCAAGATGGCTGCCTGTGCAAGTACCTAATCTAGATCTAGATTAGTGGTTAGAATATGTAGATCTTGTAGATTATATTTAGATTCTAAAGATCTAGGGGTAGAACTCTAGTCTAGTATCTAGATGTAGAATACTCAAGATTAGTTTTGCGATTCTCCAGTACTGGGTACAAAAGTGTAACAATGAACTAAAAATTAAAGCTGAAATTTTTGGTTTTATTTCAACCGTATTCACTTAAGTTATTGTACTTTAAGGATTTATGAATAAAAAATGAATTGTAATATAGAATTATAGATATTAGTTATAATAGTTTCCATGTTTTTATTATTGCTGTAACGGAATGTATTGTTTTTGAATATTATGTTTTATCTCCTTGACCTTGCTGAGATAAGCCTCAGCATTAGTTGTATCTAAGTTCATTGTCTTGACAATTATTAAATTATCTTTTTAATGCCTGTTTAATTTTTATGTTTGTAATGTTTTCAACTGTTGTCTGACTGTGCAATGAAAATAATGTATTTGTCGGTAGACCTTGTTTTTTTACCACTCACAAGGTTGTAATAATTCACTCCATAGATTATTAGTCTCTGGCATTTTACGCATCAAGAAACAATCTGAAGCTGGGTAGCAGATTTAGCAATAATAGCTGCATCATCAGCATAGAGGAGTTCCCTTCTGGAGTCTACCCAGTGTCTCAATGTGGGTTCAGGAGTGGTAGATCCACTATAGGCATGATATCCTGTCTAAGGCTACTGCAGGATACATTTTGAGAGACAGACTTCTATACATATTTGTTGATCTTTTGACATGGTCAGCAGAATTGGCCTTTTCAAATTCCTAAGAAAAATATGATGTCCTCCCAAACTACTTTTATTAAATGTTTTAATGAGGAAAAAAATATACGGTGAAATGTAATGGGGCCCAATCAGCACCTTTTGAAATCAGCAGTGGTGTCGTGTGTGGGGATGTGTGCCTACACCTACTCCGTTTCCGTTTCTTTTCCTGCCTACGTCATTATGCTTAAAGTGACATTAACTACAGTGTATTTCTTCATACAAGATTTTCTGCAAAACTCATGTCTCAGATCTACGAGTGTATATATAACAAATATTTCATTTAATTTGATTCAGCTATTTAATCCTTGTTTCCTGATCAAATATGTTTTAGGCATTTAGTCTCTTGATGGCATAAATGCCACCATATTGATTTTTTATATCAATTATTCAGGCTTTCAGAATTTTTTGTTTATATTTTTACTATAGGAAAGATTGGGAAAAATTGTTGAAGCTGGTCCGTTGTGAGATCATCAGTTTTATGAAACATGAAGATATGGACTCTTATGTGTTAAGGTAAGAATACAAGTCTCATTTTAAAATCATGTAACATTTGGTGATAAAGTAGAACTATTGAATTGAAATGCTTACCTTTTGGACTGACAAGTAATGTTCCAATGTTTTTCAGTGAAAGCAGCATGTTTGTCACTAAGAACAGATTTATTTTGAAAACATGTGGGACTACAACCTTGTTAATAGCTGTGAAACAGCTGGCTCAGTTGGTAAAAAAGGAATGTGGTTATGATACAATAGCTGTAAGTTTCAAATCTTAAAGCATTAAATATATTTATACTTATAATGAAATTGTAGTTGTTTGATTGGATTTAAAATGTGAACTTAGTTAAAAACTAGTCACATTTAATATATTGAATACAACCATAGATTCTTTCTTCTGTCAGGACATCTTTTATTCTCGGAAAAATTTTTCTCGCCCTGAGCTCCAGCATTATTTGCATCAGTCTTTCGATAAAGAAGTAGATCACTTGGACCAGATGTTTACAAGTAAGTCTTAAACTCTTACAGCATTAAGTTCTACACATTGTAACATTGTACTTCTATATGTTTAGGCCTATAACAATTTTGTGTCCTTTCCAATTTGTGCTAATATATCTGAACATTTTCTGTCCAGATGGTGCAGCTTATGTTCTTGGTAGAATGAACAAAGATTGCTGGTAGGTAAAGATTGCTTATTAGATTATAAGATTTTGATATATATTTTAAAAAGAAACATTATTTTTTTTGTGTGTGTGTGTGTGTGTGTTTGTTTCAGGTATCTGTACACATTAGAGAATGGTCGTGTAGAACAACCTGATCAGACATTGGAAGTATCCTTTTTGGATTACATTACTTGTCAATAAATTTTCATTTGAAGTACTTTCTTCTTGTGTAGCTTATTGCAATCCTTTAGTCTTCAAATTATTTTGCTGACCTTGGATCGGGGGGAAAGTTCTTAATGAAAACAAGTTTATCTATTATTCACTGCAGTGCACTAAAATGGTCTTTATCTGTCATAGTAACTTGTATGGACATTTCCAGCTTTTTTTATTCCTTACTATTTGGAATCTGTTTTGTAACTCACATCAGTTCTTTCATTTAAAATAATTATGTCTTGTGTGCTTATTACTTGTTGTAATTTTCATTCCCTTTTGAATTTAACATCATGTTTTACTTTCACTTGGAAATGACTATGCTGGCTAAAAAAGCAACAATAGTTTAAGGCAGTCACCTGTTGATGAATATGCTCAATATACACTTGTAACTACTTTTAATACAGATTAGTGAATTTTCATATGAATAGTGATGGGCAAAAGTTAATTAAAAAGTTAGAAACTTTTAGTTTGACTAAAACAAATTAAGGCCAAAGTTTAATGAGAAAAAAAAGTTAGTTAAAATCGTAGTTTAATTTTTTGTTACAAACTAAGAAGTTCAATTAAATTTTAACAATTTTCAATATGTGGAAGCCATTGAAATTTGCAAACCACTGTTTTCTGATCATGTGATCAACAACTTTGATTAACAAAAGAATGATGCAATTAACAACTATTTTGTCAGCCTGCATTTGAAGAGGGACTGGTAAATAAAGATGCTGGTGGAAGCTACAAAGTCAATATCTGCACTTGACGTTGCTACAAATTTTTGCCAAAAGCTTCTATGCAATATTAGGAATGGGGTTGTTCTGTATTTCGTATGAGTCTCGTGGTGGTGTTTAAGTTCTGTTCATTTATAGTGGAAGTCTGATAAGTGGGTCAATATTTAGAGGCTTTAATCAATTTATTTGCGGCTAACGATAATTTATTTACAGCAGGAACATCAATTTTTTAATATCTTTAACGTTAGATGATGCCCAAGGGAATAATAGATTCTAGTCTATAGACCTATTATTAAAATAAAAGGTTAGGCCTATGAAGATCTAAGAAAAAAAATTGACTCTTCCTAAAAAGTAAATAGACTGTGTGTCTGACTGATTTTAACAACCTAGTCAGATAGACCTACACATGCTGGGCTAGTGTACTATACTGTATAGTCAATGATAAGTCCACACTTTTTTTTTCCTTGCGCGTTATGCAATAGTGTTTGTTATATGTCAAGTGCCCAGTTTAAAAAACACTTGGCATAGTTTATCAAGCATGTACATTGATCTATCTTTACACAATAATAGTTACACAGATCAATTGTTTCTTAAGACTCCAGCAATTTAATTTTTATTTCTTAGGTTACTATATATCTAAATGTAAAATTTCGGACCAATTTCTTTTATGAGATTTTAAACTTTACTGTAAGATTATATAACAAGTCAATATGATTAAATACATAAAAGTAACCTTCTTTTCAAGGCTAAAATACAAACATATATTTATTGAGATATTTTTTATTTTTTAAAAAATTTTATTGTGCAATATTTTATTACTTATTGCTGATTTTATTATGAAGAATGATTTCTACAATGTTAAAAGCATTAGATCCAAACCGTACCTAGGCCTACAGTCGGATAGATTAGCTAGGTCTATCTCTTTCCCCCCACCCCCCCTTTTTTTTTTGTTTTGAAAAGTTGTTAAAGGGAAACTCCGATAGTTTTGACAATTTTTGATATAATGTGTTTTGATGTACAGATAATGAATATATGATTCTTTTTTTTTTATTTGCAATAATAACTTAGTAATTGATGTTTTTCTGACGTAATTTTCCTGCGCATCCAAAACAGTCAGACTTTCACCGGGTTTCTATGTGACGTCACAAATGTGTTTTAATCTATTGACTTATTGTATAACAGGAGACCATATAGCAAAGCTTACATTCTTGTAAAAGAAATATATCTTCGTATATGCAGTTAAATCTAGAATCTTGTAAACAAAGAAAAAATGCTTATTAAAAGTAGATTTACATGCTTGACTAACCACGGCAGTGTGTATCTTCTCGCCTGACCACTCAACACACAACAAACACTATCGCTTGGTTGTCTTGTCATGACCGACTACACGTAGTCTCGACAAGCCTTACACTGACCAGCTTGTTCGAATCAGACACACAATCTATTTACTTCTTAAGGCAGGGAGAGGCGTAGAAGAAAATGTTACTCTTTTTCTCGAGTTGATTATCCTAATGCTTTTAGATCTATCTATACATGTATATATCTGTATCATAGCTCTGTACTAGGCCGTCACTAAGCCTAACAGCTACTCTGAGAATGAAGCTATACGATTGGTCAAATCTAGTTTCTCTTTCAGTATTGTTGAGGGAAGTGACGTTTGACATGGTTTAAAACAAAATCTCATAGAACCCTGTTTTTTTTTTAGATGTCAAGAATTTACTAATTTATTAATTATAAATGTTTCTAAGCATTTAAATAAAAAAAGGTAAAATGTTTACTATTACAACTTTTTACGCAGAATTTAAATATGTAAGTAACTCAAATTTGAAAAACCATCGGAGTTTCCCTTTAAAGTTTTATTAATTTTTTTTATTTTAGTCTACCTATCTTTTGAAATAGGCATATAAACTTTTAGTTTAACTTTATTTTAGTTGAAACTTAGTTTTGATTTAACTTAAGTTTAGTTCCCATCACTTCTGGTGAAAGACCTTAACAACTACTAGCTTCTAATGTGGGATATGTGCAGAAGTAAAATGGAAATATTCACAAGAAACCAATCCATTGATGGGAAAGACGCTACAAAGGTTAGTTGTATGAACCTGTTTAAAAATGACCCTGCTTTTGTACTAAAACGTACTGTAACTAAGGAGGTATTGGTTGCTGTTTTGCTTGCTTAGTTTAATCTACATAAATAATATTCCTTTTTTTTTTTTTTTTTTTTTTTTAAACAAAACTTTCTTTTTGTAATGCAGAAATCAGGCATTTGTGACATAATTCCCGGGATTCAAATTGATGACTATTTATTTGATCCTTGTGGCTATTCCATGAATGGACTTCTTCCTGGGGTAAATGTAGACTCATATTATTTTCTTTGGTGGTTTTAACAGTAATAATTTATTATTTATTTCTTGACATCTAGAATGAAAATCATTATTTTTACAATATCAATGACACACCATTTTTTTTAAAGGGTTACTATATCACTATTCATGTTACACCAGAGCCTCACTGTAGCTATGTCAGTTTTGAAACTAATGTTCCTCAGGTAAGTTTTTATTTTTAAAATGTAGTAACCTATGCTGTTTCTTAGTAACACATCAGACCTGCCTACCAAAAAAGTCCAAATGCGTATTTTGGCACCAGAATGCGTAACACTTATGTGATCCACTATTTTGTCATATATATATTAGATCTAGATGTCATGATTAGATCTAAATCTAGATCAATACGACAATAGAGATGATATCTAGATCTGGATCTATGTCTATATAATTATTATAATCTACTCTAGATCTCGGCTCAAAAGTGTTACCGATGTTACTCCAAACTTTCGTAGGCCTACCTTCATCCTTGATCTATTCTATACTAAGAATCTAGACTAGACTGTAGTAGATGTTATCGATCTAGATCTAGTCAATCTAAATTCTAAATCATACTATTACTTAATTGGATCTTGATTGTAGAGTAATCATATGAAGAGAGAGAATCATAACGGAATGACTATCTAGACTCTAGCTAGATCTATTCCTGTATAACAAGTTATCTAGATCTAGACTAGATATCTACACTGTCACTCAATGTGTTTTGAATCGATAGCACTTCAATATTTTTTTTCTATACAAATGAATACAGGAATCAGGGATTTTTAAATTTTTTTTTACATTCGACTTTTTTTTTAATGCACCAACATAGTTAAATATAAGGTCTAGATGTCATTATTACATCTACAATCTAAATCTAGATCAATAGGACAATAGAGATGATATCTAGACTAGATCTGGATCTATGTCTTTATAATGAATATAATCTACTCTAGATCTGGGCTTAAGAGTGTTACAGATGCCGTGGATCCGCTACAAATGTAGGTCTACTCCAAACTTTCGTATGTCTACCTTCATCCTTGATCTATTCTATACCAAGACTAAGAATCTAGTCTAGATCTAGACTTTTTTTTCTATACAAATGAATATGGGAATCAGGGATTCAACATAATGAACTTACAAAAACAAAAGTCACGTTGGTGTATCGGCGGTACCAACCCGCCACTCCCTCACTCTCGCGTTCTTCATTTCTAGACTAAATCTAATTGCTATTAAGAACCAATCAACGTATAGTGTTGTGTTCCCCCACCTTTTCTGTCCTCCCCCCCCCCCCCCCCCTCCCAACAGGACAGCTTAGCATGACCGCTCGTTAGCTAGTCAAGAGTGAAAAAAAGGATACGAAATGCGTAATGCAACGGGTTAAATGCATATTTGTGTACTGACGGTCATTTTTGGGGGATTTTGCGTAACGGTAGGCAGGTCTGCTTATTGCTATTACGAACCAATCAACATATAGATCTGGACACAATTTGTTCCGCCACCATTTTTTGTCCCTTTTTGTAAAAATTATTACAGGTCAACAAATCTGTGTTAAACTGTCACGAGTAAATTTAGAATCTATAGATCTAGTAATTGCAGATCTCTAGTCCCTCAGTCTAAGAGTCAAGATCTACCTAACTAATGCTACATTAATTTATATTAATTTATATTAATTTCTAATACTATATCTAAAGTAATAGAGATCTAGTCTAGAATGTAGATTTAGATCAAGATACAAGAAAAGATTCTAGATCTAGACTAGTCATTGCACTTCTACATTACTGTAGTTATTCTAGATCTATCTGGACTGTTTTCAATTCAAAGAAAAATGTCGCACTTTAATTTAGAGCTAGATCACTAGTGAAAAAATAGTGGCATGTTCTTCCTGTATAGGATAGTTATGTATGGGGACTAAGGTCTGGTAGGGTTCTAAGTATACTCAGCTTCCATTAAAAAGAAATTTGATAACTTTTTTTTTTCTAATTGCAGGCTTCTTACCAAGAGCTGCTTAAAAAAGTTTTGGATGTCTTCAAACCTGGCAAGTTTCTGATGACTGTCTTTGCTAACACTGTAAGTCTTTTGTTTTTTTTAGATAATATATTATTTATTATGAGTTACATCATTTAAAACTGTAAGGATGTAAAAAAAACATTTACAACATATTAATTGAATCTTCAACTCTTTCTCTCCTAATCGACGATACCATCTTTTATTTGACCTTATTAAAATTAAATTCATGTTTAATTTTATAAAAATGACTTTGTTATATAAAAAGAGCATGCATTTCACACATGCTTCTAATTCTATACCAGATACATTTTCAGATAAAAAACAACAAAACTATTGAAGCTTAATCACAACAGGGTAGTGAAATAGTAATGAGCAAAACGAAGAATTCCTTCGAAATGTTGAAAAATAATTACGGAGAGAAAGAGTTAATCAAATTTAACAAAAATATTGTAAAAGCAAAAATAACATCTTATGAGTTTATCTTGAAGCCTGTTGAATTTATAAAATGCCAATTTCCTGTTTTAGTATTATTATACTAATGGTATGTACGGTACACATATGAGCCAAACTATGTGATTTTGTCCATTCATAGGCTTCTATTGCTAAAGACACCCACAGACACATGGAACATTTGGATACTATTGAAGGCTACATGAGAAGTGACCACCAGTTTTGCAGTCTCAAAAACTACTACTTGACCTACACACAGTTCTCTCGTCCAGTTATTTAGGAGACCGTGTGCAGGGGCCTTGTAAGGGTGCGTCATTGTAGCCAACAAGTTAGAGGGAGGATGTGTGAAAGAAACCATTTGGCTTGCTGTGTACGTTATAGAGCTCCTTCCCTGTTGAAGACGCACTCAAGGCCTGCCTGCACACCATTCAAGAGGCTAGTTAGTTCTGATTCTAGATATTCTTATTCACCTTTTAACTTTGCTCGATGTTTTTCCTATTTCTCTCGTGTGTGTCCTCGCTTTGTTTTTCGTTTTTGTTTGCGCTGTCAGATTTTTGTGTGGCGTTCTCGTAAAGGGAGAAAGAAGCTGAGTGTTAGGAAGGGTTACATTGTCAGGAAGCCTAAATAATATTTTTAAAGGGGAAGCCTTCATTGGTGTGTTCAAATCTTTGTCGAAAACCCCTATTCGACTGAATGTCAAACCTACCACCAGAGGCAGGCATGGAATGAAAGCAAAGCACTGGACAAGATTTGACTGGTTTGTCAGGAAATGTTGCAGTTTTTTTCTACTATTAGTGGCTTTTATCAATTTCAACAGCATTTTTTTTAAACTGCTGATGAGCTATCACACTCTTTGTTGAAATCTTCAATAATGATCTTTCTTCTATTTAATAATGCCACAAAAAATTTTTTTTACTATTTTAAACTTTGTATTTAACAATTTCCCTTAAAGAGAAAAAAAGAAAGAAATTCGCGTTACCCTGATGTTATTTGAAATTATTTAGAAACTGAAACAAAACTGAAGGTCAGGTTTATATTTAAAATAATCTAAGAGGAAGATCAGTAAAGTGTTTTTTGAATGTAAACTAACATTTTTTTTAGTAGTGAGCTATATAGAAAAGCAGCATTATAATGCTGACATATTAGGAACTAATCATGTTGAAGATTTATTGTCAGTGATTAATTTAATAACTTCACTTCAAAAAAATAAATCCAGCATTGTCCATCCATATCCTTGTCAGTTCTAACTTAAGGATTCTTTTTGTTTTGAGAATTTAATGAACTAAATCTGAAGAAGAGATGTTTCTTCCACTTTTCATCTGACATAGTGTGTGATAGCCGAGTTTCTATTTAAGATTTTATACAGTGCACGCTATTTTTGAAATAGCATAGATATTTTTTTCTCCACATTTTTCTACCAGTCCTATACTTAATGACTCAGTTTGAAAGATTGCAACATTATTGACATTCATTTGTCCAACTAAAGATGTTTTGTTTTCTAACAAGTTTCCATTCATAAGCATGTGAATGGCTTATACAGTTACATCCCTAGTATTACCAGCAGAAGTGAAAAAAGTTATTTTCCTTATTAAGGGATACAACATTGAACTAAACTAGATTCAAGACCATCTGCCAGATTGTCTAAACTGTCTGGTAACTATGTTGTCTTGACAGAACCCTGTTATTTCAGTGTGACACCCTTGCTCATAGTGTCACAATGCGACAATTTTTTTTATTTATGTCAATGTTTTGTCTATGTTTTGTTCATCTGTAGTGAAACATTATTCCGAGTTTGGACTTGTTATAATTTTTTGTTTTAAATATCAAGTCAAGTTAGCTTTACTTAGTCAATTATAATTTATTTCTTTTTTCATTCAATGGTTTTATTGTTTTTGAAAGCCTGAAAAGTTTTATTTTTGCAAGTTTAAATATTATATTTAATGTGCAATCTCAATTTTAAAGGTTCTATGCAAATTTTCAATTTTTTTGCTTTTGAAAAGGAAAAAAAAATTGAAAATGGCAATTTGACAGCATTAAATGTATTTATCAGTTGTGAAGTTTAGGCCATATACACCTTGGATCCAAATTTACTATTTTGATCTGATGCTAAAAGATAAAATTCAATTGGGCATTTTTATTTGACTTTTGTATACAACTATCTTGATCTATTTATCTTGATCAAATGTATTTTTATTTGGTGATTTCATATTAGATCCATTACATTGGTTTGAATTTTAAATTTTCTATTCATTATTTTGCACATGATATTAGTGTCCTGGGCATTATATGCTCAAAGAAAATCAATTAACTTTTTTTTTGTTTTTGAGTTGGACCTCACATTCTGTATAGCTTAGCAACATCAATCTCTTAATAGTGGGGTCACCATTCTATAACTCTTTGTCTATGTACCAGACATTCTACCAAAGGAGTCAACTCTTATTTAGCCCAACTTTGGTATCATCTTCGTTTAAGAAAAACAATCTTGTGTACCCCAAGCATATTGTGACAAAAGAAAATGTCCTAACAAAGTTGTTATGACCTGCTTCATTTCATTTTCCTTTTTATTATATCCTGTAAATGATTTTTGTTTTAGCATTTAAATTTGTTTTTAAAAAGGTTTCATAAAACATTTATCTATTACCGCTGTTTCCTATAACATGTTCAGCTTTCTCTAGATCAACTCTATTTTTGATACTCTCACATTGTGCAGCACACAGCACATCAATTTTAAAAGAATGAACTAGTCAATTAAAACTTCCAAAGATACATTTGAAATCTGTTTTGATGTGAAAACTTTGTTGTTTGGTACTCCATTTTGAATTTGTTGACAAAAGGCGACTGAAGTAAACAAATAGCTCTGAAATGTTTTTTCAATGTTTATGTCTGTCCATGCAGACATGCAGCTATTGTGTGTGTATGTGTGATACATTTTTATTGAACCATTAAGAAGTGAAATGTGTTTAGCATGTTAGTCTAAGGTGTTTCTATTTTATTTTTGTTCAGCACATATTTTGGTTGTGGGATTATTGCTTAATGTACACTTTGCTATTAGATATATATTTTGCCTTGTGTGTAGTAGCGTACTCCATTTTTTTTGTTTATTAAAATACAATATCTCAACTAATTTTTTTTTTATGTCTTACTGGGTACTTAGAATGTTTTTGTTTTTTTTTTTTTTGGCGTGGTTATGTCCAAGACTTACAAGATGGTTTGCCTCACTTAAGCTCTGATTTATTAAGCACTTCAAAAGTTAACTTTTCTTTCTACTTAGAAATCTTTCTTAAAATTATTAATCTTACTGGTGGGAGATAAGTGTTGAATTGAAATACAAAAACTCCACAAGAACTCTTTTTCGTTCAGGAATTGTAATAAATATCTCTATTGAGTCAACAAAGCAGTGTAATGCTTTTCCTCCCTGGGACCTGAGTTCTCCCTCACCTATAAGAAAAAACATCGAAAGTGTAACAAAAAAATATCTGATCACAACCAAACAGAGCTCAAGGAATTAGTGAACTCATTTTCTAAGAACACATTACCCCAACAACTAATGGGTCAGAGTCTACACAGATGGATCCTCCCTAAAATCCAATACAAATGGAGGAACTGGCATACTAATGGAGAAAAACTGGAAAAAACTGGTGATCTCTCAGACAGCCATAGAACAGAAAGGCAAGCACTAATGAACTGTACACCAAACAGCCATATTGTCTTACTGACCAATGCCAAAGCAGTCCTTCAAAGCCTGAAAAACTCTGATAATTCCTATAAAAAGCAACTCAAACCCCTTGTAAACCTTAACATCAACAGCAAAGAAACAGTTCTTCAATGGATTCCAGCATACATTGAATTAGAAAGCAATGAAAAAGTAGCCAAAGATGGAAGAATGAACAAACAAATATGAAAATCCCACTCTACCCAGAAGAAATAATGAAATAATAGAGTAGAATCAATGAGAATTGGACCAGCTTACATCCCAAGTACAAGAAAAAGGACGCCTATTATAAGCTATCTCAACATGACCAACACATAATTTTTCGACTCAGAACTGGACACAACAGAATGAAACAACATATGTTCCCATAGTTTAAAAGTCAGGACAAGCGAAACCTGCCCTTGTGGAGCATCATCAGAGAATGCTGACCATGCCCTTCAAAGCTTCATACTATAGCAAGAGGACCGAACAAAACTCTGGCCCCTAAAACCATCCTATAGAACAATAACTATACAGAGAACTGACTGATTTGGAAACCACTGTGCAGTTCATCTCAGATATAGGATTGCTCATCTGAACTCCCAAACGTAAAATGAGAACGAAGAAGAAATACTTTGGTAGCTTTCAGACTTCAAAATGTCTTGAGCTGGAGCAAGTTTGATTTTAATTCTAAGGATATATTTTAAGGTGTATAATTCAATTGACCTTTTTTTTAAAACAATAAGTAGACACAAGTTTGTATTTGACTTCTACAGCATGTACATTTTTGAACTAAGCAATTTATTCCCTCATATTAGCCTCGCTATATAAAGATTTCCATTTTATGTAATGTAAATCAATTCTACACTGCAAGGGTGCTTGCATCTATAACAGTTCTGGCTAAGCAATATCAGATAATTGAAAACATAACATAGTATTCCAAATCATTAAATAATTACTATACTACTATATTACTAATTGATTACATATGCATGGTGCATTACTCTTTATTTCATACCATCTAATTTTTTTCTTGATGACTGGAATCTCATAATGAAGCACATTGAAAATTATTACACACACCCTATTCTTAAATTTAAGAGCTATATCTCTAGGATGAATCAAGTTTATTCCTGAACAAGCATTTGAAACATTAAATACAGTTCTAAAGGAAATGCAATAAAAACTGTCTACATCGACAACACACATGTACAATGAGATAATTTAGAATACTGGTACTATTAGACTTAGTAATACATTATGTACAGCAGAGAAACCTCAGCAAGAGCAACACAATGTCTGGGATAAAACAAAAAAGTCCTAAATTAGTTACACATAATGTCTGTGTTAGCAGGAGAAAAAAAGCAAGGCAAATGACATAAGCTCCAGCTGAATAACCTGCCCAATGTGCAGCCAAAAATTCCAGGCTCACATAGGTCTCACCAGCCACGAGGAGGCACAAAGCACTCAGCCCCTGAATGACAAAAGTGGTCATCATCGAACCATGATGGACAAACTATATAATAATAAATATGTCTTGTCAAAAGGATGAATGCAGGTATGTTTTTAAGCTTATTTCACAGCAAGTTTTGCAAGAACACAAGTCTTTAAAATAATACACACCCTTAATAGGTGGAGCCTATGGCATAGTGCGTTCATTTATTAGCCAATGATGTGTAGACAGATATGGGGGACATCTGCTTAAAAAAAAACAAAAGACATTTGATTTTTTAAGTTTAACGTATCATTTTTTTTCTGTTATAATGTAAATCAAAATTAATTTGAATGAATATAAAAGAAATAAAATATCACAGATAACTGCTCCACTTCAGTGACAAGTCAGCTCATTCTGGTAAAAGATCTTCTCCCAATTCTTCATCACCAAAATCATCTTCTAAGGCACCTTTCCTTCGAGCAGCAGTTTTAGGTCGTTCTGCCTGAGGTCCCAAAGGATCAGAATAAGAAGCATCTAGAGGAAAATAACATGACAAAGTATTATGCAGGTTGCTCTTATTTTAAGTGTTCAAAATGTCAATCTTTTTTTCACATAACAAAACACTGAAACAAAAACAACATTAAAAGTTACAGTACAAACCCTAATCCATTACAATAATGAGCTGATAGAAGTTGTTCATATAAAGAATACTATAGACCAATTAGTTGATAGTAGTTCTAAGATTTTTATATCCACACATGACTATGACTTTGTACCCTAGGGCAGGGGTCGGCAACCTTTTGAGTCGGAAGAGCCAAAAATTAAAATTTACAGAATTTTAAAGTTCTAAATAGCCACATTTTTTTTCTTACCAACACTTATAATAGTACTCACACAATATTTAATGAAAAAAAAAATGAATATAATTCATTTATAATTAATGTTTTTCACTATAAATTAGATATTATACATTTTTTTTATTTCGGTAACAACTAAAACAATTAAACATTTACTTACACCACTAATTTGTACTTCACTAACAAACAATTGAGCAAACAAATTCAGTGGGAGCAATGGCTTTGCATGGTTTTAGAAAGTTTGGATAAATTTCCTCCATAACTTATTTTTAGTTTCAAACATGACTCTTAATTTTCATTTGTTAGTTGGCATCTTACTTTTCAGTTATATTCATACAAGAGAACACTTGCTTGCATGAATATGTTGATTCAAAGAAAGTCAGTACTCCAAATGCCAACTTCTTCAACCTACTGTAGCATTTTGGAAAATTATTCTGTGCGTCGAATCAACTCGCGGCATTCCTTTTAAAGCTGTTCACTTTTGTTGCATAAAATTCTCGACCTTCATCCAACTTGATTTTCAACTCTGTAAATTTTCCACCCCACAAAACTTTACTTTTAAAATCGATCAATGGCATTTCTAGAGATCTAGTATCAATTTCAAACGCATCAATGTGGATTGTGTTACTATTTGTGTTGAGAGGATTTACTCTGAATGCTAGAATGGTTTTGTTAATTTTGAATTGCTCAAATCTATCAAGAAATTCATCTTTGATTTTTTTTATAACTGTGTTAAAGTAATTCATTTCAAAGTTGCACTGACTTTATTGCAATACTGCTTTAGACATTGAAAATGAAGTAACTTACTGCTCTGTTATATCAACCTTAAAGTAATTTTTTTTTGCAAATATTTGTCATTCTCTAATTATGGGTGATTAATGCCTTTTTCATTTAGGAATATATTTATTTCATTCAATCACAAAGCAAGACATTTCAGCCATTGAACTTTATTGGGAAGGAGGAGCTTGGAATACTGAGTCTCCATTTATGTCTTTAAAACTGACAATGGTAAAGTGTTTTTGACAAGATGATGTTAACAATATTGATTACCAAATTTATGGCCTCAACTATCTCGGCTGGAATGGTGTATTATTCAGTGAAACGTAAGAATTTTGTGGTTTATTTTGCTCTGAAGAATCGTATTTGCCCCTTTATTTTTTCCTGTCATATTTCTGGCTCCATCAGTTTGCATTTAAACGATTTTATTTCAATTGATTTTAATGTCTTCAAGGTATTGCATTCGTTATATCCTCACCTCTAGTTTGTTATGAGAACGGTATCAAACCGAGAAGTGCCTCCTTGGAAAGACATATACCTGACAAAAAGGGCAACTTGTGTTGTGTCTTTTATGTTGCAAGACTCATTTATAGCAAGTGATAGGGCAAAAGAAAGTTGAATATCTTCCACCTGCAAATATGTGACATTTGAAGACATTTTAGCCAATCTATCTTGTACTGTTTCAAAACAGATAGTGGCAAATCTTTGATTTTTTTCCCCAAAATTTCTGGTTTGTTTTGAAATCACGAAACAGTTCTTCAGATGTACGTAGGAAGCAGTCTTTGACATACTCATCATCTGTAAATGGTTTGCCTTTTTATGCAATTTCTAGTGGTACTGCAAAGCTTGCCATATTAGCATTACTTGTAGATTGCTTCTAAGTTTGAGAAGATAATCACTTCTAACTCATTTACTTGTTGTTTCAACGAACTATACCTTACAGCCAAAGCACATGGTGAAGATGCCAATTCGTCCTGCGTCAAAAGTGAATTAAAACCTGCATAGAAACATCAGACGAAGGACTGACAACAGTGAAGGCGCTTGAAATGGGAGAGGGGTGTGGTGAAAAGTGTGTACAAGTGGCTCAGAGATAGAATCGCCGCCTATTTTTGTTAAACAATGCAGAACTATTTTTAAAAATGTTTCGATAAAATAAATAATATTTGCGTGTGGAACTGAAGATAAACAATGCAGAACTATTTAAAAAATGTTTCGATAAAATAAATAATATTTGCGTGTGGAACTGAAAAGCCGCAGCTTCACATCCAAAGAGATGCATGTGGCTCGCGATCCGCAGGTTGTCGACCCTCAGCCCTAGGGAACACTTAATACTGGCTATGAACAACTTCTATGAGCTCACTCTTGTCTATTGAAATCTTGTATTTTGATTACTTTTTCTTGACTTAAAACAAAATTGAGGGATGTATACCAATGGTTCACAATCTGTAACTTTTAATTTAAAAAAAAAATTGTTTAATGGCTGGGGCAAGTCAAAGGAAGAGCTTTGGAGGCAGCTGATAAAACCAAAACAAGCTTATTGGGCCCTTAACAAGATAGGCAGCTCAAGACCAGTTCAGAGTCAACCACTGACCAAATGGTGGCTACTTTGGATGTTTCAGAAAGTTTGAATCATAATGTTGCAACTGAAGAGAGGATAAGAACACAAAATAAAACATTATTGCAAAATGTCAAATCTTACATGACAAAAGACAAGTTTGTCAGCGATTCAGAGTCAGGTGGACAACAAGACCCTAAGACTAAGAGCTTAGGTAAGTTTGGTATAAATATCACTTGTTATGACCTAATACAAAATGAGAACTCCATGTGGTACCTATCTCTTGTGGCTGGCTCAACTGATATGGTCCTTGATCAGTGTCCTCCAATCTAGGTCGTACTCTTTGTTTCTTTGAACCTTTACCAGAAGCCCCAGCACTTCCTTCACGATCCAAGTCTGGTGAGAATATGTACATTAGACTCATTCAAACAGCTTCTAGTTGCTTATATAAAGTAAACAAAATATAATCAAGGACAGAATTACTTTCTATTCTCCCCATAAGCACTGATCACTGCTTTCTATTTTTCTTATGAACATTCATGCAGAATTTTTTTATCTCCCATCGGGTGCCTCCCCGTGTGGCAGATAGGGAAATACCCTCCAGATATGGCAGGTACCAGGGAAATAAAATACCCAGGGTGGACCAAAATCAAACCTGCTACCTTGCAAGAAGTGGAAGGATCAAGAAAAGCTAGGGCACCTTAACCGAAAATAAAGGCAGTTATTAAGAGAGCTGATAGGTGAAGCATCCCAGATGGTTGTGCGCAGGGCTAACAACCCAATCATGTAAAAAATATTGTTAAGAAAGCTAAAACGCATATAAAAAAGAAAGATCCCATTTGAAAATGACCTAAGCCTGGAAATGAACATGTGACTTTTGTTTTACAAATGTGTTGAGAGTAAGAATGTGTAAGAAGTTTCAGCGGAACAGCTGCTGAGCAAGACCACATACTCTAGTACAAAAAAATAAAAGCTTTATACAATTACCCATGAAAACGAACTCAATAACATGATTGTTAAAAACGTACAAAAGTCCTGTGGCAGTAACATGAAGAATCACACTCCAAACAAAACTAACAGCATTAGAAAAGGACAATGAAAATTATAACATAAATGAACAATTGGAAAGATAGGCCTACTACTAAAAGAAAAGCAGAAGAGGTAGTTGGATTAAATAAGAAGAACAGGAGAATCTGATGGTATGATGACGAATGCAGACATGCTATAGAAGAGAAAAACAATGCTTGGATAATAATGCTATAGAGAGAGACCAGAAACACCAGACAGGGATACAATGAAACAACAAGAAGGGCCACAAAAATTGTTAGAAAGAAAAAATGGGAATGGGAAAAACTTATCAAAAAGAGGGTGATGTGCGAGGAATGTACATGAAAATGAAGATGAAAAGAATGGATTTCAAGCTAGATCATATGTTTGTGAGAGCAGAGATAGTGAGCTCATCACAGAAAACAGCAGGGTACTTGAGAGGGGGGCTGAATACTTTGAGGAGTTTCTAAATGTAACATGGAGACATGGAGAATAGGAACTGCCTCAGGGAGAACCAGATCCCTTAGTGAACCCAAAAACACTGAGAGAAACATCAGAAATAATTAGAACCATGAAGAACCACAAATCACCAGGAGAGGACCAAATTACAGTAGAACTAATTAAATATGGGGGAAAAGACCTGCATTCCCAAATACAAGGACTAAAACAGCATTAATAGCCCATTACACAAAAAAAGGATCCAAGCTAAGATGTTGTGATTACAGAGGAATCTCTCTCTTGAAAGATTTATAATGTTATTACCTTGAGACTTGGAAAGTATGCAGAAGAAATCTTAGGTGACAACCAATGTGGTTTCAGGCCTAATGGATCCACAACCAATCACATTTTCACCCTAAAATGTATACTAGAAAAATGCTATGAATACAGTATACCAGTCCACCAACTGTATGTAGACTACAAAATTGAATATGAAAGAATGGAAAGGAAACATTTATAGCTGACACAACTGGAATTTGGAATAGCTAACAAACATTCAAGTCACACATATGACTTAAAATAATTTTAAAAAGTAAAGTCACAATACAGGGAGAACATTCACAGGAATTTAGGATTAAATGAGAACTAAGACAAGAAGACTCACTTTCATCTTTTTCAATCTGACTCTAGAAAAAGTAATGAGTATTCAAATAAACACAAAGGTAACAATTACTAAATGCTTCTTAAGAGAAAACATAGGTCCCCAACCAACAAGAACAATATACAGCCAACATCTACAATATCTTGCATATGCAGATGACATTGCCTTATTGGCTAAAGACACCTCTGTCATTGCTTGCACACAACTAGACGAAGCATCTCGATCAGCAAGACTTGAAATAAATGACAACATTTACATGCATGTTCTAATGACAAGAGAAAATCAGACAGAAGAACAATAAATTAAAATGACTAATCACAAGTTTGAAAACATAAAAACATTTAAATATTTAGGAAGCATGATACACTCTAAAAATAACCCAATGTCAGAAATAAAGAAACAACTAGTGGCAGGCAACACTGCTTTCTATAACACACAACATATACTTCAAAGCAAATCTATACTGTTATCTAGGGAACCAAAAAAAAAAAAATGTACAAAATCATCCTAAAACCAGAAGTATACAGAAACATAAAACCAAGTAGTATACAGAAATATAAAACCAGTAGTATACAGAAAACCTGCCAAATACTGGGGAAAGTCCTAAAAACAAATTTATGGTTGATGACACTGAATGAAGGCTGTGCACTCACCAAGAGATATATCAGCAATATGAAGACCCCCTTCATCTTGACGGAAAAAAACAACAGGCTATGTGTATCTCAAAAGAATGTCACAGAACAGAGAAGCAAAGATAGTATTCTGACAAAAAAAAAAATGGAATGCATCCCATAGGCAGATCACGAATATGATGGCTTGATGATGTAGAGGCAGATCTACAACAGCTAACAGTTGGGGTATGGAGATGAAAAGTACAGATCTGAATGGAAAGTTGTGTTGAAGCAGGCCAGGGTCACTGCCAAAACTAAAAAAAAAAATATTAAATTAATCCTGCCAGCACTACTTTCTTTTATCCTTATTACTACCACAGCAGACTGCCAAAGACTCTTTCCACTTACCACTGCCAGCACTACTTTCTCTTCTTCCTCGTCCACTGCCACGTCTGCCAGCACTTGTGGTTCTCTAAAAAATAAAGAAAATATGGAGTAGTTAAAAAAAACAAACAATTTTCATCGTTCCCTCTGTGGAAATATATTTTCTCACTGTTTCAGGTCTAGGGTTCAGTGCATAATCCAATGATTTTTTTTAGCTTCTTCCCAATTTGCACGTATCTTTTCATAAACGTCAGGAAAAAAACATAGCGTTGGCTTTGAAGTAGTTCAGGAGCAATGTGCCCTTAGGTACGTCACTGGAAAGTATTGGAAAAGATGAAGGACTAGTTCCTTGAGACCCTATGACCTAAGGAATCTTTTCATTGCTGGCTAAGTATGAACTATAGCTTTGCTGTGATGCTGACAAACTCCCCCCCTCCCCCCCCCCCAAGTGAGGCCAAGCTTCCTGATTGAAGCACAAAGACTTCATTCAAATCATTGATTCATGCAATGGTTTGAGCTGGTACATATGTCTTTTTTTTACAAAGCTTAAATCAATTCACTCTGTCTGTCTATCTGTCTGTTTAATAAAATTTTTGTAAAAGTTAATTGTCCCACACCCAATCTCAGAACAAGTTGAAATTTCGCACTATTATTTCTTGTACCTGACAAAACAAGAATCAATACAAAAAAAAAGATCCAATTAGTTATTTAATTATTCGTAATTAGTTAATTTGTTTGGTATTGAACAAGGAAAACAGTTCTTGACAAATGTGGCAGTATAAGTTGAATAAGTCCCCTTTATACTTTGTGTAGAGAATTAGATCATTGCTTAAAAGTTTGAAACTAGCAATAGATAGCAATGAAACCTTTCTATTTTCATAAGCACTTTACTGGTACTCAGAACAGCCCAATTAAATATGAAGGAAACTTGACTATCAAACAGCAAAGTGACATTAGCCTTTGCTTCAACTTTCAAGGCCACAATTACAGAAATACATTTTTGAAATGCAGTAGCTGAAAAAAAATTGTGGCGCTTCAAAATTGGAGATTTTCTTTCTGCTGATTTAGCGCTATTGTAGAAAAATAAATGTGAATTAAGTTTACAGCATAATAAATCTGGAGAGGAAAGATTTACTATCTGGAATAGTGAACTGACTACAATAAAGCATGAACTTATCCAAAATAAAAAAGATGAGAGTTTGGAAGGTGCCTAAAATTAAAAACAACAACATATTAACATTACTTTCCAAATGCAAGGCCATTGTTCACATTAGAGGAGTAAGGTAAGTGTAAGTTTTTGTAAGGATACCTTTTATATTACTTAACTTTAAAATAATTTTTTTTAGGCATAAGTATGATACACATATTTATTTGATGTACAGTTAGTTAAGCTAAAATATATTCAGCACATTCAAGCTTGACATTTAACTTTTAATTCCAATTATATCCATAAAAATGTCTTTAACTCTTTCTCTCCTAATTGACGATACCAACGTTGATTCCACAAGAACGTGGTAAATAATTAAGGAGAGATAGAGTTAAGGTTTTAAAGAAAAGGCTCTTTGAATCAGCTTCAATTCTGTAATTTATTTAATTTGTCTTTTTCAGCTAACGAGTTTGGAGACCTATTACAAATTTAACTAAATGATACAATTAACTTACTATAAACTTTTTTTTTTTAAAAGTTTTTTTTTTATTTTTCTTGTTTTATCATGGTATTTCATTTTTTTTTTTCATTGACTGCATATGAGAATAAAAAATAATATTAAACTCGGTAAACCAAATCATTCCAACCAGGCATTCGACATTGGAATGAACCAGAACATTACTTAAAAAAAAACAAGCAAAAACCCAACCTGTTCCCGCAGCTCTTTATTTTTTTCAGCTTTCTTCAGTTTTGCAGCATATTCCTGAGCTTCAGTCAAGCCTTGATCAGTGCACAGACGAACTAAAAATTTCAAACCTGTGATGGACAATTATTTGGACAGTCAAAATGCTTTCACCAGTTACATAGTGCTAAACAATCAAAATATCTTCATGAAGAATACATTTTGTTTGAAATTGAAGAAAACAAAAGTAAACTAACATTCAACGTTGTCTGGGAATTTCCTGTGAATCTGTTTGTAGATTTCTAAAGCCTTCTGGTAATTGCCACTGCGTCTGTAACAACTAGCAATCATTAGATGCCATTTTACTTGGTTAGGTCTGAGGACACAGAGCAGACAAAATCAGTTTGTTGATATTGTAAGTGGCATACTTCCTTATTCTTCTCCCTTAGGTGCAGTTAAATTGAAGAGGCAACTAGTTTTTTATTATAAGTTTTATGTAACATTAGTTTTGAGCTCTAAAAGGGTTAAAATCAATGGCATTGATCAGATTTAGAAGTATACTTAAATGTAATCATTAAAAATCAGTCAAATATCACCTACTGTACAATGGATGCTCTCTCAAAATAATGAATGGCTTTCTCACAGAACTGGGAGTCAATGTAGTAAGCACCAAGCCATTCAATGATTGGAATGTTAGAAGGGAAATGGCGGTAGGACTGAAATATAGATTTCAATGTGACAATACATGTGACAGTGGAATGATCAGATTCAAAGAACTGAATTAAACTTTGATCAAACCTTTAAAAAGAATAACTAAAAAACACACTCAAAACTATAAATTCTGTAAATACTGTAAACTCACATCAAAATAATATTGGAATGCTTGAGATTTATCTCCTTCATTATCATAAAGTTCTCCCATTCGAGCTAGAACACTTGGGTCAGAGTTCACCACACCAATAAGTTGCATAAACCTGGACAAAAAATAGTAAAGACACAAAACATAAAAAAGAAAATATTGTTTTTTTTAAAATGACACACTTAAAAAATGGAAACGAATCTTCACCTATCTTTAAAAACAAAACATTAAGTGCTAAGAATGGCATTAGTGATTTCAAAAATATTATAACTCACCATTCTGTTGCCTGGGCACTGTCTTCTAGTTGCTCATGTCTACAAATTAATGAAGGAGAATAATCTTTTGTCCTATTGCCCAAACCTGCAGTGGGTCAACAAAGTGGAACCCTAAACCATTATGTCAACAAACTGAAACATGTCAGCTTTTGTGGTGATATTCCCTCATGATGTGGGTAAGGGGGGGTCTTGGAAATAATAAACCGATTGCATTTTCCAGTTGCATTTCACTAAGGTGAATGGACTTTCCCCCTCCCCAGGTGCTTTTTGACAGAGGTCGGGATTGCACAACTCCTGACAAAGGTAAGTCTTACTACTGGCTCTACTATATGATATAAATTCATCATGAGCTATCTAAAAAGAATTACAGAAAAGCATATACAAAATAAATACTAATAAAAAAAAAAAAATCTGGCTTAATAATAAATTAAAAGAAACTTGGCAAAAGAAAGAAAAACTAACTATATAGAAAATGTAAAGCAACTAAGGCAGAAAGATTTTATATAAAGTATATTAAAATTAAACACGTAACCCAAAAAGTAAGCAGACAGCTGCAGAGTGAATACAAAAACAATGTAATATCTAAGGATAACAATAAATATCTATGGTCATACAAAAAGTCTAAGAAAATGGAAACAACAGGAGTAGCACCATTAAAAGGAGAAGATAACTTAACACATAATGATAATGAAACTAAAGCTAACATCCTAAACAAATACTTTGCATCATCATTCTCAGCCCCAGGAAACAAAGACATATTACTGAATTTGAACCAAGTAGACAACATAGGAGACATAGAAGTACAAGAAAAGGGAATCCAAAAACTATTAGCGAACATTAAACTGAATAAAGCATCTGGACCTGATGGTATTCCGTCTAGGTTACTTGAAGAACTAAGCAATGTTCAAAATACTTTTTCTTAACTTAGGGACTGGAAAGAAGCTAATGTCACACCTCTATTTAAAAAAGGCGAAAAATCTGACCCAGGAAACTACAGACCAGTATCACTAACCAGCATCACATGTAAAATCTTGTAACACATAATATGTAGCAGCATCATAAACCACTTAAACAAACATAATGTCCTTACTCCATAACAACATGGCTTTAGGAAATATAGATCATGTGAAACACAACTAATAGGACTAATTGATTGTTAAAAAGGCTTAGATAATAAAAAGCAAATAGATGCTAAAGAGATGATTTTCCTTAGGCATAACTTGCACCATAACCACAACTTGCAAAATACTTTGGCATTGAATGTTCATTATATCTATGGATGCAGGACTTTAATAATAAATGGTTCTAAATCAACAACAATAACAGTAAACTCAGGTGTACACCTGAGGGCCTCAAGGAACAGTCTTAGGTCCACGACTAATTTTAATTTACATAAATGATTTACCAAATTGCATTAGTTCAGGAACAAAAGTCAGATTATTTGCAGATGATTGCATGAGTTGAAGATAATTTACTTCCTCGTCCATACCTTCCACAGGATGATGGCACTGGGGCAGGGAATGAGCCCTGAGAACATCAACAAGTCTGAAAGACAGTCTAGCGCGCATACTGCATGACCAGGATAGGAATATTAGAGGGAAAATGGTGGTAGGACTGAAATGTAGATTTAAATGTGTAAATTGTGACGATTGGAGGATCATGTTAAAAGAACTGGATTGAACTTTGATCAAGCCTTTAAAAGCAATTACTAAAACAGACACTCAAAGTTATACATACTGTATATACCATCTACATTATTAACTCAAACATATTTTAGGAGTACCGGGTATTTAGAAGTGAGATTTTGAGTTTACCACAAAAGTATCTTTCTCTATGAAAAAGAAAGCCTCCATTACCAGCTAATTCTTGAGAAACTTTTAAGTCATAGGCTAATGATGAATACAGACTGTGCCTAGACAATAACCTAAAGGATACATATCAGCTATCTGGTACATAACTTGAGGACTGTTTCTCAAAATGGCATGTAGTTTGTAGAAGCAATCAATGCCTTCTTCAAGTCGAGCCAGTCTTTTGTTGCACAGACCTAGACAAGGATAGAAACACTTACATTATATAAATACAGTTATACAAATTGAATCATAAGTAATTAGTTTTTCATAGCACAATGATTCACATGCCAGATATGAGTAAAAAGGTGTATATTACATAAATACTTTGAGATCCCTGTCTGATGATGCGCTATGCACTTGAGACTTTTAGCATGATGATCTACCTGCTGTTGTCCCATTACAATTCTAAAGAAATGTCTAAAATGTACATGTCACTATTTGGTGTAAATAGATGAAGTCTTCAATTTGTTTTGTTTTCATTATGTCTTGTCAAAGTCAGACATTTCTTCATAAGTCAAGATGAATACATCCCAGCCCAATCTTCCTGCAGTGGGCTAAGTTCAAACTTGGGACCATCTAAACAACAGTTTGAAGAGCAGACCACTCTAACAAAACTGACCATTAAGTTAATGAGAGACATGACAGTTGTTCATGTGACCTTTATCAACATCATAGCAAACTGTCATCTAATTTCAAAATTGTAATCCTAACTCAACTTTGTCAGCAAAAACTGGGTTCAGTCATTTTACACAACTTGCCAATTTAGATATGGCATAAGCAGCCCAGAAAACAATTTGGTTCGTCAAGCAGGTGTCAATAAATGTGGGGGGTCTTCATTGCAAGGCTGCCAAACATTATTCCAATATAAGTATGAATAAATGTACACATAATTTATATGACCAATCAAACCATTATGAACGTCTGTGAAGTTAGTAACAAATAATGTTAAAAGAAAAACTTTTTAAAAATCTGATTTAAAGGATGAATGTTATGAAAAGCCAAAATATTTGACAAGGAAAAAACTTCAACTCAAAACTTAACTAAGATCAAGACTGCTTTATTAATCCTTATGGAAATTTGTTTAGGTTACAAGGACTCTTTTTCTCAATAAAACAACACAACAGACACATTCACATAAATAGAACAGACATAACATCTTTTTGATGTTTCCTGGTCAACGAGTAGCGATGATGCAGCTTGACCGAGTAAAGAACAAATGAGCTTTTGCATTGTTCAGTTCTAGTCTTGACTGACAGAAGTCGGCCACTTTGCTACAACTTGATATAGTTATGATTGAGTGGGTAGATGATGTCTTCCAACCATGCTTAGACATTCATGATTACAAGTAAAAGTTAGCTGATAATTTCATTAGAAAATTGCTGTTGTTGAAGATCATTTATAACAATATTTAAAACCCACATCTACTAGGCGAAGCTGAAGATATTATTTGGTTAATTAACTGCTAATGTAAAAATACAATAAATGAATTATTCCAATGCAAACCAAAACTCTCCATTACATCCTCAATGTTTACTATAAAGAATGTTACCTAAATTGTACAAGGCTTCAATGCAAGATGAATCATTACTTAAAGCCTCTTTAAAATACTCTCTGGCCTTCTCAAAGTCTTGTCTTGCATAGAGTACATTCCCCTTATTGACTAGTGCTGCAGAGTAATAAAAAATGGTTTAATGTCAAATATAAAACTTAAAATTCCTCTCCTGCTCAATGAAATACAATTGAGGAATACCAAATCTTCATGATCATGATCATTGGAATGTCAGATATAATCTAGAAAGTATTCAGACAAATGGAGGTTTTTATTTTTTACAGTATAAGATACAATGGAGATATGTTAGTAGAAATTAAGGCCTAAACTAAATAATGTATAAAAGTACAGTATAAGGCTTAAACTAAATAATGTATATGTTAGTACAGTAAAAGGCCTCAACTAAAAGATGTGCATATGTTAGTACAGTATAAGGCTTAAGCTAAATAATGTATATGTTAGTACAGTATAAGGCTTAAACTAAAAGATGTGCATATTGTTATGACCCTATTGGCGTAGCAAAAGGGTTAACTATAGGCTCAGCTGACACAAACGTGAATCACTCAGGTCAGCGGGGCCATGGACAAGGGACAGTACTATGATTACACGCAAATATGACCAATGTTATGGTCATGTGATCGAAAGCTTGCGTGTACGAGTGACACTGTGTAGGAAAGCGTCAGTTCAAGACCGGAGAGCGTTGAGACCGGGACTGTTAGTCTGCCATGAAGTCGGTCCTGGTGGAGTCCTGAAGTGAATGTACGAGTCCAGGAAGAGATAGAGACAGTAGAGTTTAGTTCGGTGATGTACAGTTTAACGTTCGTAGTAGCTTATTGTGTTGCCAATTGTGTCATATTGGCTGTTTATTTGACCCTTATTAAAGTACCCGATATTGTGGAGCTCTTGTTGTCAGGTTCTTGATGTGTTGATGTATTGTGTTGTGTTTAGCAGTGTTTACAGAAGGCCTGATTAGGAGAGAATCGTAACAATATGTTAGTACAGTACAAGGCTTAAACTAAATAATGTATATGTTAGTGCAGTATAAGGCCTCAACAAAATGATGTAATAAAAATGTTCCTCTAGCCTCCACTGACCTGCTGGATTGTACCTGTCTGCTGCCATGGCAACCTCTGCATACTTATCTGCCTGAGCATAGTCAGCTTCCTAAAGTAAACAAAAACTAAATTCAGTTCACTTAAGTTGATTAATTCATTTAGTGTATAGAACTTGATTACTTTAGTGTATAGAACTTGATTACTTTAGTGTATAAGCCTATGTTACTGGCAAACTGAGAAATCTAGGCATTCTATAGAATTCAATGTACTTTAAATTAACAATTCACACTTTGCCTGAAGCAGTTCGTCATTTTATAGAATGCCTTGGCAAAAAAGGAAATGGAAAAGTTATTATCAGGCATCACACAGCCTATGCATTGCACAGAATGCTGGATTTCGTTCTTTTCCGTATGTCAGTTGTGAATTTTAAACATTTTTTTTCATCCCACATGTTTAATAAACAATGAATTCTTGCTATATCTTTTTATTCAATGTTGAATTTCAGTACAATACTTGGCAGAATAAAGGAACAAAAGTATTTTTGTACTTCAAATCCACCACCAGTGTCTAGACCCACAATGCGCACACAGTACATTTCAAATGTGTTACAACAATTTCTTCTTCTTAAATAAAGGGAGCAATCCAGTGTAGTCAGAACTATGGCCTAAGAGTCTGTCTTACAAAGACAAATTTTGAAACATTGTTTCTGGGTGTCACAAAGTGGCCAATCAAAATGTGAAGCTCTCTAAAAAATATAGCTTAAAAATTCTAGGTACATTAAAAAGCATTAGCCTTAATTTATTATAAAAAATAATAAATAATTTTTGGTCACATTAACATGAACAGGAAAGATGTTTATCAACATATTATAACAAATCCTTAAGCATAATGTATTTGTACAATTAAAATGATTAACTTTGAGAGAAATCAAAGTGTTTGGATATTCTGAGGCTATTTCTGTATTGCTATACAACCTTTTTTTTAACCTTGTCACAAAAATACAACCAAATCATTTTCTAGAATTGAGACACTCAGATGATTCAATAAAAATGAAATAAAAATAGTCATTTAGTGAAAAAGTTTAATAGTAATAACTTTTCTAATCAAGAAAACTAATCACATCAAGTAAGGTGACCAGACGTCCAGACTTAGGCCTGACAGTCCTGCTTTGAACTGTCTATCACGCTTTTCATAAAACGTTCAGGTGTGATGACTAATGTCCCGCTTTCATACATAGAAAATCTTTTTTAATCTAGGAAGTCTCCATTAATTTACTTCTTCTACATTTAAATACTTAATAGATAGATCAATTTACAGCTGGTAAAGCTACTTTTGCCTATCATACAGTTTTCCATAATAAGTTTTCAGCAAATATGAAGCAATTGCTACTCAAGGTTTGGCCCCTAAACTATGAACAAAGTAAAGTAGCAGGTTAGTGATGCCCAGGTTTTGACAGTGTTCACATATGCTCCCAGCTCACAATAAAATGAAATTGTTTCCCCTGATGAAACAATTCACTGCACCACCCTTCGCTGGAAATCTTTAAAAAAAAAAAAAAAAAAAAAAAGCAAATTTGTCAATTTAGAATATAGAGGAAGCAGTTAGTTCTCAGTTCTGAAGCCTTTGGTGGAAAGACTATTTAAATTATATCCTGCTTTGAGAGAGAAGTGGACGACAGATTAACACTTTCAGATGGATCACAAATCTAGAAAAATGTTTCAAAAAGCCTGCCATTATTTAAATTATCATATGTGTAGGCCTACATTGTGTGTAAATTGCATGTACATGTAATGTGTACATCATGAAGTATTGTAATAAGTTGTTCAAATATTGCTAGAAAAAATCTGAGCCTGTTCTTTTTAGGCCAATGATCCCCCATGGTCACACTTTCACTCTCCAAATATCTGGTCACCTTACATCAAGGCTACTTACCAGAAAGTATAAAAATGATAAGTTGGTGGCAGCTGTACTTGCTACTTTGGAATCTTTTTTTTCAAAAGATTTTAATGTCTCAATGGCCTGATGAATGAATTATTGTATTAGTTCCTTTACAATTGTTTTCACTTTGACAACTCACATATATATTTTGTTATGCTAAAAGAATACTTTTTACCAAAATATCTTGATCTATTTAGTAGAAACTACATATAAAAATGAAAATCAGTTTAGAAAAATTATCAAAAAATGCATCTCAGAATGCCCTGTGTTCTATTTAACAAAGACTATGTTATCAGAAATAACTCATTATATAAACATCCTTTACAACAAAAGTACTTTGTGTGGTTGTTCTATAAACAAATTAGATACCTAGATACCAGGATTCAACATTTAAAAAGTTATACAATTCAAGACTGACCTGTGCAAAGTCTTTTTGTTTCAGAAACATAATGGCTTTATCAATCTCAAGATCATGTGCAAGGTCAATATACTGTGAGTTCTTGACCATCTCAATGCACCTAAAAAACAATCAATTATAATAAATGGATCAGTCAAGTAATGGACAGGAATTTACATGATTTTTTATGGGAATTTTAGTAAAAAAAAAAATTTTTTTTTAGCAATTCTTAATACCTGGTACCAACATTAATTCCACTCACAGTTAATTTAAACTTTAATTCTGAGCACTATGTAATCAATGTCCAATGTGGACAGAAAATATTTTTTCTAACATAACCGAAAATTTAAAAAAAAAGATGGATCAAGTGTAACATAAGCAATTTTAAAATACTGTTCAAGATTGTAAAAACAAATGAAAACATTTTGATAAGATCAGTAAGTTTACACAGGTCAAATCTTACCAATCATAGCCTTCTGAGAAAGTGGGTTCAATTGCAGGGGAAATAATCTTGGCAGCATACTTTATACACCTTTCAGCTTCATATTTTCTAGAGAAAAAAAAGTACATAACATGAGAGAAAAGATTTATTTCCAAGTTAGCTGACATGATGAGTGACACTATCTATAATACTCATATGCTTAAAAATATCTGTTGTCATTGTGAACCCAGATGATTGCAAGATAGTAATAATGGAAACTAAGCTAACTAATTAATTATCACACATTTTAATATTAACACATCCATATATATCCTGCAAAATCTCCAGTAGTATACTGAATTGAATGACGGTTTGTAGAATTCAAACTCAATACAACTAAGTTTAATTTAACAATCTTATAAACTTCTTGGCCCTATTGATTGATTAATAATCACTAATATTCTACTTGCCGTGGACAATAAAATATGTTAATTTAAATTTCAATTTAAGCTTTTACTTTCCGGACATATAGAACAACTTAGCCATTTTCACGATCAAAATATCAGTTGTTAAATTTGACTTTAACTATTTTTAGCAGGCCTCGAAAGGGGAAAAGACACTATTACTTTTGTGTGGTTTGTCTGTCTGTCTGTCCATCCCGTTTAGATCTCGTAAACTAGAGAAGATAATGAAAATCCGACACCATAGTATTTTGGGCCATTCAAAGTTCTGATGCAACGGCTACTGTTTTCTCTTTTGAAAGCGAAAAATCTAATTTTTTAAATCACTTATGCAAGCAGTTTTTTTTTATAACTATTCACTATTCATATTAACGAACATGGGAGGCTCGTTGGTGGGAGAGATTACAATTTACCATATTTTTAACTCTTTTTTGCAACGGCTACTTTTTTTCTTTTCTGAAAGTGAAAAATCTTATTTTAAAAATAAATTATGCAAGCAGTTTTTTTTTCATAAAAATACACCATATTTACAACTATTCACTATTAATAGTAACAAACATCGGAGGCTATTTAGTAAGGGAGATTACTATCATATTTTTAGCCCAATTAAGCAAACGGTTTTATGTTTTTTGACAAAATGTTTACTTCTTTTTATTTAAATAGAAAAAAAAATATATTAACTATGCATATAAGTGGAACATAATTTAAAACAACAATTAATAATTATTTTTTCATATTATCACCTGAACAGCAGACATATCATTCAGCTATGGAACACTTGGAAGTAAAGGAATTTTTTTTTCTTGAGGCTTTGATTAAGAGATTGACCATTTACAAAACAACTAGATAATCATTATGAGACATTGGTTAGGTCATGTTCATATATAGCTTTACATTCACTTTCACCTATCCCTTGGTCTACTAAACCATTGGGGTACCATACAAGATCTGTCAACCTTCTTTCTCCATTCTTCTCTGTCATTTGCCTTAGATAGATTTTCATTCTGATAATCTTTCTGAAAATATTGAAACCTGCCTTTTTACCTGCCTGGTGGACCACTTCAAGGGCCGATTTTGAGTTTGTGTTTCCACACAAACTGTCTTTGTAACCTTATTATTTTAAAATTTTTACACATAATGTTTATTTAATTGTCTAATTATAAAAAAAAAAAGAGACAGCAACTAGAATTAGGCAAATATTTTATATGCAATGTCATCTAGATAAATGCTTTTCTGTCTTAATTCAGGAAACAAAAGTTTAGGGATAAAAATAAGAATATCATCAATTAAAACTTTTTCAACCTCAACAAGAAAAACAAGTTGAATTTGGATTGTAATGATACAACAAAGTCTAACACTGACCTTTCTCTTTCTATTTGTCTCAGGGAGTCATTTTTAATGACTTCCAGCACCAAGTTGTATTGTTTATCATCCTGTTGGTGTAGAGATGTTTTATTTTATAATATTGAAACATAATTTTCATTATAAACACATTTAAAGTCACACACAGTTTTGAAAAAATGAATAAAAATGACTATCAATCTGTAAGGTTAACACTTTTGTAGGAAGAAAAAAAAATTCAAAAACAAGATAATAGATACTGATTGCAAACATGTTTGTTTTAAGAATATTTTAATACAAAAATTTTTGTCATGGTCCTGTATGGTGTATGGTGACACGTATGCAATACGCAAAATAGCAGGGTTTCTGTCCAAGGCTTTTGCAAGAGAGGATTTGAGTCTCTCAAGCCCTCACTCAAATGGAGTTTTATACTGTATCAAAAAATCTTACTTGCTTATTTACATAATGCACAAAATCAAGAAAAAGGAAAAATAACTTGATTGTTAATTTATGAGAATATGACCAAAAAATTTGCCTTTTAACTGATATTTGAGAAGCTGAATGGAAATGTCAAGAAACATGCACATTCACATCTAACTTTTAATGTACACCTAATTTATGTCAGAATGCATTATCCTACTGCCTATTAAAATATAAAGCAGCTCACTCCATGTGGAAGATATTTGTCCTCATCATCAATCTTTAGGTCCACGGTCAACAATTTTGCAAAGCCATCTCTCATTTTTTCTTTGTCTCCAAGGGCAAAATAGCAGAGAATGAGATTAAATCCTGTCTTGAAGTTTGGGGACTCTGACATGATGTGTTCAAAGGATGTGATGGCATCGTTGTACTGACCCAGTTTCACAAAAGTGATACCTATATTCTGCATAATCTTTGTTCTAGAAATAATGTGTACAAGTCAAGAACTCAACTATTTCAAAAATACTGAGAAAAAAAAACATTTGAGATTCACAAAAGAAAAATCCACTTAGCATAAAACCTTATGACATATGAAAATATCAAAAAATCTCAGCTTTCTTTAACTTGTGTAGTAACTGACAAAATCTAAACTTTTTAAGCATAAAACTGTGTCATTCAAGAGATAAAATTATCTTATTCAGTAATTAATTTTGCAAAATTGAAATCAACATTAATATTTATTTATAGTCATAATATCTCCTTTCAAAATCTCAAAATATTGTTTTGAAAATGAAACAGCACTGACCTCATTTCTTTATGTGTGTTTGGTACTTGATCAAGAGCCATACGGTAAAACTTGACCGCCTTCTGGAAGTTTCTCTGTTTAAAGTAAATGTTTCCCATGTTGACTTTGAGACGACCTGACAAAATAAAATCATCAACATTTGTTTGTAAGTCATTTTTTAAATGGTAACTTTCTTATTTGAATTGAGTACAAAGATAGCTTCTACTCTTAAAAATTATTGTTAAGTATTATATTTAACAGCAAAACATATTCAACTTCTTGTTCAACAGAACTGACCTATATACATTAAATATTTGCTTTTTAGTATTTCTCATCACATCTACAAAGATTTGTAGACCACAAAATTTTGCCATTGAAAACAATGAAAAGCAAATATTTGTCTAATTTTAAAATGAATCATTTTTGTGTACCAATATTTATTTTTCTAACCTGCATTGCTGAACATGCGATTCTTGACAATTATTTGATAAGTGTTAATAGCCTCAATATACATCTCATTGGCAACATACTGATTTGCTAAGTTAAACAGAACCTGTAGAGACATGTAAACATTAGTTGAATTACACACAAAGTACAATTCACATCAAAGTCATTAGTAATGTCTTAAGGTACGAACAGCTATTAATGCAAAGACCATTATTCAGAAACAATTCGTATAAATCTATAGCATACTATATGAAGATAAGTATTTAAAGCTAAAATATAAAAAATGTTAAGGACATAGTTCTGGATGTCATGTCATAAATTTTAATATTATTATGACATATGTTTGCATTAGTGCTGAACTAATTAAATTTTCATTTACTTACAGAATATGTAAGATCCAAGTTGATCTGATCCCCTTTAGTCAACTGTTCTCTCTGTCGAACTAAAACTCTTTCCTTCCTTCCTGCTTCTTTAGCTTTATCTAAGGCCTGGAAAAAACAATTTAAGTTTTATCTAAGGCCTGGAAAAAACAAACATGAGTTTTATCCAAGGCCTGGAAAACATTTATCTAAGGCCTGGAAAAACAAACTTGAGTTTTATCTAAAGCCTAATTGGAAAAACAAAGGTTAGATTAATTATTAAGCCTTTTACAAACTTATTACTTTCTGCAAATATCATTTGTTTGTTTTCTTCAAGAAATAATAAAACAAAGTACCAGTTGCAGTTCTCCTCTACTGTTGGCCAGACAACTTTCTTCAATCAACTCATTCACTTTCTTCTCTAAATGACGGATTTTTTCTTCTGGGCTGTATAGACAACAAGAATGAGAGATAACAACTATTTTTATATTGAAAAAAAGTTATATAAATGTTAAGTCATTTATTATAATATTAAAAGATTTTTTTTAAAGTACCGGGTATTTTGTAAAAATAAAGAAATGGTTATAATAACATGTAGGAACTGCTTTGTAATATTTAATTCTTTTCATAAATTTTAGCTACCTTTCTTCAGGTTTGGCTTCAAGAGGTGGTGCTGGACCTTTACCTGCTTGGTTTAAGGGATCAAATCCTACTCCTCCTGAGAAACAATTAAAGAGTTGCATCATTAAAGTTTAAAATAAAATTATAGTCAAAATATCTCCTTTTTCTCATGCTCTAAATATGTTAGTCGCAAACCTCTGTTTCCAGCAGAAGTAAAACCAGCAGCTCTAACTGCAGTCATTGGTCGAGCCTGTCCGTCTCCTGCCTGCATTGCCCCAGGTCGACCCATAGAGGATGGCATTGCTATTCTGCCTCTGGCAGCTGTAGCTAGTCTGCCCTGAGCATTGGGTATGCCTCCAAGTGCAACTCTAGCCTGAGTCTGGAAGTGAAATTAGTTTTATTCTCTAGCAACAAGAAAAAATAATTCTCTTTCTTTTTTTAAAAAACTTAAAATGTTACATAAAATAATAAAATTACATTGATAAACATATACCGATATAGTCAGTTCAGAAACATAGGCATAATACAAGTAGATATATTTTTTCTACTAATAAATAATAACAAATATTTACTGTTGGGCGGCGGCCATGACTTGTTCTGAGAACAGCTTTTTGGAAATTTTCATCTTGCATCAAGTCCTATAGAAAAGAATGCTACAATTGAAAATTGAATCTAAATTGATAGATAAGGTGCTAAGGACTGACAATAGCCAACATTGATCCATTCATTTATTCAATCAGTCTTACCCAAATTTTATAACATAAAAAAAAATAAAAATCTAAATATACCTGCAACTATTTTTGCCAAACAGTACATGCCAAAAATAAATTTGTTAAAAATGTAAGCATCAAAATGTCTATATTACAAACATGCTTTATTCCTACATCTTCCAGTTATTATCCATGTCATTCATTACTGAGACTTGCTCTTGCTGCCTATAGCACACAAACAGCATATATCAACATTATCAAAGTAATAAATAAAAAAAATGTTTTACCTCTGTGTCTAGTAAAGGATTATAATCATTGAATCCAGAATAATCATCATCTTCATCTGCAAAATGTATTGTCTCCATTCCATTTACACGATTCATCGTGGTCTCAAATTACCAACAAATCTGGATTATACATTTGTATTGTTTGAATATATAAAATATTTTGATATTAAAACAAAATAACAAAAACAAACATGAATCTTTGTTACTGGAGGAGCATATTGGTTATATATTGTTAAGTAATTAAAACAAATTAGTGAGCACCAAAGGCTTGATTAGTACAGATGTACCAAAACTATAAACCATATTGGTATGTATTTCTAGATATACATTCAATTAAATATAAAGTAAGACATTTTTTTACCGTTACCTTCAAGAATCGAAAAATCTTTATCTTAAGAAACTCTCAAACACATGAGAAAAAAGTGTTATAATGTTAAAATTTTGTTATTTATATCCTTTTCTTTTTAAGCTATGTCAAGACAGACAAGTTTTAGTCATTTTCCCTTGCTCCATATTGCTCATCTCTGCTTAGAAACCGATGAAATACATAAGTGTAAGGTACTAAGTCCAGTACCGCAATACAGACATATTACTGTATTGGTACTTATTTAGTTCACTTGAATGTCTTGAAAAGCTATTTTGAGATATGAGGCCCTTTATAAGTCCAGATATTATTTATTGGTGGGAGAGCCTAATAAGCTTTGGTAGCTTGTGAATTGTGTTGCTTATAGATAATACCGCCCTCCCCCAAACCATTGGAGGACACAATAGTTTACCTGGTTGACCTAAAAACAAAACATGTGCGACTCTACAAATCTGGCATGCTCAGTGTCTCTACAAAAAGGAAAAAAAAAGGGGGGGGGGGGGGCTTAAAAGCTATGATAGCTTGTGAATTGTGTTTGATCTATAGATCAGGATAAATCCGCCTTTCGCAAGCTACGCTTAGTGTCTGTCCAACACACAAAAAAACGTATCAATTCATAATACGTAGCACACTTAGTGTTTGTGACATAATTAACAGCTTGACCGTTGGTCAATTACTAATTGGCTCCTCCCCCTTTTCCCTAATCATTGTTTTCACTATAACTAGAACAATGTTTTAGGGCTGTGTTAGTGGCCTGATTTACACCTGTGTATTGCGCTATCAATGAAGTGTTTCTCTTATGTGTTGGTCTGATGTCTGTGCTTGGATTGAGTCTTGAAATTTGTTACTAAGTACTGAAAACGTGTGAATGTTGGAAAGCGGAATAGTGTAAGGAGAGAGCCCGGGAAAGGGTGTGTGTGTAGACAGAATAAGAAAGGGAATGTATTATGTTTGTGTGTTATTGTTATTATTTTCTGCATTTGTTATGACATTATTATTTGTTTCAAATGAGTGTCTTTGCAGCGCATTGAGCTCTGAGGAAAAAAATAATTATAGATCTGGCGCCACACGCCTAGATCTAGAAGCACAATTTTCTTAATTGACTCTGTATTTGAGGCTGACGTCACATTTTAATGGTCGATCAATTATTGATGATCTCTTGATACAGTGTCTTGACTGTTTTTCTCTCCCCACCCCCACTTTTCCCTGCCATATATTCATTCTATATCTCCCCCTTTCCTTTAATTAATATCTCTTAACATCCATTGAATGCGTTAGATATTGGTTTTTAACACATAATACAGACGTCTAAATAGAATGATGCATCTCTCTTCATATCAAGTACATGCGTTAGTTATTGGTTTTTAACACATCATACAGAGCTAAATAGAGTGGCACATCTTTAAGTAACAAAAAAATCCAATTGGTAATTATATCTTTACTGTGCCTATATTGTCTGTGTATACCAGTGGTCTTCAACCTTTTTTGGCATATCGCCCCCGTTTTGTATTTTTTCTTTAAAAAATCTGCCCGCGCCTCTTTTAAAAAAAAAACACTTATAAAGAAGCCTGAGAAAGCAAATTTGAACAAAACACCATCTATTTATTAATTTTAATCTGTCAATAACACTTATCCAAGATGGGAGACGGCTGCATTTAAAGGGGATCCTCTTTGGCGAGCTTAGAGTAAGACGGATTTACTATAAAGATTCACACGGGCACCATTTTTCCCTCACTGGCATAGAGGAAAGTACCTGGCAGCAGATGGCCCCTGAGAGAGAGACAGCTGAAGAGCTCTCACAAAAGCTGCTTGACAAACATTTAAGACTCAAAGAAAAGCCATTATTTAAGACAGGCACAAAAGACAGAAAGAAAACTTAAATAGACTGCCAGCAGACAACTGCCTTTTTTGCACAAAATTTGGGAAAATATGCAGGTCGTAACTGGGTTTGCGTAGTTATGTGAAACACTGCACTCAGCAGTAATCTTTGGAATCGAAGGCAAAAACACCAATATTATCATTATTAAAAAATTATGTCAAATAATTTATGGTGATTACACACAAAAATTAATCTCATCATCATGACTTTCTTTCAAATCCTAAGAATAGTCCCCTTTTAAATTTGTGAATATTAGGGCTTACTGTTTAGGTTTAATTGTAAATTTAGTTTTATTTTTTAATATAAACATTATTATTTCTGAGTTCACTACAAAAAGAAATTAAGCTAATGGAAACATTGTGTCTCCTGCAGTTTGAGAATATTAGCAATTACAAGTCTTAAATTAGCCGAAGCAAGGCGAAGGTCTCTTTTAGTCGCTACATCCAGTCTATTTCTTTGCTTATTCATTAAGTTTGTCATGCACTAAATCTAAGTTAATCATGCATGTTGATGGAAAAGCTAAAACTAATTTCATTTTCTACCACAGTTTTGGAATTTTACTGAAACAATTAAATGCAGCCACATCTCTGTTGTGCCTCCAGGGGAGTAGCTAGGAATTTTCCAATTTTCCATCGTTTGGGGGCGAGTGGGGCTTGACCTCTTTTGGGGCCCCTGTATTTGGTGTGATATTTAATTTAATTAATTTAAAAAACACTCATTTGGGCCCCCTCAAGTGGGGGTCCTGGGGGGATTTTCAAATTCTCCCCCATTCCCTTTCTCACTCACCCTCGCCACGCCACTGTGTGCCTCCTATGTTTACATTCTTTTCTACTGAAGACATAATTTTGTAAATCTATTTTTTCCTGCAACTCAATTTGAACATAAGTATCAGATGTTTAATAATTGTCATTTATATTTATTTTTTTATTTATTTTAGAAGGGAATCGTAAATTTCTTCATAGAGCATTGTCATGTGAATTGCATAGATATCAGTGTCCTTAGGCAGTAATTCATTTGTTAACAAACAAGTCATGTGAGATTTATATTTATATCTCAAAAGAAAAAATAATATAATCAATGAAAGTACATTTCTTTCCTAGCAGTCGGAGGTTCGTTTCATTCATTTGCCTTAGATGCCTACCATGTAAAAATATTTTTTTTAGCCTGCTTTAAGTCATCGCCAACCGTTGAATCTTCCTGTTTCTAAAAAAAAAATTTATCTAAATTATATTTAAGAGCTTAACAAAACAAGCAATAACAAACCCTTTGAAATCCAGCGAACAAGAGTCTAACATATTTTTCATCATTTGTTTCACAAAACTGTATTATTTTCGGCATGGGTTTGTATTTTATTTACAATTTTATAATTAAATTCAAATAGAAATGAAATTGCTGGCTAAATTTTTCTTGTGTATCATAACTCACAAGGTGAATGTTTATTCTACGTTACTTCACTTTATTATTCTATATTACTTATGAAGTCATTGTAGCGTCCAACCACTGTTGGTTCCCTATATGTTGTCATAAGCTACATAACTAGACAATTTTGAAATAATATTTCATCACTAACAAAAAAAAGTCTTTTTGTGCAACAAGTGCTTTTAAAAAAAATTATTTTAATTTTCAAACAATATCATAAACTTTTAAAAAAGCTATGCATTTTTCTAAGAGGTGACTAAAACATATCCTGCTTTGCCGTTTTTTGTTTTTAATATTGTTTTAATAGTAGATGTTATAATTCCTTTAATTCATATTCATCAATATTCTTAAATTATTTTTGGATGTTGCTATATGTTGGTGAAGTGGGCAAGTTCCAAGGACACTAGATACCCTCTATTACAGCAAAAGAGTAAGAATTTAAAAATAGAAGATGGGATTCGCAAACTCAATTTCTAATGCTGTTTCTGTTCTTAAATTAGAAGCAAGCTAACTATAACTTGTCTTCATTTAGTTTGCCAGTTTTAATTTTGAAGAATTTTTAGGTTTGTTTTGTTTCAGTGCACCTTTAGCATCTTTTTTTCCCCCATTTTACCCAGTGCCCCCCTACCGCCCCTTTGGTTTCCAGCGCCCCCCAAAATCTCAAAAACATCCCCCAGGGGCGACAGCGCCCTTGTTGAAGACCACTGGTGTATACTATTGAAGTATATGTGTAATAAAATCATGATTTTAAAACGGGTACAATTAGTGTATATTGATGCATCATTCAACATTGGCAAAAAAATACCATTAACATGTGAACTACTTCATTCTTCCCAAGAGGTAAACAAGAGTGAGGTTTTTAAACCAATGCACTTTGTTTGAACATAAGTTTTAAAAATTGAACAATTGGAATGGACTGGTTTTGCCATAATCATTGAAATAAAGGCGAATTTTATTAAATACAAATGCAGTATTTGCTAAGTATCTTAACTCTTTGACTCCGGAAAAAAGAACTCAACATTGGGCAACATGTTTTTATTTTGTATGAAGTTTTTAAAGACACTACATTTATTTTTTCTGTGCGCATGTTTTTTAACATGGAGCCTCAACAAGGGCCATCTAAACTTTGTAGATCTAAATACTTCTTTGATGAACATTTGTTGTTGAAAATAATTTGAATGACAGTTTGTTTTATCTGATGGTGATATTGATTTTAAATCTAATGATATAGTGAATTAATTTCTAGATCTAGACCTAGGACTAGGTCTAGTAATGATGAAGTTTATCAGCTGATGAAGCAGCCCCTCCCCTAGCTAAAGTTCAGTGTAGATCTAGAACTAATTTAGCTGTCTCTATATCATCTAGAAATAATTAGATAGAGGTAGATCTAGGCACTGAAACAGAACAATTTCAGATTTGTTCCTGCAAAAAATGTGGGTGTCAACCTGGACTTAGTACTGCATCTAAAGAGCTAGACTGTTTTTTGTTTTTTTTTATTGACAATGATATTGTTGATAGTCTTGTCAGCACAATAATAGCTATGCTGACCATAGGATTAAATTAAACACCCCTGCAAGAAGAAGATCTATTTTCAGAGAACTCAGAATGGAGACCTATAACTATAAAGAAAGACAGAGTATGTAAACACTGTAGGTCAGGGAGAACGGGTTATGTTTGCGCTGGATGCGAGTAGAACCCACATATTAATATTGACTGCTTCCATGAATATCGCAGATAGAAGGAATATTTATATATTATGTACATGAAGAACTATATATATATATGCTGAACAGTTGGACTAGTTTTAGGGTAAAAGTTTTTTTGTTCCAAGCTGTTGCTTTTTTTATATGGGCTTTTTCGTTTTAGTAGTAACATTGGATTATTAGTTCCAATTTATAATTTTTTGTGTTTATTGCTGTTTCTTCTATGGTGTTCTGTAAACAAATGGATAAAAATGAGAAAAAAATCCTTGGACTGAATTCGAACAATAAATTTCTTATTACATGCACTTGAATGGATATTTTCAATGTCAGTTAGTGAGTTTTTCTTTATTACTTTTATATTCAAGACCCAAAATTACAACATGATTTGCAAATTTAAGAAGTAGAAAGAGCATGTATTTCTCTTTTATTCTATATATCAAATTTATTATTTTCTAATAATAAATAAAAAAGCTTTTACAAGTTTAATCGAAGCAAAGTAGCACACTCTCAAATGTCAGAAAAATTAATTTTGTCCAAAGTCAAAGAGTTAACATGAAATTCTTAGTAACTTCTAAGTAAGAGTCACTAAGACTAAGAGTAGTAAAACTAGAAGTACTATAGTAAAGTGCGAAGCTCGAAAAGCCCCAATTTGTATGGAGGTTCGATCGGTTCACTTTTTATTGCTAAAACTTTTTTATTTGAATGTTTTACCAAATTACTACTTTTTACTTTTTTCTTCACTTCCGACACATACTATTTCCTTTTCCTTGTAATGGCTAAGTTCATGATGTCAAACTCAAGAGGTGTGAAATTATTATTTTTTACTACCTGGTAGTAAAGGAAATGGCTTATGGCTATTTTTAAGTCTGATGACACATTAGCTCAAAGAGACTATTTGAAATTGTGGAGCATGGGAAAGGTGGCAGTAGATGGTGTATTTGCGTTGGAGTAAAAAGAAAATGACTTCATAGTGAAAATTAAAGATTAAAACATGTTTTAGATATAATTTCTTTGATCTGATCAAGCCTTCCATCAGCCCAATCAAGCTTACTAACTAGGCCAGTTTGGGGAGAAATCCGATTGAGGGAAAATACGCTTGGTGATACCCACCTTACACCTCTTTGACCTCATATTTAATTTTAACTAAACCTAGTGATACATTAAATCAGATCTATTTTTATAGACAAAAGGACGAGGATTAAGAGATACCATCAGTTTTTTCATAGGTCAGACCGTTATAACTTATAGTGCTATAAAAATCCAAAAGTTAAAATTGCTGCCAGCGGGCTTACTGCGACCGAACTTCGCACTTTACTCTAGATCTACTAAAATCTACTTCAAGTAGTCAAGCCTCAAGTAGTACTTGATCTAGTGGTAGGCCTAAGCCTAATCTACTAGCCTTTTTTTTTTTAGATCTAGACTAGAGTCTAGGTCTATTTTAGACTAGATAGTAACTATAACTGTAACCAGTCAACCAGTGTAAGTTGTGAAACTAGATTAGACAGTCAGTCACACTCACAGACTGACAGAGTCAACATTGGACATCTCAGATTGATCAATCTCAGTGATCTAACTATATTAAATATTAATAATTTTACTAAAATTTTAGATATCTAGAGGAAAGTGCGAAGTTCGAGCAGCCCCGATTTGTCAAGAGGTTCGAACAGTTCACTTTTTATTGCTAAAACTTTTGTAATTGAATGTTTACCAAATTACTACTATATTGCTACTGCGCATGCACCTTTTTTCTTCCCTTCCTACACATACTATTTTCTTTTCCTTGTAAAGGCTAAGTTCATGGTGAGGTCAAACTCAGGAGGTGTGGAGTTATTCTTTTTTACTACCCAGTAGTGAAGGAAATGGGTAATGGGCTTAAGGCTATTTTTAAGTCTGATTGCTCATCAGCTTAAAGAGACTATTTGAAGTTGTGGAGGATGGGAAATGGTGCAATGGGTGGTGTTCTTGCGCTGGAGTAAAAAGAAAATGACTTTATAGTAAAAATTAAATATTAAAACATGTTTTTATATATATTTTCTTTGATCTGTTCGAACTTTCCATCAACCCGATCGAGCTTACTAACTGGGGAAAAATCCGCTCGAGGAAAAGTACGCTTGGCGATACTTACCCTACACCTCTTTGACTTCGTATTTAATTTTAACTAAGCCTAGTGGTACATTAAATCCAATCTATTGTTATAGAAAAAGGACGAGGAATTCAGAGATACTATCAGTTTTTTCATAGGTCAGACCGTTACGGTGCTATAAAAATCCAAACTTCAAAATTGCTGCCAGCGGGCTTATTGCGCTCGAACTTTGCACTTTACTCTATATCTCATTATTATCTGAGACAGTCTGAGTCTATACTACTATATGACTGTGCAAAAACTGTCTGCTCTGCCGTGTTACAATAGTAAAGATAGATATAGGGAGCCGAAAATACCCGGAAGTGAACAAGGAAAAAATGACCGATAAATTTGTGATTGCGTTTTTGACTTTTTTTCACATAAGCCACACTTGCAAATTTATTACACTTTTGAATGAAATGTGAGAAGTTTTAAACTTGTGTTATCGATTAATTAAGACAATGGCCTACATAAAGCTTAATTAAGTTTTTTTTTTAAGTTATTTGTCATTTTTATATTTATTATAAAAAATACTCATTTTTTGTTTTTAGCAATACAGGGTCCAGGAAAGTCATCAAACATTCATTTTTTTTTCAAGGTAGATATCATGCCTGGCTATAATTCTACCAAGTTTTATCGCGATTTATCCGTCGCATCGCCCAAAAACTTGAAAATACGGTTATCATTGTGGGCTATGGGATTTTTACAGTTTTTGTGAATTTTGATAAGGAAATTTCGTCATCAATTTATAACCACTTGAGGTAATGTAAAGCCTAATATTCTGGATATATTCAAATAGTTTTTGTGAATTAATCATCGTCGCATTAATTTTAAAGCGCATTTGAAAAATAATTGTTTCAGACGATTTTGATCCCACTTTTTAAATATTTTGTTATTTTCTGCCATCACAACGCCGCCATTTTGTCCCCGCCTCTCTGACATTTCTTGTAGATCTAGACCCGATAATTTGTTTATTTCATCAATATTTACATTTTAAAGAAGTAAAGTTCATAAATATAAATGAAATCAGATTTGTGAGCTAGAAATTCACTATGAATACTAAATCTACTATTAAATTTCTTATTTAATAAGTAGATTTATCCTCTACGAAACTCAATTTTAACTTTTTGAGCGGGGGGTGTGTCTCGCTGGCTTAGCGACCAAGACGCTCTCATCACACTTTTTCCATGTCAACATATGTTAAGCCAAAACGACACAAAAAAAATCATAACTTTCTAACTATTAAACATACAGTCATAATCGCATTGAATTCAAATATTGATCATTGGTATACAACTCATTCTATGGCTAACACCTCATCGTATTGTTCTAACAGTTGACCATCATTGAATTCAAGTACTTATCGTTTATTGGCTACAACTCATGCTATGGTTAACACCTGAACTTACTAAGAATCACCTCTATTTATCAATGTATGTCACCATCAACAGTATTATATGAATGTTGTACTAACACTCTAGATCTTCATTGCATTCGACTACTACCTACATCTTGACATACTGAATCAACTGTATCATCTTCAACTACTGCCTACAACTCATATCATGTACTTATCGTTTATTGGTTACAACTCATGCTATGGTTAACACTTGAACTTACTAAGAATCACCTCTATTTATCAATGTATGTCACCATCAACAGTATTATATGAATGTTGTACTAACACTCTAGATCTTCATTGCATTCGACTACTACCTTCATCACGTGTCATGGCTAATACCTCATCTTGACATACTGAATCAACTGTATCATCTTCAACTACCGCCTACAACTCATGTCATAGCTAATATCTCATATTACCATATTGAATCGCCTGTATCATCTATGTCATATTCAGTATCATACATCAGAAACTTTATATTCAGATGAAGCAATTGATTGTAAGTTGTCATCAGTGACTTTGTTACCCATCATTGATGAGTGGAACTTTTTTTTTTGTTAATTAATATACAAATGAATATAGAGATAGGTAATGTACAACTTTAGCTTTCTTCTGATACATGTTTTTGTGTTTGTTTATTAAAAATAACGAAATTATAAGCATTATCGTTAAAAAAAATGTTTAGTGACCTCATTATTCTTTTTTTTTTTACCTTAATTACTTTAGTATTATATAAATTATTAACAGGCTTGTGTAGGGCACAGCATAAGCTTTCATTTGATATATAATAATAAATGGTGAGGTCAAAATTAACTAAACTGTGCGTGTTTTTTGTTGAATTTTACAAAATGTCGTCACACTTTTTCCATTGGGTCCAATGTTAAGCAAAAACGCGTCAAAAAAAATCACAACTTTCTAACCGTTAAACATACAGTCATAATTTTTACATTGATGGACAGTTCTAATCAAGTACTTTAATGATTTACTAAGCAAAATTTTTTTTTTCAAAAAAAAATTTTTTTGTTCACCTCCCTAATAGATAGTTGGTTTGGTAGTATATGTAAAATATTAGAGTTTATAATATAGATATAGTCTAGTTAATATAGTTTATTTAGCAGGGAGTCTTAAACTTAATTTACTTGTTTGGTTTATTTCTGTAACCGTATGATGACGAATTCACTAAATTGATCTAGATCTAGTCTACTTACTTGCCAAAATGTAGATCTTATTGTATCAAAACAGTTAATACAAAATCACACTTAAAATAAATCTAGATTTATATCTACAGTCCAAATACACAAGAGTTAAAAGGCTCTTGAGTTGAAGTTCCCATTTTTTGTTTTTGTAAACTGGAATGCAATGACATCCGGTCGTGTCTGCTCATGCGCGGCTAAATATTGCTCCTGGTAACTAAGAAATCTTCTGTTGCTGAAGTTAGATTCTACTTGTCCTATTAGGATTGAGCCAAAGAGCATAGATTCTAGATCTATAGGCCATATACTATATATAATCTATGCTATAGGCCTAGATTAGTGACGCTAAACCTAATTCGACCTGCGGGCCATTTTAGGTCTCGACACTCGTGTCGCGGGCCATATGACCGAAAATGTTCAAAAACGAAATGAAATTGAGCTGAAACAATTTTATGAGAAACTTGTGGATCTAGTACTTACATTAATTAATGGAATAGTGGAAGTTTATCTTTTTTTTTAACTCGTCGGAAAGCAGCTTTATTTCTCTAATTAAAATGTAGCAGCATTTTAACTAGCTTTACCAACGACTCATTTTCTTTTCTCTTTTAGGTAAATATTCCCACCAATCTTTCAATCTCTAAGTCTAAGTGTGGTTTAACAATATTATAATTCGCTGCTCAAACCAAGAATGCCGCCGTTTTTATGTTATTGATGTTTTTTTTAAAACATAAATTTTCTTTATAAAACAAATACCTTGTCTAATTATGTTCTACAAACAAGTCAAGATTCGTTAACTTTTCTTGGTAGATTAAGCATTCAGAGTCCACTTGTAGTTTCTTCGACTCTCCCTTTTCCCGTTTTGTAAATGTACAAATGTTAATGCACTTTATCAGTGACTACATCAGCAATGCGCAAGTTAAGACCAGCGGGTAATATCTGTCTAGTATATCAATATATCTAAATCATTATTTTGTGTGTTTCTTCTTGGTTTTCTTGTACACACTACGCAGTAATAGATCTTGTTGAATGATTTATTTGATAACTGCTAAAGCTACTAGATTTAAAAAAAAATGTCTGCATAAGACCATGGCAGCCACCATGGTTAATATTCTAAAAAAAAAAAAAATATAACAAATGCCACAGAATGGAATTAATAGACCTACCCTCTTCATAGAGTCTACATAGTCGAGAATGATTATTTTTGCTCTTAACTAATGAATGTTAGTGTGAGCCTGTCAGGAGGCGCGAGAGAGGACCTTTTCTCTGCTCAACATTAAATTTTAACAGTAGGCAAGTTAGCGCTACTGGGTGGGTTTCATCTGTGACACCTCAGTCTACGACCAAGGGGCTAGAGTCGCCTAAGTAACTAGACATACTAACCTATAAAAATAAAATATATAAAAATAGATCTAACCTATACAACAAAAATACATATAAATATAGCTCTGGGAGCGCAAGCTCACACTCATCCCGCCTTAAAACTTTTGCGTCCCCGCAAAACAAGATAATAAATTACTAAAAATAGATTACATACATACTGCTGACATATTCTACCACCAAAGAAAATACACACTAAAATCTATTTATAAACCAAAATATTACAGCTCCAAGACATATGACTTAAATTACATTGCTTTCCAAGGATAAAAGCAAAAACATCAGCTAAAAACACAAAAAAAGTACTCTTGATTCTGTACATTCTCAAATAGGTACAGCAACTACTAAGCTTTAAAAAAGCTTTTAAAAACACATGTAGATAACATGTACTCATAGAGTTACTACAAACTAATACATCTTGATAAATAGAAAATGCATTCAGCATATTATGTAGCAAAAAAAAATTACAAATACAAATGCAAGAATTATGCTAGTAAGGCGAGGAAACGAACTTCATTTCCTTCTCTCGTACATATCTGTAGTACTGCTATTGTTACTGCGGTACCCAAGTATGCTTCTGGCTGGTACATGGTAGAAGCAGAAGACGGCTACCAACACCAAAAATGTGAGCAGGTCAGGAGGCGCTAGAGACCTTTTCTCTTCTCAACATTAAATAATATAACAGTAGGCAGATGTTAGCGCTACTGGGTGGGTTTTATCTGTGACACCTCAGTCTACGACTAAGGGGCTAGAGTCGTCTAGGTAACCAGACATACTAAACTATACTGACCTAAACTAAATGAAAGCACCAACGAAACTTTAATTGAAATTAAATAAGACAAAATGAAACTTTATTTACACATACAAAAAATAAATCAATAATAAAATATAATATATACACTAACCACTACAACTGAACCCAGCAACTAACTAAAAACCCCTAAATCTACGCCACTACAAACACTAGCAAACTAACCAATATTACTGCTCACTGCTACACCAACATTAGGGCAAGCTCGGGTGAAGTGGTCTCGGCTACCATATTTAGAGCAGTTGCCTTGGTGGTATCGACGATTAGCTTGGTTCCCTGATTTTCCTAGCTGACCTTGGTGGAACCTGTTCTTCAGCCGTCAATTTCCTAGCAAGATGGCCAGGTTTGCCACACGTGTAACATTTTCTGTTCTTCGTCGCTGGCCTCCTATGGTTTAGAGTACGGTTTGTTTTCATACGCTGTTGTGAGGTAATCTGTCGGACCGGAATGTCTCTAACTTGACCTGGTTGATTGTGGTTGCAGTGGGGACAGCTAGAGTTCTCTGGGAGATGGATCCCTGGTCGACTGAGGATGGCATCGAGCAGGGTATGAAACTGAGACCGTAGAGATAATCAGTCCTGTGCGCTAACCGCACGACCAGGCATTGCTCTTAATCTAATGACAAACTGGTTACAAACTAATAGCCTACTATTGACAATATACCTACACATAACGGAATGACAACTACCGGATATGTACAATATGTCAGAAGAGTGATTTTAGATAATCTTTTGGCATTGAGCATTTTCCTTTAGGCCTAAATGGAACTAGAATGAGGATGCAAATCTACCTAAATTAAACTACCAATTTAGCACTCTCAATATCTATCTAATAGATCTAGATCTAAAATATATATTTGGGATAATGTAGATGTAATTTAGATAAGATTTTTATAAAAAAAACAACAATCAATTAGATAATCAATTAATAGACTAATTGCAATATGAAATATTAAAATATTAGATTAGTTTTAGTATTTTATAACATTGCAATATTGACAATCTAGACTTTAGAAATAAAAATCTACACTTTAAGCCTAGAAATTAAAATTATAGATCTTGATCTAATCTAAATCATGGCTGTCTGGAAGTGCGGTTTGCGCGCTGGACTGTCGTTTGGATTCATCGATGGTGCCAGGTTCAAGCCCTGCCCGCTCCCATCCCCCGGCGTCCTACGGGAGGTTTGGACTACAACTCTGAAGGAACATTCGAAGCATGTAAAACAACAAACATTCTAAACTAGACCAAGAAATTCTAAATCTAGATTCTATAATGATTTTAATTAGAACTTAAAATCTAAATCTAGTTTTAAAAATCTAGCTGTGTAAGAAAAAAATCTAGATCTAGTGTAAAAAATCTAGCTCCAGTGTCAACAAAAATCTAGATCTAGTGTAAAAAATCTAGATTAGATCTAAATCTAGCTATTATGTCTTTTTAAAATGCGAGTAACATTACCAGGTTTAATAAACATTACTATACCGAGTTGTTTTAGCATTTAAAGAATTTATTCCATATGACGTCAAAGGAAAAAATCCACTACGTCACACGGCCTAGTTGGACTAAAAAATATCATCTATACGAGCAGCTTGTTGAGGGTTCATAGACATTGGTGCACCGAGTGATTACTTTTAGCATTTCAATTAAAGAATTAACTCCATATGACGGCAAAGGAAAAAAATTCCATTACGTCACACGTCCTAGTTAGACTAAAAAATGTCATCTTTACGAGCAGCTTCTCGAGGGATCATAGACATTGGTGCACCGAATTTGTTCTTTTAGCATTTCATTTGATGGGCTAGTTAGACTTAATATATATATATATATATATTAAAGAATATATATATATATAAGGATTAAAGACGCGTTTTTTTTTGTTTTGTCTATCAGTCTGTTCGTTATGTTAATAGCGAGAAAAAAAAAGACTAAAAGCTATATGAAAATCTGATTAAAATTTAATTTCCCTTCCAAAACATCGCATTAGTTTTAAGTTTCTATAAAAGATTGTTCCGGATGTTTATATATTTATAGTAAGAGAAAAAAAGAATTCCAGATTAATCAAATGCCGTTAAGTAAATTTGTGCGATGGTCTGTTATGAAAATTAGATGTACCATAGCCTTATGGAGATTTTTTCAAACCATACTTTGGTGTTAGGAAGTTGTTTTCCTTAAAAATCGGAGCATAATATTAACGATAATTAGATTTTCTAACGTTTTAGCTAAAAAGTTAAATGTAGTGTAAGAGAGAAGTGCGATTTTACATAGAGTTAAACTATTTTTCATAAAAAATCCGGATCAACTAATTTTCGTAAATGAGAAAAAAATTTGTTTTATTTATTAGAAGAGAGATTTCAAACATTTATTACGTTATTACATTTTTCATATAAAATTCGGATCATTTTTGGCGACGATTTGTAAGAAAATTAAGGTAATGTAGGTCGATTTCTTTTTGGAAACAAAATCCGGAACATTATTTACCGACTAAACAACTTTAATTATGTTTCGGCAAGAAAATGAACTGTAAAATAAGTCTAAAAATTGATTTTCAATAATCGTTTCTAGTAAATTACTTTATTCTTTTAAAATCCTGAATAACCTATTGTCGATATTTTTGAAAAAAATATAATTATTTGACATAAATTTGTCTTAAATTAAAAATTCGGAACAATTGATATTGATAAATAAACTATAGTGACGTAGTGTCAAAGAATATAAGTAATATTAGTCAATTATGCGATTTCAAACAATCATTTGATATAATTAATTTTTTTTATAAAACAATATCCGGAACACCTTTATAGATAATGATATATAAATCAGTATAGATATTTTTATTTAGCATTTATATGCTATTTACATTAAAAAACCGTAACAATATATTAAAGATCATGTGTTTCTTGGCAACGTTTAAGCATGGAAATAAAATCTAATATAAGTTAGAAGAGCAAACAAATATTCATTGGCATTGATTTGTTTTTCACAAAACATCCGGAACAATCTATTATAGATACTTAAATCTATTGCAATATTTCTAAATAAAAAATTAAAGGTTAAATCAAAATTACAATAGCCTCTAGTGTTATTTGTTAATCTAATCGTGACGGACAGACCGACCAACAGACAAAACGCACAAAAATAATCTTCTCTTATTCGGATGGGGGCACTAAACAAAAAATAAATAAAATCTGATTTTTTAAAAAAGTATAAGGAATTCCTTTAATACCTGGCTATGTTGCGACGTTACGCTACTGCACGAAAGTCGCTGCATAAAAAGTCCATTTTAAAAAATGTGCGTGATATTTACATACAAAGTGCATTATTAGCCTTTATAAACAAACAGAAATGTTTTTTTTTAGTTTTAGCAGCTAGTTAACCAGAAAAAACATATCTAACTATTATTTATATTTGTTGTAAACATTTCCTGTACATTTTATAAATATATTTGACTTAGTGATACTAAAGATTCACATAAATTGTACATCTTTGTTGGCATATTGTAACATTGCCTCCCTTACATTTACGTAATTGTTTTAGAATTGGTGTATTTTTATGAAAAAATCGCTTGCATAATTAATTTTTAATTTTAATTTTTAAACGGTTTGCTTTTAGAAAACCATAAGTAGCCGTTGCACCTAAACTTTTTAAGCCGCATTTAATGATGAAATAATATTTTTCATATCTCTTCTAGTTTTCGAGATCTGAGTGTGACAGACGGACAGACGGACATTTTGCACAAACCTAATAGCGGCTTTTCCCCTTACGGGGGCTGCTAAAAATAGCTCTGGGAGCGCAAGCTCACATAAGATTTAAACATACAATGCAGCTAATTGTTTTTTTTTTTTTAAATTCATGAATGTTAGATTAAAAAACAAACAAATAAACAACGGAATTAGCAGAAGAAATTACCTTACCTAACTCTAAAAAATTACAATCAACATTTTGTAAAATTAACACCACCTCAACATCCCTAATAATAGGCAGTATTTACAGACCACCAAATTCTAGTTTAGAGTACATGCAAGATCTATGTAATCAGTTAACTACACTCAAAGAAAAAAATAAAAAGTAGTTTTTTTTGGATTATGGGTTGTTTCAACCTACCTGATATAAATTGAAAAACCCTAACCATAGAGAAGCACCAAAACCTCAAGGACATAAATGAGCTTTTCATAGAAACTTTACACAACCTAAGTTTAGATCAAATAATTAAAAAAACAACTAGGTTAAACAACACATTTGATCTCTTCTTAACCAACAGGCCTGGATTAGTAGTTGATTATGATATTATCCCTGGTCTTTTAGACCATGATATCATTAAAATACACAGTCAGATAAAAGCGGTAGCCAATACAAAACCCAAAAGAAAAACCTTACTCTGGAATAAATGTAACCTAACACAACTACACCAAGCTGCATTAAACTTTCAACAAACATTCTTATTAGAAAAAGACATTAACCAACCTGTAGATGACCTCAGGAATTTCATTAAAAACCATCTTAAAAGCATTATAGAAAATCATATACCAACTAAATACACATCAAACAAAATAAATAAATGCTGGTTTAATAATAGATTAAAGAAGCTTTGTAAACAGAAGGAAAACCTATATAGAAAATTTAAAGAAACTAAGTCAGAAAGAGTTTATAAAAAGTATTTAAAAAATTGAACACCTAACCCAAAAAGTAATCAAACAGCTGCAGAGTGAATACATAAACAATGTAATATCTAAAGATAACAACAAAAACCTATGGTCATACATTAAGTCTAAGAAAATGAAAACAACGGGCATAGCGCCATTAAAAGGAGAAGATAACATAATACATAATGAAACTAAAGCTAACATTCTAAACAAATACTTTGCATCATCATTCTCATAGACCTATTACTTTATTTGAATCAAGTAGACAACATAAGAGATATAGTAGTACAAGAAAAGGGAATCCAAAAACTATTAACCACCATCAAACCGAGTAAAGCGTCTGGACCTGATGGTATTCCAGCTAGATTACTCAAAGAACTAAGCAATGAGCTAGCACCAGTGCTCAAAATACTTTTTCAGGCATCGCTTAACCAGGGCAGAGTACCAAAGGACTGGAAAGAAGCTAATGTCACCCCCCTATTTAAAAAAGGAGACAAATCTGATCCAGGAAACTACAGACCAGTATCACTTATCAGCATCACATGTAAAATCCTAGAACACATAATATGTAGCAACATCATAAACCACTTAGACAAACATAATGCCCTTACTCCATAGCAACATGGCTTTAGGAAATATAGATCATGTGAAACACAACTAACTAACACAACTTGATGATTTTTCAAAAGATTTAGATAATAGTGAGCAAAAAGATTCTATCTTACGAGGTTTTTCCAAGGCTTTTGACAAAGTTCACCACCATAGTTTGCTTAAAAAATTAAAATATTTTGGCATTAATGGTCCACTGCATCAGTGGATTAAAGATTTTCTGATAGGGAGAGAACAAACTGTAATAATAAATGGCTCTAAATCAACACCAATAACAGTAAACTCAGATGTACCACAAGGAACAGTCATAGGTCCACTACTATTTTTAATTTACATATGTGAGCTGGCGCTCCTAGATCTAATTTTTGACCTAATCTTATTTAATTTATATTATTTACATAGGCCAGGGCTATGATGTTTGTAATATAGTGTTCTTTTTAATTTTTATATTTCAGTGCTGAGTATTTTGTAGTTTCCGCTATTTATAACTTTCTGCTAGTTTTAGTCTTTTTCTGTTATTTGTGTTTTACTCGTAGAGGAAAAGTAGTTTTTAAAATAGTTAACTAGCCTTGGAGCTGTGGATGTTCTTTCCTATTTTTTGTCCCTGATTAGTTCTGCTTATTTTTGTCTTTGGCATTAGTGATGGATTAGTTTGTTTTTTTTAATATCAGTTTATGTGCAGGTCTGTAAACGGTATAGAGCCCCCATATGAGTTTAGAATAGAAATAACTTTTTATCTTCCTTTTTGTATTTTTGTAGAATTTAAATTTTAAGATTCTCTTTTTAATGCTGTTTAAATTGGTATATAATGTTGTGTAGTCCGTGTCTTTAGTAACTTGCTAGATTTTATTGTTGTGTACGGCTAGGTACAAATTAGGGAAATCGGTAGTCCAGTTTAGTTCTAGATAATTAGCGTGTCGTCATGCTCTCCGATATGTTCGCGCTGACCAGTTATAGCTAGCTCCGGAACCACGTTGAGCTCTCTTTTGTCTTGACCAGTGGTCAGTGCTGACAGTGGTGCCTATATAAAGTTATTTTTGTGTAGTGTAATTTCAGCTGGGACCGCCTGTAAGTTGGAAAATGTTTTAATTTTGCTTTCTTTCATTTGTATTTGCATTGATTGTTTCTGCATCTATTGCTATAGTCTAGATGGAGACTGATTAGTGTAGTGGCGTCACTGGCTAGTTAATTAGCCATGATTACCTCTGATGGAACCGGAAGTTCTGTAGAATTGGGTAGCGTCACCCCCTTGCGCCATCCTTAATGCTTTTGCTTTCCTATACTATGTCTATGTGCAAATATTTTATGTTTCCTATGTATTTTTATTTATATTTTTATCGTTAGGATAACCACTTTATTTAAGTTGGCATTTTGTCCTACTTTTTAATGTAAAAGATGGCTGCGGCCTAAGCATCGCTGTCATGGCGGCTTGTTTAGTCTTATCTACTATTATCTAGATCTAGCTTATGTTTATTGTAGTCTAGCTTGACCTGTGTTGGTTGTGGCTGGGACTTTAATAACTCAGGTATTGCTTTTATTATCTACATGTAGGTAATTGAAATTACCTCATGCTTGTATTGTGAGTATGCACTAACTAGGTCTAGACCAGTCCAGTCTAATATATGTGTTATAGTCCATTATTATTTTATTTTTTGAATATTGTCTTATGTTTGTTTATTTTGTAATTGCAGGCTATAATTCCTGCCTTACTGCCTAACTGCCTTACGGTCTAACTGTCTGCGCAGTTATTGCTGCCTAACTGCCATTATTTCGGCTGTCTAACTGTCTGCTGTAGTTCTGCTTTACTGCTGCTAGTAGTTTACTGTTTAGTGTTGGGGTAATTTAGGTTATTTGGTGGTCGGTTTAGTTAGTAATAGTTGTAGATTTAGCAACATAGATCCAGAGGCGGCAGAGGGTTTTGGTTAGTGGAGTTGTTAAGTTCAGTAGGGTTGATTAATTATTTAGTAGTGCGTATATTTAGTTTTTGTTTATTTCTAAGTTTATTTTCATTTTTGTATTCACCTATATTATTATTGCTTTGTAAGTTGGTTGTAAATAAAGTGTATATAAGTTTGCTTTATAATTGTAGTTGGTTATTTTATTTTTAGTTAGCTAGCCCCTTGGTCGCAGACCGAGGTGCACAGATTGGGCCCACCCAGTAGAGCTACCACCTGCCTACTGTTATAAATGAACACATGATGAGCAGCAGATAACCAAAAAGGGCCTCACTCAGTAGCGCCACCCTGACCTGCTCAAACATAAATGATTTACCAAATTGCATTAGTTCAGGAACAAATGTCAGATTATTTTGCAGACGATTGCATAATATAGAGAACAATAAAAACAACGCAAAACACAGACATTTTACAAAGAGAATTAGATGAATTACAGAAATGGGAATCAAATTGGAGCATGTCTTTCCACCCAGAAAAATGTCAGTTATTTAGAGAAACAAAAAAAACTAAAACAAATTAATTCCACTTATCTTATTCATGGTAAACCAGTAACACAGACTAAAAACGCAAAATACCTAGGTGTTATAATACATGAAAAACTGTCATGGAATCCACATATTGATGAAACTTTAAAAAAATCAAACAAAGCATTAGGATTTATTAAAAGAAATTTCTATAAAGCAAATGAGAACATAAAACTAAAATATTATTTAACATCTAGTTAATAATGGAATATGCATCCTCCGTTTGGGACCCCTAAACTCAAGAAAACATTAAGAAACTGGAACAGACACAAAATAGAGCATTGAGATTCGTGACAAACGAATATTCGCATTTGACTAGAGTAACACATTTAGTAAAATCACTAAATTTAGAAAGCCTTCAGGATAGAAGACTCAAAAGTAAAGTAGCAATTATACATAAAACACTGAACCATAATCTTCAAATACAAAAACAAAATTTAATAAAATACTCAAACACAAAGATAAAGGCACATTGCTCGTTCCATATGCTTGGACAAATTCATATAAAAGCTCACTAAAAATTTTTCCCTTGCGCTATTATTATCAAGGATTTGTTATTTTTAAGCAATTTTTTTTCTTTTTCTTTTTAATAAGCCTTACGTAATTTCCACTTCCGTTTAGACGAAACAATCACAGTAACATTAATAAGATAGATCTAAAGCATTGGTTCCTAACTTTTTTTGGCTCGTAGACCCCTTGCAATGTTTCCCGATATTTGGTAGATCCCCTTAGTTAATATTGCAATACGCTGATTCCTAAACTTCAAGTGCACATTTTACTGATTTCTAGCCTAGTCATGTGAAGACTGAAAAAGTAATAAATACCACAAATAAGATATAATCTCCTTGAATTTATGAACCAAGTCTGTTATATAGGCAATGTCCGATGAAATTTCGTGTTCAAATGAGATCTTTAGCATCCAAGAACTCTGATACAGTGTCAAGGAAAAAAATCTTGACAAACATAAGCTTTTCGACTAGCCATCGACCTCCAGCGTGAAGGAGCAAGTGATGAAAGTTGTCATAAGTCGCTAATAATTACATAACAGGCTTTCAATGTCACGACTCATTTCATCAATAGGCCGTTGAATTGTTTTGTTGCGTAAAGGAATTTTAAAAATAATATCAGATGCAGGTTTGTGTATAAAGTAGTTTTAAAAACTTCCTCAGCTGCTGACAAAATCATTTCTTTCGCCTATTGTGTGATGTTTTCCAAATTTCACAATAGGTAAAAGATATTTTAAGACACTTGCAAACCATTATATTTTCTTTTTGATGTCAAAGCAAAGATTTTCTCCCTTGTTGGTCTTTTCTCAAAGTTATAATTGACTGTTTAAAAGTACTTTAAATCTTAATACATTTTAAGAGGGTAGCATCGTCTCAAATGATTCTCCAGCTTAGGTGGTTTCTATGTGTCATTGCATAAACTTTGTTACATAAAAGGTACATTTGGCAATAATAATTCGACAAGGAAAAAGCCAAATAAAATTAAAAAATCAACACTATTGCATATATTCCATATGTAAATTCGGCCATGCCAAATAATGTTACATGTAGACTAAAATAAGCTATATCAATGAGGTATTAAAATTAAAATAGGTATCTATTGAAACATTAGAATTAAATTTAAAGGAATACCTATAATAAGTTGTAGATACTTCATATTTGTGTAAGATAATTGTTTATTTTATTGATGTGAAACCAAAATTAAAGTCACGACCTTCTCAAATGAGATATATTATCGTGGACGCCAAATTCTTTTTTCACTTTCATATACCCCTTGGAAGTCTTCGAAGACCCCTGGGGGTCTGTATAGACCACTTTGGGAATCACTGATCTAGAGTATTTTTTAGCGGGCCCAGAAATGGGAAAAAGACGAAAGTAGTTTTGTGTGGTCTGTCTGTCGGTCTGTCCGTCCGTCCGTCCGCCCCGTTTAGATCTCAGAAACTAGAAGAGAAAATGAAAATATTAATATTTTAGATCATTCAAAGTTCTGATGAAACGGCTACTTTTTTTTCTTTTCTGAAAGCGAAAAATCTATTTTTTTAATCAATTATGCAAGCAGTTTTTTCATAAAAACTATTCACTATTAATAGTAACAGACATTGGAGGTTTTTTAGTAAGGGACATGACTATTTACCATTCTTTTAAACACGTTTATGCAAATGGTTTTAGATTTTTGGTCAAAAAATATTTTTTTACAATTTTATTGCTAAGTTATGTAAGTTCATTTTTTTTAAAGAGAAAAAATCTATTTACTATGCATAATTAAAAAAATTAAAACAACAATTAATAAGTACTTTTTCATATTATCGCGTGAACTGCAGAGCGTCCGCACCGTTCTGAAATCCAAAACTAAAGGAATTATTTTTGTTTTACGGAAATGTTTTTTCTTGAGGCTTTGAATAAGAGATTGACCCATTACAAAAATAATGATATCAATTAGATACTCATTATAAGACATCTGTTAGGCCAGATTCATACATAACTTTACATTCTCTTTCACCTATCCCTTGGCCTGCTGGACCTTTGGGGCACCATACACGATCTGTCAACCTTCTTTCTCCATTTTTCTCCGTTCTTACGTTTGATAGAATTTCATTATGATATTCTTTCTGAAAATATTGAAACATGCCTTTTTACCTGCCTGAGTGGACCACTTCTGATAGAATTTAATACCGATATTCTTCTGAAAATATTGAAACGTGCCTTTTTTCCTGCCTGGGTGGACCACTTCGGGGGCCGATTTTCTGTTTGTGTTTCCACACAAACTGTCTTTGTAGCCTTGTTTTTTTTTAGAGAAAGATAGAGAGAGAGAGAGAGAGAGAGCAAGAAATATGGTGTTTTGTAATCCTGACCAAAAAAAAAAGGTAATCCTAATTGTTTGAAAAAGATCTAGATCTATTGTTATTTCGCTACATTCAAAAGTGACACAATTTTGAAAACGTGTGCTATAAACGATTACAATAATGAAATCAATAAAAAAAATTGTATTTCTGTTTATTTAGAGAGCAAAATATCAAAATAAAAGTAGAAGGGGGAACGGGAATGTAGAATTCGATTGAGGCTTTCGGAAAATGCAAAAAATAAAAAAAGGGGGGGGGGGGCGCATGGTCGAAATATAATATAGAATGAATTAAAAAGCCGAAGAAAAGTCATAAAATGACACAAATTGATTAATTTTTTTTGGCTGGGGAGGGTGGGGTGGATAAATGAAAGTGCTACTAAAATATGCGAGTGTGTATGTGTCGGGGCGCACTATTAAGCGCATTTTGCCAAATCAAGTTAATAGTCTATATCGGTGAAATTACGATACGCAGGTTAAAATAAACAAAATAGGGGTTCCAGAGAGCAAGAGATAGAAAGAGAGAGAGAGAGAAAAAAAGATCAAAACATTGTAACAGATACAGACTGATACACTCATTCACGGGTTAAAAATGTCTGTTATGTTGATCGTTAAAATGTGACCTGTTTTTTAATTTTTTAAAATTCTTCTCTTATATATGTCCTCCAGAAGTTGACCTTCATACATACAGAGTTTTATGTCGAGTGACTCTCTCTGTACATAGATCTCAAAGAACTTCATGGACCTAAGATCTTTGTGTTGAGATGTTGTTTTGTATAGTATGTATTGTCAACTTTGGACACCTTTTGTAGACTTCCGAAGTGATTAAAGACAAATAGTTTCATCCACTGTGAGGATCTGCAAAGAATAACTGACATGGAAATAAATAAAAACTTTCAAAGTTAAATCTGAGTGCACGTAAAGTGTTCTAATCTGAACACTTTGTCTAAACCATTTAAGCTGCAATTTCTTTTACATTTAATCTTCTCAAACCCAAAAAAACAAGCAAAAGAAAAAAAAAGAACGCTTATTTAAGGGAAAGAATTGATAATTACTGACATTGATCTAAAAATTGCAGGGTTTAGCTGCCTTTCGCTATATATATAAAACAAGTTCAATTGATTAGTACTAATTGATTAACTAAATGATTTAGTTTTTTTAAAAATTGATTCCTGTATTATCATCAGCTATAAATAATTATGAAAAATTTCAATTTCATGCGAGAATGGGAAGTGGAAGAAAAATCGTGAGAAACGTAATAAGGGGAGTAAATCCAAATAAAAATTCACATATTTAATATATATATGGTAGCATTTATTCCTCTTATTTCGATATCAAAGACAATAATTAATTACCAATAATTAATTGAATAAATGGTTAATCTCTTGATTGTTTCGTGTTTTGTTAATGTATCGGTACAATGAATAATTGCGCAAAGTTTCAAATGGATCCGAGAATGGGTGAAAACTTACCTGTACTCATTCCTTTTATTTTTTACAACGGACACTGTGACTTGTTATAAGTTTTATAAAAAGCGGCCATAGACAGGCTACAGCAAGTACCAATAGGCGGGCAGTAGAGCGTCACGCGCCCCCCCCCCCCCCCCCTACGCTAAAGGAAACCGATCTTGCCATTTAACAGCTCGCAAGCGGAAAAGCCCCAGGAGCTGACTCCATTCCCGCAGAGGTCTACAAAAATGGTGGATTAGCCCTGATTGAAAGACCTCATAAGCTCTTCTTAATTATGTGGGGAAAATAGTCAATACCACAAGACTTAAAAGATGCCACAATTGTTCATTTATACAAGCGAAAAGGAAACCGCCAGATCTGCGATAACCACAGAGGAATATCTCTTCTCTCTATTGCTGGGAAAATCCTTGCACGCATCCTACTAAATCGGCTCATGCAACATATAGAATATGGTCCACTACCAGAAAGCCCGTGCGGCTTCAGAAAAGAGCGTGGAACCATTGACATGATCTTTGCAACAAGGCAGCTCCAGGAAAAATGCCAAGAACAAAATGCTGACCTGTTCTCAATATATGTCGACTTAACAAAGGCATTCAAAGGCACATAAACAGTGTACAGTAAACATGCAAAGAAACTAAACCACTTCCACATGACATGTCTGAGAAAAATACTAAATGTCAAATGGCAAGACAAAATACCAGATACAGAAGTCCTTCGAAGAGCGTGTCTGCAAAGCATCCACACAATCCTGATGCAGTCCCAGCTGCGATGGGCAGGTCACATCTACTGAATGGAAGACCACCGCATCCCAAAAGACCAACTAAGCGAAGGAAAGCGCTCGCAAGGTGGTCAAAGAAAGCGCTTCAGAGACACCCTCAAAGCTTCTCTGAAGGCGTTCAGCATAGACCCAGGCACCTGGGAGACAGAAGCACATGACAGAGCATCATGGCGTCGCTCTGTGAAAACTGGCGCACTGGTTGCTGAGGAAAAAAGAACAACGCTGGCAGAAGAAAAACGCCAGAAAAGAAAAGCAAGACAAACGACACTAGCTCAAACTGGAATAACCTGCCCAGTGTGCGGCCGAACATTCCGGGCTCACATAGGTCTCACCAGCCACATGAGGAGGCATAAAACCCCAGTGCAAAGCCCTCAGCCCCCTGGATGACAAAGTGGTCATCATCGAACCACGATGGACGAACTATATCTATATTGTAAAGTAGAATGTATGTATGTATGTTACTTATAGACATCAAAACCGCTTGACCGATCTTGATAAAACTAGACAGGAATGTTCCTTGGGCACTAACTTAGAGCGTAGTGTATGTATTGTAGCCCTAAAACAAACTTAAGACCCTCAAAAAAAAAAAAAAAAAGTTGTCCGACTCTATTACAGCTATAGTATTTTATGGATCTAGGCCATGGTTAACAATGTTGACATGAGAAAAGATAGAAAGGATTTAGACCTAGATCTAATTTTAAGAAATACACTTTGCGCACATAGTTTTTTACTTTGACACATGAAAATACAAAAGAAGATCCATTGATTTCATTATATAATAAAATTAACCCTCAATTTTGTGTTTCAAAAGCATTTTTTACATAAATTAGTTCCTCATATCTGTGACTACAGATTTCCTGACGAACATTCTTTCATTAGACATTACCAATTGGTTACACATTAACACATCTCTCTACTGAGTCTATTCCTAGGACTTCTTATCTTATCTTATATAATACAGACGTTACTTCAAAAAAGAAGATGATTACGTCCTACGCGTCATGCATTTAGTCATGCATATTAATCAATGACTTAAATTCTGCCAAGTCACTGGTTTTCCTAGCTAGCTCAGGCAACCCATTTCATGCTCTAATAGCACTAGGGAAGAAGGAGTATTTGTACAAATTTGTCCTAGCATATGGGACGAGGAATGTGCCTTTATCTTTGTGTCTTTCAGAGTATTTTATTAAATTTTGTTTTTGTATTTGAAGATTATGGTTCAGTGTTTTATGTATAATTGCTACTTTACTTTTGAGTCTTCTATCCAGAAAGTTTTCTAAATTTAGTGACTTTACTAATGGTGTTACTCTAGTCAAATGTGAATATTCGTTTGTTATGAATCTCACTGCTCTATTTTGTGTTTGTTCCAGTTTCTTAATGTTTTCTTGAGTTGAGGGGTCCCAAACGCTGGATGCATATTCTATTATTGGCCTAACCAAGGTTAAATAACATTTTAGTTTTATGTTCTTATTTGATTTATAGACATTTCTTTTAATAAATCCTAATGCTTTGTTTGATTTTTTTAAAGTTTCATCAATATGTGGATTCCATGACAGTTTTTCATTTATTATAACACCTAGGTATTTTGCGTTTTTAGTCTGTGTTACTGGTTTGCCATGAATAAGATAAGTGGAATTAATTTGTTTTAGTTTTTTTGTTAATTTTAACAACTGACATTTTTCTGGGTAGAAAGACATGCTCCAATTTGATTCCCATTTCTGTAATTCATCTAATTCTCTTTGTAAAATATCTGTGTCTTGTGTTGTTTTTATTGTTCTATATATTATGCAATCGTCTGCAAATAATCTGACTTTTGTTCCTGAAGTAATGCAATTTGGTAAATTATTTATGTAAATTAAAAATAGTAGTGGATCCAAGACTGTTCCTTGAGGTACACATGAGTTTACTGTTATTGGTGTTGATTTAGAGCCATTTATTATTACAGTTTGTTCTCTCCCTATCAGAAAATCTTTAATCCACTGATGCAGTGGACCATTAATGCCAAAATATTTTAATTTTTTAAGCAAACTATGGTGGTGAACTTTGTCAAAAGCCTTAGAAAAATCTAGTAAGATAGCATCTATTTGTTCACTATTATCTAAACCTTTTGAAAAATCATCAATTATTCCTATTATTTGTGTTTCACATGATCTATATTTCCTAAAGCCATGTTGGTATGGTGTGAGGACATTTTGTTTGTCTAAGTGGTTTATGATGTTGCTACATATTATGTGTTCTAGGATTTTACATGTGATGCTGGTAAGTGATACTGGTCTGTAGTTTCCTGGGTCAGATTTGTCTCCTTTTTTAAATAGGGGGATGACATTAACTTCTTTCCAGTCCTTTGGTACTCTGCCCTGGTTAAGTGAAGCCTGAAAGAGTATTTTGAACACTGGGGCTAGCCCATTGCTTAGTTCTTTGAGTAATCTAGCTGGAATACCATCAGGTCCAGACGCTTTATTTGGTTTGGTGTTGGCTAATAGTTTTTGGATTCCATTTTCTTGTACTACTATATCTTCTATGTTGTCTACTTGGTTCAAATTAAGAAATAAGTCTTTGTCTCCTGGGGCTGAGAATGATGATGCAAAGTATTTGTTTAGAATGTTTGCTTAAGTTTCATTATCATTATGAATTATGTTATGTTCATCTTTTAATGGCACTATGCCTGTTGTTTCCAGTTTCTTAGACTTAATGTATGACCATAGGTTTTTGTTGTTATCTTTAGATATTACATTGTTTATGTATTTCCTCTGCAGCTGTCTGCTTACTTTTTGGGTTAGGTGTTTAATTTTTATATACTTTTTGTAAACTCTTTCTGCCTTAGTTTCTTTAAATTTTCTATATAGGTTTTCCTTCTGTTTACAAAGCTTCTTTTAGTCTATTATTAACCAGCATGTATTTATTTTGTTTAATAGTATTTTGTTGGTATATGATTTTCTATAATGCTTTTAAGATGGTTTTTAATGAAATTTTAGAGGTCATCGACTGGTTGGTTAATGTCTTTTTCTAATAAGAATGTTTGTTGAAAGTTTGATGCAGCTTGGTGAAGTTGTGTTAGGTTACATTTATTCCAGAGTAAGATTTTTCTTTTGGGTTTTGAATTGGATACTGCTTTTATCTGACTGGTCTAGGTCTAAAACTCTTATTAAACTCTAAGATGATAAAACTTCTTTTCGCAAAGATAGTTTTATGCTTTAACACATAAACATACTAATTATTGTCCATTCATTTCATATTTTAATCAAATTAACATTCAAATTTGTTTTTCTAAAGCATTTTTAATACATTCGTTCGCTGTTCGCTAAATAAAGCTGCGTAGCCGTGTTGAGATAGGCCTATATTTATTCATGAAAAAAAGTCACGCATGCGCAACACAGCCCATTTTTAACTCTAGATTAGTGTAGATTTAGATCTATGTCTACCTCATGATCTACTTTATACTGTAACACATGAACATACAAAATTAAGACTATTCATCTCAAATTTTAATCAAATATATGTAGGCCTACAAGCAAATGTTTTAATTTGAACAAATGGATTTAAGCCTTTAGCTATTCTGATTTGATATTTTTACATTCACACTATTTTTACATTGACACATTCGCTTTACTTATTACATTATTATTTTGTTTAATTGTGACTATATCGACAGTAATGCGCAAATACAGACCCGCGGGTAACATATGTCTATATAAATATAGAGGGAATGTTTTAAAGTTCAGACATTTTTTTAGTTGGAAGCATTTATTTCAAACCAAAAACAATGACACATTAGCTGTAAACTCCAAAAGATCTAGACCTCTTGAAAGCAACAGTGGTCTTAAGGTTAACGTTAGGGCTTTCTGCATATTGTATTCTTTTTTTCTACGTTTTGAATTCCTGACCAAAAACAAAAACAAACGAAAAGTTTGAGCTTTAAGCCCATTTAATAAAACTAAATGAAAAAAATATATAGTTAAACAAAAATAATTAATATTAGTACATTTGAACTTTTATATATTATCATATATTTATATTAATTTATACTATAATTATTTTACCAAAAGAAAAAAAAACAACAAATATTTAATGTCTGGTATCGTAAGGTCAATATCAATTACAATCTTGTGCTGGTTTCGTAGTTGTTATCGGAACTCGCAGCAAAGGCAACATTTTCATAGGCTGTGTTATACACATGAATGTTAGCATTACTGTAGGCAATAGTGTAAATAGGATTGTTAGTTTTGACCTTAGACTCGTAAGGCGGTACCACAGCCAACGTCGGTGACTTTATTGGATACGTCTGACCTGTAATGTTATGGAAACAAACCAACACAAGTTAGACATACCACAGTTTAAAGAAATTATATAAAATGACCTGTATCATCTGGAACCTTTTATTCCTTATATAGTGCTACATCTCGTGTATCTAAAAGTAAATGGAATTTTGTAAATTAGTTGTAGCTATGCAGTTTTTGACAAAAATTCAAAAGTAGCAATGTTATTATTATTATTATTATTATAATTATCATTATTATTAGGCCTATGAAGGCTATGATAGAAACAAACGAGCATTCATTCTCTGGTGCTGCCAAGGTCGAGTTTCGTTAAAGGGAAACAAAATTCATCGTAGACCCCTTTATCAGTTTCCACTGAGGAATTTTCTGGTGATGTGGCAGGTCTGCCTCAGTAGTGCCCTCTGACAGGCAACGAGAATGTCCCTAGGGATAATAAGGGCCTTGAAGGTATCTGTGAGGTCAGTTGTTATCCCCTCGGTTGATATAACAATATTGTTGTTTTAGATAACTTCCATAAACGCTTAATCTCCAAGCCTAGTTTCCCATATTTTCTTTGTTTTTTTTCATCTCGGTGTTCCTTATATTATGGGATAGTGGTACGGCGATGTTTATTACTATTATTTGTATGGCAATGAATTAATTTTAATTCTCTGGCACTGCCAGGCTAAGTTAAATTTAAAATGAAAATAAATAGAGGCTATAGCTATGAAATAACAAGTTTTATCTATCAAACAACCACAAAAGATTTTCACAATAACTCTTCGCAACTTAACATAAGTTAACAAGGTTTTTGATTAAATATATTCACAGATATGCATACACACTTTAACCTTTATTGCAAAAAAAAAAAGTATAAAAATTTAGTAATATATTGACTTTCTATCAGTTGAATATCAATACCGATACAAGAAGTGTGTAGGTATGTCTGTTATTAACGAGAGTTTTTTGTGTGATCATGTTATATTGTAGCCTACAATAACAAATATTTAAGTTTTGAGTCTAGCACATAATGCCATTCTGAAAGAATAATCAAAGTAGTTTTATTTACAATTCACACAGCTAAAAAAACAGAACCTGATTCATCCCCTTCAGAAATTAGGGTCACATTTTGAAAGGCATATTTTTAAAATAAGAAAAACAAAATAAAATACTTTAAAAAAAACAAAGCTTATATAAATGTAACTGTATCAATTAGTTTGGACCAGTAATGTAATTACATTTGTAATAGATCTAATAAATCTGTGCCATTAGAAATAGTTTTACCAATTGTTTTTGTTTAACGCAATTTCATGCTTTTAGCCTTCTCACTGCGCAATGATTCTATCACTTGTCTCACTACGCAATGATTCTATCACTTGTCTCACTGCGCAATATTCTATCACTTGTCTCATTGCGCAATGATTCTATCACTTGTCTCACTGCGCAATGATCCTATCACTTGTCTCACTGCGCAATGATCCTATCACTTGTCTCACTGCGCAATGATTCTATCACTTGTCTCACTGCGCAATGATCCTATCACTTGTCTCACTGCGCAATGATTCTATCACTTGTCTCACTGCGCAATGATCCTATCACTTGTCTCACTGCGTAATGATCCTGTCACTTGTCTCAATGCGCAATGATCCTGTCACGTGTTCGGGCTAGATGGAGGAGGTGGGAACAATGTTACTGTGAATGACTTTAAATGCATTTTTTAAAAAGTCGTAAGACTTGAGTTCTAACTCGAGGGCTGAAACCTCCTCAAGGGGACTAATTCAACGTATATGACAACATCTGTCAAATATAATTTCTTTTCCTTGTTCGATACCAAACAAAATAATTAATTACCAATAGTTAATTTATTATTGATTTTTTTTCTATTTGTGTCAGTTAAAAGAAATAATTGTGCAAAATTTCTGCTTAAACCGAGATTTTGAGTGTGGGAAAAATAAGTGTACAAACTTTTTACCAGACAGACAGAGTGAGATAGATAGACAGACAGACAAAGTGAGATAGATAGATAGACAGACAGAGATAGATAGACAGATAGACAGAGAGAGATAGATAGACAGACAGACAGATTGAGATAGACAGACAGAGAGAGTGAGATAGATAGACAGACTGTCATAGTAAAATAGATTGACAGACAGTCATAGTGAGATAGATTGACAGACAGAAAGACAGAGTGAGATAGATAGACAGACAGAGGGAGATAGATAGACAGACAGAGTGAGATAGATAGACAGACAGAGTGAGATAGATAGACAGACAGTCATAGTGAGATAGATTGACAGACAGACAGACAGAGTGAGATAGATAGACAGACAGACAGACAGGCATTCTCTCTAAGTAGGACGTACCAGTAGATTGAGTGACTTTGTATGGAGGTTTTGGTGTCATGTTTACTGCATGAAAGTTCTTTGTCATGGCTGCTGTGTGAGACTTTGGTGTGAAGGCTGCTGTGTGAGACTTTGGTGTGAAGGCTGTTGTGTTAGGCTTTGGTTTCATGGCTGCAGAATTTGAAGTCTTGCCATTGGTCACACTTTTCTTGGAGGCTTGTTTAGTTTTGTTTTTGCTTGTTCTGAAATGGATAGAAGTCATTCTATTTTAATTCATGATAAATATTTTAAAATCACTAAAGGCTCTTCACAGAGCTCTCTGGCCTAACGATGGAATAAGCGCACTGTTTACTTAGTCATTTTGATATTAACCTTTTGTTACCTTAAAAACAACTTTTAATTGTTACGTAGAAAAAATTGATTAAAAATTGTTATTATTATTATTTTTTTTTAGAATCATACACATGCACATACATAATATTAAATGATATTGTATCCATAGTTCTATTTCGAAGCCGGTATAACAGGTAACTTAACAATTAGCCCGTGTCAACAAGTTTAAAATTTTCTTGACATATTAGTAAAGTGAAAAGTATAGTAGTCCTTTCAGAGTATTTCAGGCCTTGCAATCTATAAAAAATAAATATATATTATTACTAGATAACTTTGCCTTGAGTTCAGCATCCAACTTTCTTCTAATCCACTTACTTTGGAGTAGCATCCCTTGACCTTTCTTTGATCATGATGACAACTAAGACAACAATAAGAAGAAAAGTTCCAATGGCAGTGGTACCAGCCTTCATGGCCACTATCTGATCAGCTTCATCATTTTCTGAAAGGAAATACAAAATATCTTTATGTAGCATATCAATTTGTAGGCGGTACCTTCCAGACCGGCTTTTGGTTAGCGAGAAATGCAGGTTAAAGGGCAAGCGATGAAGGCCAAAGGGCTGGTTTCGATATTTTGAATACTACGAACATAAAAGTAAAATTATTTTATCGTTTTAATTTTTTTGTTACATAAAATGTCAAAGTGACATTAAATTAAAAAAAAATAAATATAGGAAGACCGTATGCCAAAGGGGGCTTAAGAGGTGTAACAGAAGAGACTCCCAAGTAATCAGAGACGAGATCCGGCGCCAGCTTGTCGTACTTGACGTAAAATACCAGGCAAGAAATGGCTTCCGAAAGAGAAATTTGAAATGGCTGCGGCTGTGGGCGCCTGTGGGATACACGTTTGAGAACAAGAAGTTAAAGTAAGTTTCTCTTTCGATCTATGGGGCAAATGATTTTTAGGCCATCTATTTATATGGCCAACGGTTAAAGAGCAGGGTGTCAGGTGGCCAACACAACGACCAACCACTTTTCTTTCCCCAACTAAAGTCAGGTACCCATCAGTGTTGTTTAGACGCAGGGCGCCTTAAAAATCCCGGATTCCTCAGAACATGAAAAGATATTGCCAAAAACAGGCGTGGACAGTGAAACATCAAGTGCGATGCTGCACTCATTGCTAATCTCCGGACACCAAGACTAGCCTTATTATTATAGCTACAATTATTATTGTACTGAGTTTGCTATTTCTCCATATCGGCCCACGATAGCCACTTTACTTTTCCCCAAAATGTCTTCGAGAGTTCGCGCATAAAAAGAGTTTGTATCCCCATTTATGTACCTTATTCAAACCCCTATTTTTATTATAGGGCAGCAGGTTAATGCATTTTAGCGGCCACCGAAAGGGAATCGCCGCTATTAGTTTTGAATTGTTAGTCTGTCTGTCCGCCCGTCCCAATGAGATCTCGTAAAATAGAAAATTCAGTTGTGATGGAACGCTACTTTTTTTCTTTTCTGAAAGCGAAAATTTTAAATTCTTAAAATCATCTATGCAAGCAGTTTTAATTTTTTCTACATAAAAATAAACTATTTTTTTGAAACCATTCAATATTAATATTTAAAAAAAACAACAACAAGGGGGACTATTTAATAAGGGAGATCACTATTTACCAAATTTTCAACACATTTATGCAAACGGTTAAAAAAAATTTTTTCAAATTTTTTTTTTCAAAATTATATTACTAAAATATGTAATTTCTGTCCTATCATCTACCTACATTACAAAAAGTGTTTATTTTTTTAAAGAGAAAAGTCTATTTAATATACATATAAGTGAAATAAAATTTAAAACAATTAGTAAGTATTGTTTTCTATTATATACGAAAACTACTTCGTTCAAGGTTTTCTTTTTTATCAAAAGTATTTTAAAGGATTCTCTAGTTTTAAATTGATACTGCACTTGGTTCCTCATAGCTATTAAAACAAGGTTACAAAGATAGTTTGTGTGGAAACACAAACACATAATCGCCCCCCGAGGTGGTCCACCTAAATTCTTCACCACGATTCGAACACGAGACTTCCGGTTCCAAGTGCTTTACTCCCAGCCTCTACATCTCCATATATTCATTTAGTGTACACTTATATTTCTTTAAAATAATATTTATTAACCTTATCCATGCATTCAAAATTAATAACATGTTACATGTAATAAAGAGAAACTAAAAACGATTTATTAGTAAATGTGATACCTGATATAAATTGGAAAACACTAACCATAGATAAACACCAAAACCTTAAGGACATAAATGAGCTTTTCATAGAAACTTTACACAACCTAAGTTTAGATCAAATCATTAAAAAGCCAACCAGATTAAACAACACATTAGATCTCTTCTTAACCAACAGACCTGGATTAGTAGTTGATTATGATATTATTCCTGGTCTATCAGACCATGAGATCATAAAAATACACAGTCAGATAAAAGCAGTAGCCAATACAAAACCCAAAAGAAAAATTCTACTCTGGAATAAATGTAACCTAACACAACTACACCAAGCTGCATTAAACTTTTAACAAACATTCTTATTAGAAAAAGACATTAACCAACCAGTCGATGACCTCTGGAATTTCATTAAAAACCATCTTAAAAGCATTATAGAAAATCATATACCAACTAAATACACACCAAACAAAATAAATAAATGCTGGTTTAATAATAGACTAAAGAAGCTTTGTGAACAGAAGGAAAACCTATATAGAAAATTTAAAGAAACTAAGGCAGAAAGAGTTTACAAAAAGTATATAAAAATTAAACACCTAACCCAAAAAGTAAGCAGACAGCTGCAGTGTGAATACATAAACAATGTAATATCTAAAGATAACAACAAAAACCTATGGTCATACATTAAGTCTAAGAAAATGAAAACAACGGACATAGCGCCATTAAAAGGAGAAGATAACATAATACATAATGAAACTAAAGCTAACATTCTAAACAAATACTTTGCATCATCATTCTCATAGACCTATTACTTTATTTGAATCAAGTAGACAACATAGGAGATATAGTAGTACAAGAAAAGGGAATCCAAAAACTATTAACCAACATCAAACCGAGTAAAGCGTCTGGACCTGGTGGTATTCCAGCTAGATTACTCAAAGAACTAAGCAATGAGCTAGCACCAGTACTTAAAATACTTTTTCAGGCATCGCTTAACCAGGGCAGAGTACCAAAGGACTGGAAAGAAGCTAATGTCACCCCCCTATTTAAAAAAGGAGAAAAATCTGATCCAGGAAACTACAGACCAGTATCACTTATCAGCATCACATGTAAAATCCTAGAACACATAATATGTAGCAACATCATAAACCACATAGACAAACATAATGTCCTCACCCCATACCAACATGGCTTTAGGAAATATAGATCATGTGAAACACAACTAATAGGACTAATTGATGATTTTTCAAAAGGTTTAGATAATAGTGAACAAATAGATGCTATCTTACTAGATTTTTCCAAGGCTTTTGACAAAGTTCACCACCATAGTTTGCTTAAAAAATTAAAATATTTTGGCATTAATGGTCCACTGCATCAGTGGATTAAAGATTTTCTGATAGGGAGAGAACAAACTGTAATAATAAATGGCTCTAAATCAACACCAATAACAGTAAACTCAGGTGTACCTCAAGGAACAGTCTTAGGTCCACTACTATTTTTAATTTACATAAATGATTTACCAAATTGCATTAGTTCAGGAACAAAAGTCAGATTATTTGCAGACGATTGCATAATATATAGAACAATAAAAACAACACAAGACACAGATATTTTACAAAGAGAATTAGATGAATTACAGAAATGGGAATCAAATTGGAGCATGTCTTTCCACCCAGAAAAATGTCAGTTGTTAAGAGTAACAAAAAAACTAAAACAAATTAATTCCACTTATCTTATTCATGGAAAACCAGTAACACAGACTAAAAACGCAAAATACCTAGGTGTTATAATAAATGAAAAACTGTCATGGAATCCACATATTGATGAAACTATTAAAAAAATCCAACAAAGCATTAGCGTTTATTAAAAGAAATTTCTATAAATCAAATAAGAACATAAAACTAAAAAGTTATTTAACCTTGGTTAGGCCAATAATAGAATATGCATCCAGCGTTTGGGACCCCTCAACTCAAGAAAACATTAAGAAACTGGAACAAACACAAAATAGAGCAATGAGATTCATAACAAACGAATATTCACATTTGACTAGAGTAACATCATTAGTAAAGTCACTAAATTTAGAAAGCCTTCAGGACAGAAGACTCAAAAGTAAAGTAGCAATTATACATAAAACACTGAACCATAATCTTCAAATACAAAAACAAAATTTAATAAAATTCTCTGAAAGACACAAAGATAAAGGCACATTCCTCGTCCCATATGCTAGGACAAATTTGTATAAATACTCCTTCTTCCCTAGTGCTATTAGAGCATGGAGTGGGTTGCCTGAGCTAGCCAGAAAAACCAGTGACTTGGCAGAATTTAAGTCATTGGTTAATATGCATGACTAAATGCATGATGCGTAGGACGTAATCATCTTCTTTTTTGAAGTAACGTCTGTATTATATAAGATAAGATAAGATATTCTTCATACAAAATTAGATAAATTGTCAACAAGAAAAAAACTAATAATTCTTGACCTACTTTAAGTGTACAAATAACTCTCGCAAATAAAAATCTCCATTGTCATTTGTCATACAAAGTAGACGTAGAGCTAGCTAAAACTAGACCTAGTTTTAGATCTAAATCTAGATTCAAGATCTAAGTCTAGGTCTAGAACTATATCTAAGTCTAGATCTAGAAATAGATTTAAGTCTAAGTCCAGAATAAATCTAGATCTATGTCAATCTAAGTCTAGATCTAAGTCTAAATTTAGAACTAGATATAGAACTTGATATAGAATCTACTATATCTAGACTAAAACTCGTATGAATTTACACATTTAATCTTAAAATTACTAGACCTTGGCCAATGTTATGATCATGAATAGTAGGCCTTTAGTTACCGGGTAATGGGTATGCTGTTCGTAACCGGGTATGCTATTCGTATCCGATTAATTTCTTACTGTGATACTATTGTTTACATAATAAATAAATCTGCACCCTTAAGCTGTCAGAAGATAAGTTAATGCCTTAATAATTAAAATTTTGTTCAAATTATTAATACTTTTACAATAAATATATATTATAAATATATCTAGATCTGGGCTCTAGTCTTACTTAAACTGTCAAGTGTGGGCCCTATAATGAGGATATGTCAAAAGTGCGCGCTATAAAAGTATGTATTATTTTTAAAACTTATAACTAAAACGAAGTTCGCATCAAAATTATTTTTTAAAAACAACATTTGAATCAGTATTCTATTCAATGAGTTAGTTAATAAATGGAAAATATATTTTATAATGATCCATTGACACTTTTATCATTGTGACCTTTGATGCATTTTTTTTGTACCAATGCGCGAAACTATGAATGAAGCTTGAGTTACTAATGATGAAGTCCATGACCTTTTAAAAAAATTACCTAGCCTGAAGTTTTTCATTGAAAAGTGGTGTAATTTTTTGAAAAATCTGCTTGAATATAAAATCTTTTAAAAATTAGTTCGTTAACTTTCGGAAAATAAAAAAGTAGCCGTTGCATCGGAATTTAGAGTGACCTAAAATATCATGATGTCCTATTTTCATTTTCTCTTCTAGTTTATGAGAACTAAACGGGCGGACGGACCAAACAAAACTAATATCGTCTTTTCCCCTTTCAGGGGCCGCTAAAAATGCATTTTAAATCTTGTTTTTTTTTTTTTAAAGTTTTAACTTCAAGTAATTATTTATTGTACCTAACAAAACATGAATCAATTTTAAAAAGGTCATCAATTAGTCAATTAATTATTGGTGATTAATTTTTTTGTTTGAAAAGGGAAACAACTTCTATGTTATTGAGTGATATAGGTGATATATTTGTTAGTGCGGAGTTCTTCCCCTTAGATAGTTTTTTTTTAAAAACAGGATTTGTGTATATTTTGATTGTTGAACAAAAATTGAAGTGAGAAATAAAATATTTTCCAGAACAGAAACGTATCACAGTCGGAAAGGGCTAAATGAAAAAAAGAATTAATACTAATTATGACAAATTGATGTCAAAATATAAACATTGTATGAGAAATTATTGACCTATAGGACTATATCCTGTTTCTAACGTCATTTTTACAGCGGAGAGGGGAGCGCTAGAGTATAAGGATGATAAGGTGCCGGGCATCCTATCTGTATAAGAATAAGTATTATATTTAATTCAGATTAGTTATTAATTAAAACCAATTTTGTGATTTCTCCATAAAAATATAACCGCGCCTCTTCCCACCTAAAAAAATTTGACTCGTTGATGGGGGCGGGGTGAGAACTATTGTCACGGCGATTTCCCCATCCCCCCCCCCCCCCCCCCCCCAGTGATGTGTAGGCTTCATCCATAATTCATTTTTTTTAAAATCAGTAAGATTTCAGAAGACTAATGTTGCACCCGTTTTTAAACTTGGTGTGATGAAATCGGATTCTCAATATCAAGGATATATACCTAAAAAATAGTGAATATCAATGATATTTTTAGAATCTAACCACTTGATCCTTCTGGTGCCTTATTCATGGAGTTATGTCTGTCATATGTGGACCCGTAGCACTTATCACCTAAGTGGAATCCTAACAACCATGACACATATATATTCTTATTATAGCTCCGAAACTTTCTTAAATAGATTTTTAACAGATACTACTATCGAGTCAACATTGAGCATACTATATTTAGATGTTGTAAACCTGTAGACTTATCTATGAATAAAAGGTCAAGACCACGACAGACTTTACTGTGACGTCTTTACGTTTTATTGCTCACTTAGGCCTACTTTGTTTACCCTTTTTAGTTGACGATCTGGTGTCGGCTATCTAACGATTTGTTTGCTGGGCTCCGGTCAGAAGGCCTTTTTTTTTATTTTAATGAAAAAAATTCCCATGAAAAAGTAAAATGTTTTAGTTTTTCTCACCTGTCTGAACACGTTAATGAATTAGTATTTCTGATGGTAGGAGACTAGAAATTTTACCATTTTGCATAGCACTTACTCTGTATGTTTTTTTTTTTTAAAGAACTCTCCAATGTATAGGCAAGGGGCCTGATTTATTCACTCACAGATTCCTAAATCTCCTACTTGCGGTGGACGAACAAAAAAGACAATGTCACCTGCTATAACTTTTCCTTGCGTTTCCAACTAGATCATTTTCTTGATCGAAAAAAGAAATAGACTTCACAGGCCAGAAGTGTGTTAGGATACATGTTTTAAAGTGGGACGTTCAGGTTAAATGTAACATATAAGCCTACTAACATACACACAATCGCTCTTACAAAGGTTGGTCAGCCGTATAAAGGAGGAATTTCCTTTTAAAAACGTATTTTACATTATCTCCAATCATCTCATACCATTATGGAACCTAGAACCTTCTGGTTGGGCTCAAAACCTCAGCGATATCAACTGTTAAATTTCTAGGAAAATCACTAGAGCCGATCCGTGTCCAGGTTCCAACCTATGCCTACCCTCCATTAAGTTGTGACTTAAATATTGTTCAAAAATATTTTTAAAATGTTTTTCATGCTTATATTTAAAGTTATATTTTACTTGCTAAGCACTGGATTGCTATCTTTTGAACGTAACTCGCGATTGTAGACACTTCATAAAAACCTATTGATATTGATTGATATACTAAATATCTTCAGTAAGAATAGTTAGCGAATCTATAAGTAAAAAAGGTGAAAGATACTAGAATTCACCGGCCAATGGTGGGAGAACGTTTCTAAATCAGGCTTGGTAAACAGGAGCATCAGCTTTGTGTTGTTCAGTGCTGAATCAAGTTTTTACATCATTAAGACTTTCATGAAAGTTTAGCTGGGACTTGATTTTACTAGTCAACCTGAAGCCACTAAGAACTTAAAAAAAATAAATAATGTGTGGTGTGTGAGTGCGTTTTCAATGTGACATTACGCAAAACAGTTACCTTCTTGACAAGAGAGTTGGCAGTTATCAAAGTAGTGATTTCCCGGACATGCACAGATTTGGTCCCTACAATACTTGGTCACACAATCCGAGTCTTGACGACATGAAGCATCTAGGCTCGCCAACTCTGGGTCTGGTTGCACGCACATATTTTTAGTATTGGGGAGGCTGTGTGCACTTGCCAACTGAAAAGAGATACATATTTTTATTATTGGGGAGGCTGTGTACACTTACCAACTGAAAAGAGATACATATTTTTATTATTGGGGAGGCTGTGTACACTTACCAACTGAAAGAGATACATATTTTTATTATTGGGGAGGCTGTGTACACTTGCCAACTGAAAGAGATACATATTTTTATTATTGGGGAGGCTGTGTACACTTGCCAACTGAAAGAGATACATATTTTTATTATCATATATATCAGTAATGAGTATGACGAAGCGACTATCTCATACAAATGCGATGAATGCCTGGGCATTAGCTATGGTCGGAACGATGTTGCCAAACGACAGTTCCCCCCCTCTCCACAAGCTGATTTATCCAAAGAAACGGCAAATGCAGATATAGTTTGCAGTCAGCAGTGTCGCTGTTTCTGTTAGGGTGTAGCGTTGTAAGCTGCAAACTACCTAAGGGTCAGTGACTCCTGATTATTCCTCAGGGTTGACTCCCGAAGCCTTTCCTATGTTTGGGTATAGCTGCAAGTCAGCAGAGATAAGAATTTAGCGTTTTCCCTCTCCTAGGTAGGTAGCCAGTCATGGGTTACTGGCCAGTTACTCGCCTTTACCCTTTCTAATATTAGTGAAAACAGTTCTGTCGGACTCAGTATCTGAGCCACTCGTTAAGGCCAGGAGATGGACAGGTTGTCAGAGGCTATTTGAGACGCATGCCATTGGAAAGCATTTTATAGGTAGTGGAGTGCTTATATCCATTACCACTTCCTGCAAAGACAACCTTGCCGAACCAAATCAGTAATCTATGCCTATATCATAAATTATACTTACCTAATAACTGTAAAAAACACTTATTATTTTATTTCTGTGCTTGGGTTGGATTAAGAGAAGAAATAGAGTTCAAGGTAACTGAACTAGCTAGGAAAATACAACTCCATATTGGGCTATCTATCAACATACTGCACATGATGTTTGAACAAGCAAGATACACTGGTAGTTGAGATATATATCTTTGGGAAACATACTAGCTAATTGGCATTACAGGGAAAATTCTGGTTGGATCGTTACAATTAAAAAAATAATACTCATACAATTTATTAATACATATTATCCGTACTATATCTCTAACTAAATCCAGTATTCTGGTCTAGACTACCTTCTTTTAATGTTTATATGAAGCCTAGATCTGTATCATCAAACTATACATTTCTATAGGCCTACTCTGAGTAGATTAATACATGGTCGTAACCGGGGGGAAAAGAAATGGTGAGCATTTTTTAAAAACTGGGCGGGCTCCCCATAATCTCCAATGCATATTGTACTCTATTAAATTCAAATATATAGCTAATATAAATGAATAAAACAATTACTGACCACATAAAGTAGACTGAAATAAGAACACTGCAACTGTATGAGCGGCATTGTGAAGTAGAACTGTTTACAGAACTATCCAAACACTTTTAGTTCAGTACAACTGAGTCAGATACAACTCTATAGAGCACCATTGCAATATAACATTGCCAATATCGACATCGACTCAAGTTTTGTAGAAAGACATTATAAGAAGAAACTAAGAGTTTAGCTCCGGTTCTGTCCAATCACGACAGATAGGATGTAACACAAGAAACAAGAGGGCTTATCTAAGCGTTCACCTGAAAACAGCCTGTCTTAGCCTACTATATAAAGTCATTTTTATGACCTAGGGTAGGGGCCAGGGTAGAAATAATGTCTTGAGTTTGACGTAGGTCTACAGTAATTTATAATTCTAAGTATACTTTTATTTATATATCCAAAGCAAAGTGTGGAGAAACATAAATCTTGTTTTACCAGTCAGATGGTGAAGTCTTTGGTACCGAGTGGGGGGGGGGGAGCATGGAAACAATATGAACTCAGGTAGTGCTATCACATATTAGAGTTAATGCTAATTGATATTTGATATAGCCTTAGATAATTAAAGAATAAAACAATAGAATTACAAGGATAGGTTGCTCAACTATATAATGTCAGACCTTTAGCTTAATGGTTGTGAGGTCTGCGCCTGTAGGTTGTCAAGAAGATGATGTACAGTTTGAACCTTAGTTTTCAGCTCTTAACAATTTAGTTGAGTAAGAAACTCTGTAAGTTCCACTAGGTCTGGCTCAAGACAATCTCACTATTTTGACATGTTCCCATGGTTCTAAAATTGTATTTGATAAATGCAAAGCTTTTATTACCATTAGAGACTTGACTAGTTCAAGAGACTTGATAAACTCTATAGATCAGATCCCTGACAAATTGAAGACGCTCAGATTTTACTTAAACTAGAAAAAATCCTTGACAATTAGAAAAGTACTAAATGCAGAAGGGACCCTCAGAAAGATCTAGTTATAGTTAGTGTATAACAAAGGTCAATAACATCTTAAGTAATTATTTATGTATTTCTGACATTCAGAGATATATACCGTAAATGTTATACAGTGTACTTCATCTCATTTAGTGAGTGTGCGTATTTAGTCTATTTAACCCACATATAACAACTTTTATATCATACAACTACCAACATTTGTCCCCCTTGTCGCTCCAAGGCTCCCCGTGTCAGCAATAGTGTACAGTACACATAGACTTACTAATGCTGCACGCGAATTCTCCGGTTTGTTACATTATGTACTCTACCGCCACAATAGAGCAAGTCTAATATGATTGACGGCTCGTGGTCGGGATGGACTAGTCAGATATGGATCATTTGCCGATCATCGCGACAACGTTCTTTGTCAAGTATTGTCTGCCCCTGTGATCATGTTAAAGAAAATGAACTCGTGCAACTTATATTTCTGAGGGACTGAGTTACCTCCCAGTGACATACTGAAGTGTTACTGTAAGAATGACATCAATGATTCTATTCATGCTTTTTACTTTGTCAGATATGTCAATTAATGGTAAGAATAAAATCTTATGTTAGGGTGAATAAATAATTTTATCAGTTTACTTAGCATTAAAAGTAGAATTATTTGTTGTTTGACCGAGTTTTTAATAAAATTCGACTTTCTTAAGCTTCTGGCAATATTTTCAATATATTATTTGTTTATGTCTTTTATACGTTTAGTTGAGAAATTCTTTTCACTAAATATAAAAGAAAAAATAGTAAGTTAAAATGAGAAATCTAGTTATTTAGATTACACCATCCTGTATCAATGAAAATGTTTCTTCTATTTGCCTGCAACTCCCTTGTAGGAGGGTTCAGACAACTAGACTTATAACTGAGATGAACCACGCAGTGGTTTCCAGATCAGGTTTTGTTGACTAAAAAATGTTACAAACAATTTTTAAAATGGAAATATTTGAAGAAAGTTTAAAATATACGTATTCTAATTCACCAGGTAACTACATAATATTTAATGCAGACACTAAAAATATAATTCTATAATTAACAAGCACTAGAAACCGGCTCCACTCAGGCGATATATTCATTATTTTGGCCGAGACGTTTCTTCCTTTTTAACAAGCTTTATCAACTCACTCTGTCTGTCGTCTTTCTGGCAATAAGTTTGTACACGTTATTTTTCCCACACCCCATCTCGGATCAAGCTGAAATTTTGCACAATTGACAACACAGAATCAATAAAATTTTTTTAACCAATTAGTTAATTAATTATTGGTAATTAATTATTTTGTTTGGTATCTCTAACAAGGGAAAATAATTGTACTTGTCTGATGTGGTGGTATAAGCTGAATTAGTCCCCTTTGTAGGTCGCCGCTTTAAAGTAAGTTTGAAACAAACAATAGATAACCATACAATATTCTATCTTCTGACACATGTCACTAGTAGAGTGGTTAAAATTTCGGCTTGAATGATTCAATTCGAATTCAGGTCGTCCCACCACCTTTTTTAAAATCATATAATTGCTTTTAAAAAGCGATTACGGTAAGATTCCCTCAGATATCCCGTCACACCCCCCCCCCCCCCCCCCCCCCCCCCCCCATAATTTTCTTCTCAGGTCCATATAGACCTAAGTGATTATTGAGAAATATAAGACATTTACATAAATAATTTACCAAATTGCATTACCTCAGGAACAAAAGTCAGATTATTTGCAGACGATTGCATAATATATAGAACAATAAAAACAACACAAGACACAGATATTTTACAAAGAGAATTAGATGAATTACAGAAATGGGAATCAAATTGGAGCATGTCTTTCCACCCAGAAAAATGTCAGTTGTTAAGAGTAACAAAAAAACTAAAACAAATTAATTCCACTTATCTTATTCAAGGCAAACCAGTAACACAGACTAAAAACGCAAAATACCTAGGTGTTATAATAAATGATAAACTGTCATGTAATCCACATATTGATGAAACTATTTTTAAAAAATCAAACAAAGCAATAGGATTTATTAAAAGAAATTTCTATAAATAAATAAGAACATAAAACTTAAATGTTATTTAACCTTGGTTAGGCCAATAATAGAATATGCATCCTCCGTTTGGGACACCTCAACTCAAGATAACATTAAGAAACTGGAACAGACACAAAATAGAGCAATGAGATTCATAACAAACGAATATTCACATTTGACTAGAGTAACACCATTAGTAAAGTCACTAAATTTAGAAAGCCTTCAGGACAGAAGATTCAAAAGTAAAGTAGCAATTATACATAAAACACTGAACCATAATCTTCAAGTACCAAAAACAAAATTTAATAAAATACTCTGAAAGACACAAAGATAAAGACACATTCCTCGTCCCATATGCTAGGATAAATTTGTACAAATACTCCTTCTTTCCTAGCGCTTATAGAGCATGGAATGGGTTGCCTGAGCTAGCCAGGAAAACCAGTGACTTAGCATAATTTAAGTCATTGGTTAATATGCATGACTAAATGCATGACGCGTAGGACGTAATCATCTTCTTTTTTGAAGTAACGTCTGTATTATATAAGATAAGATAAGAAGAAATAACACTTAACAAAAACAATTAGTAAAAATATATCTAATCATAAAATAATTTATTATTATTATTGGTCTAGATCTATTAAAACTTAATTATAAGTATATACGTTTTTTTAAAAATATTTATTATGTTTTTCTTCTTTTTTTACCCACCAATAAACGGGCTGCATTTTAACAATATCTTTAAAAAAAAACAGTTAATCTTGTGAACTCTAGTATCTGTTGAATTGAAGGCCCGCTCTCTTTCTCTCTCTCTCTCTCTCTCTCTCTCTCACTGTACCTGGAACTTTCTTTTTGTCTTTTTTTCAACTTGCGCATCGTTATAATCTCTGACATAGACTTTTGACTTAAACCGAATAACCCATTTTATACCCCCTCCACACAGCACACACAGGCACACACACTTTACGGCCGTAAATTTTAGTATCACTTTTGTTATACCCCCCCCCCCCCCCCCCCCCCCATACAAAATCGTTTGTTTTACATACATGACTTTTCTTCGGCTTCTCAATTTAAAACGAAATATTTAAGATACTCTATGTGGCCTTTCGAACGGAACCCTCCCACCCCAGATTTCACAATTTTCGGTTTATTTTTATTATAATGATACCCCGAAGTTGTTTTTTTTCCCATCCTTCAATGACTGGACCCCTTCCCACTCACTTTTCTTCTCTTGAATTCTAGACATAGCACTTTTGGTTAGCAAGTTAATCAATTGAATGTCCCCTCTTTTTCCCAATTACTACATTTATGTTGGCGTGGTTTTTTTTTTTACATTACATTTATTTTATCTTGTGAATTATAGAGCACATAATTATAGAAAATAACATCAACTCCCAACCCCGTATAAAGATTTGACAATCCAACAGGTCTATGAAACCCTTACAGTGACCCTGACAATTCTATAGGTTCTAAATTCTAGATGCAGAGAAAAGACTGTGCTACTATTGCACACGTAAGAAAACGTGTTAGTCTTTGTTCTCACGAACGAAAAAAACTAACTAAATCTAACTTTGTGATGAGATTATGCTAGTGTGGTGGTGTTCTTAATTTCAACCGTGTTTAAAAGGAAGCGGAAATGAATACACAATGTAACGTATAGCATATTAAAATGTTTTGAATTTGGGAAAAATAAAGAAAATATGTTTGTGCTATTTGTATTTATGCTTTATCTATAGAATTCGACCTGAGGAAATACCGAAAATAAAATATAAAAGTTTAATAAAAAGTGAGCGGTTTTTCAAAAAAAATTCGGAGTTCAGGCTGCGAATCTGGCAAAACCGTTTCTTAGCAAGCTTCTAAGAAATAAAAGGAACCTTGTACGAATTTTTGTGTGAATTCGTTTAGCAGTTTCTGAGATCTCTTTTTACGTACATGAACAAATCAGTCAATCAGTGAATGATATTTAACGCTTATAATAAGGACTTTTGGAAGACAACTCCAACATTTTTGTTTTCTTTTTATTTATTTACGTTTCCCCTTTGTCTACTAGTAGAGACATTTCCCTTCAGTAAGAGTCCAGTGAGTAGACAAGACAGGGAATGGTTTGATGGATTGAACACGTCTCTCTTGACACATGGATTGTACAAGAAAGAGTAACGAGTAAAATAAAAAAACAAACATTTAAAAAAAAACAACAGACTTATAATGAGTTGAAATTACATCAATTATTTGGAATCAATCCTATAATTCTTTTTTAATGGCTAAAATTTATTCATATATTTACAATACCATAGAGTTAAAAAAAAAAGAATAAGCCGTTTGGTTTATTAGTGGACCTTGCCTTTAAAACATAAATTCGAGAGGACTATTAAAATTTGTCATGTCAGTGTATGTATTTTGCCATCTTATTGGTAATGTCCGTTGACCTTTATTTCGGATGGAACTTGTTGAGATAGGCATACTGATAACTCTACACACGTCGCCGCTTTAATACATTTTCCATATAAAGCGAAAATAATTAATTACTACTAATTGATTAACTAATTGTCATCGACAAAAAATAATTGTGCAAAGTTTCAGCTTGATTCGAGAATAGGTAGTTGGAGAAACAATGTGTACAAGATTTGTACCAGACAGACAGACTGAGTTGATAAAAAGAAAGAATGAACTAGATTTATTGGTTTTGTAGTTTGGTTTTAATTGCGTGTGCATAAACTCAAAGCTAAGACTCATTGAACTCAAAGTTGTCTTGACATGGTCAGCTTGGAGTGTGACGGGACTTCACTCGTGGACGACATCTAAAAATATGGAGTTTAAATTTTATAAGCTTACTCATTTTTGTTTCTTCAAATGCTTCAGGGTTTAGTCAAAAGTCGGAATGTTTACTAGAAGCAGCTCCAAGACACATTGGGGAAGTGGAAGCAGACGAGGAACCAGAAGGTCACGAGGAACTCCTATCTGTACACCCAGCAGGAGAAGAGAGAAAAAGGATGGGGGAGGGCGAGGAGGAGGAGGAGGAGGAGGGAGAGAGAAGAGGATACAGGGATCAAGGTCACGCAATGGAAGGGTCACCACATGTTAGTCAATCCGAAGGTCATAGAGGTCGAGGTTTTTTGGACGAGGAAGGCGAGCTAGAAGATCGAAGAAGGAGACACAGCCCAGACATGTTGAGGGGGACACTAACCTGTCCACCAGACGCAACGATACACGTCTTGAATGTCACTGTAGGCTTTACAGTCGGCCAACACTGTCATCAGGTATGTCATGCAGTGACAACGATGTCATCAGGTATGTCATGCAGTGACAACATTGTCATCAGGTATGTCATGCAGAGCCAACACTGTCATCAGGTATGTCATGCAGTGACAACATTGTCATCAGGTATGCCATGCAGTGCCAACATTGTCACCAGGTATGTCAAGCAGTGACAACATTGTCATCAGGTATGTAATTCAGAGCCAACACTGTCATCAGGTATGTCATGCAGTGCCAACATTGTCACCAGGTATGTCATGCAGTGACAACATTGTCATCAGGTATGTCATGCAGCCATCCTGATTTCCTTTCCTAGGATTTAACAATAAACCATTACCTCGTGATGGAGGCGCGGTGGCTGACCGGAGAAGGTTAGCCTCCGAACGGGGGTCTCAGATTCGAATCCTGGTGAAGACTGGGATTTTTAATTTTGGGAGTCCACCCAACTTTAATGGGTACCTGACATTAGTTAGAAAAAAAAGTAAAGGCGACTGGTCGTTGTGCTGGCCACATGACACCCTCATTAACCTTGGGCCATAGAAACACATGACCTTTACAACGTCTGCCCTATTGATCGCAAGGTCTGAAAGAGGAATTTTACTTTTTTATAACCCCGTGTTGGCCTGCAAAATAAATGAAGACGTATCCCATAGTTTCAATTAAAACCTCACAGACTTCTGCTGTTTAGTTGTCAGGTGTAATGTCATGGTATTATAGCCTATTGTATAAAGGTTCGGCATTCTATTTCTTAGATTTGTTTTTTTAAACAACTTTTAAACAGATGTTCTTAATTTCTTAATTATACATTATTTTTGCATTCGTCGTGAGGACAAGGATAACATAATGAAAAATTTTGGAATCTTCTGTTCCTGGCTAAAAAAATAAAATAAATAAAAACAATCAACAAAAAGGTTTTTTAAAAGGCATTTGCTCCTTTAAGAATTTGATGACTGTTCAAAAAAGCGACAATTGCACCTTTAATAACTAGCCCGTCGCAGGAAAAAGATATATACAATTCTAAGGATAAGCATACTTTTCCTGTAGGTCCATTTCTTGATTAAGCTTGGTCATTAACAGGGCAACATGCGATTAGTCTCTCTAACAAATGTCTGTTTAAGATAAAGATTGTCTAGAACAAATTTAGTTTTGAAAGATAATTGAGTTTTCCCAGTGTAGCTAATTAGTTAGTTTTTTTTCCCAAAGATATACATAAACTGTCAAATTTCTAGGAAAATCTTTAGAGCTGTTTTCGAGAATCGCGGATATCCACCAAGGTTGTTTTTTTTTGACCTGATAAGAACTTGCAAGCTAAGTAGAAGAATTGTAAAAGTGAAGTAAATCTACGATGCTGTATTTTCAAACAATGTTCAAACTAAAAGCAAAACCAACACTTTAGACTTTATCGTCTTTGGTTCTAGGCTGGATGTCAAGCAGGGTCAACAAAAGCCAGTCAAGTCATGAACTGCCAAGGATTGACAGGTTCTTGTAACATTGGCATTCAAAGGAATTACTTGATGCGGTGTGGTCAGACTGTGAACTTTGCCCTTGTCAACTACGAGTGTGTGCCAGGTATTGTGTCATTTTATCTTATAAATTACAGACGTTACGGCAAAAGAGAATTAGAAGAATGACAGAAATTGGAATTCAATTGGAACAGGTCTTTGTCGTACTTGTAAATGCTAGCTATTAAAAATAACAAGCAACTAAAGCAAAAAAAAAAAAAAGAACAATTACTTGTTTTGGTAAACCAGTTTCACAGACTAAAATCTCAAAATATCTAGGTGTAAAATTAAATGAAAAGGTATCCAATATACCGACAAAATTATTTTTAAAAAATCAAATAAAGCATTAGGATTATTTTATAAAAATAAAAAATCAAACAGAAACATTAATATAATATGTTATTTATTCTTAGGCCAATTTTAGAATATGCCTCCTCTGTTTGGGACCCCCTCAAGAAACATAAAGTAACTTGAACAGACGCTAAATAGAATCTTGAGATTTAAAACAAACAAATATTCACATTAGTAAAATCATTAAATTTAAGACCACTCTGGACAGACGAATGAAAAGTAAAGTAGCAAATAATAAAATACGTAAAAAATTAAAACCATGGTCTTAGTTTTTGTTTTTAAACTTCGCCCCTCCTACCCACGGCTACGCTCATGGAACTGGGTGACTGTAGTTTGTTTAAGATTATTGTAGAAAGGGGGAGTTTTAACTTCGAAACCCCCTTGGCTCACTAGCGGATCCAGAACTTTGGAGTGGGGGGGGGGCGATTTTTTTCCAAACCCTAACCCTAACGCTCAGTAAACCCTATATATATATATATATATATATATAAGAATAAATAAGCAGTATTTCTCAGTATTTTCTTGCATTCTTCACTGCAGAAACGCATTCTCCTGACATCTACAGCTCTTTATCCATCAGTGGAGTTCGGGGCGAAGCCCCGTCGCCAAAAAGCGTTTTCTTGCATTTTTCACTGCAGAAACGCCTGCTCCTGACATCTACAGCTCACTATTCATCAGTGAGTTTCGGGGCTAAGCCCCGACGCTAGAAGCGATGTCTTGCATTCTTCACTGAAGAAACGCATTCTCCTTACCTAAAGCTCATTATTCATCCTATTAAAAAAGGACCTTTTGAATAATGTTGTACTTGAAAAATATTCTAATTTGAATTTAATACATTGCAAATAAAACCGATTGGTTTCTTAAAAAGATCAGGTACCCCACATATTTAGATTAAAGCTTTGAGGATCGCCGCCGACAAAAAAAATCGATAAATAATATTCAATAAAATTCAAGCATAAATTGTGAGTTATAGTCCCAAATTTAACTAGAAAAATATTAGATTGAGTAAAGGTTGAAAAAAAGGCTACTCATCTCAATCGTGACTTATACTGAAAATTTTTGTTTGAATTCTAACTTTTCCAAAGTAAAGTCTTTCTTAAAATAGTTATGATTAATTCATGTGAAATTACATAAACTCTGTCTGGAAATGGGAGGGGCGGTAGAATGAAAACGATTTATCCTCGCTCCTTTCTATAATTTCTGCTAATGATTGCATTTGGCATTAAAGAATAAGGGTGGGGCGACTCGATATAAGAATTTAATTTATAGCATATATAAATTATATTAGTGGCGGATTTTTTTTACATTTTGTAATTTCTTAACTATAATAAAAACAGAATAAAGTATTGCTTTGTCCGAGGAGGGAAAGGGGATGGCATGTATCGCCCCTTCCCCCACCTTTTTCCTTTTATATTTACTAATCATAAAATTTGAGATTAGAGTGTGGTGCGACATACTATACCAATGGTTTCACGTATCAATTATATAGATATTCAACTATTTTGTTCACAAACTATGATTCCTCTATAAAAATAGGACCACTCCCCACTCAGAGAGCTAGAGCGGGGAGGGCAGTACATGCAATCGCCCCCCCCCCCCCTTACCCCACCGAATCGGCCAAGATACCAGAAAGGGGAGCGACATAATATCAAATTTATATATCAATTCAACTAATCTTGCTCACAAACTATGATTTGTCCATAAAAGTAGCACCGCCCCCCCCCCCCACACTCAAAGGGGTTAGGTGGGAAGGGCAGTAGAGGTTTCGCCCCCCCCCCCCCACCAATCGGACAACAAGCGAACAACATAATATAAAGATCGGTTAAAATATCAATAACAAGTTTTAATCATATAGATATTTAATTGATTCTTTTAGCAAGCTGTGATTTCTACAAATAAATTGGACCGCCCACCCCCAACTCAAAAGTTTATGGTTGGGGGGGGGGCGGATTGATGCTTTCGCCCTCTCCCGACCCCACCAAATCGGCCAATATAATCTACAAATAATCAACAAATACACACTCAACAAATACCCAGTCAACAAATACTCAATCAACAAATAACCAAATCAACAAATACTCAGTCAACAAATATCCAGTCAACAAATGCTCAATCAACACATACTCAGTCAACAAATACCCTATAAACAAATACCCAGTCAACAAGAACTCAATCAACAAATAATCAGTCAACAAATAATCAACAAATATCCAGTCAACAAATGCTCAATCAACACATACTCAGTCAACAAATACCCTATAAACAAATACCCAGTCAACAAGAACTCAATCAACAAATAATCAGTCAACAAATAATCAACAAATATCCAGTAAACAAATACTCAATCAACAAATACCCAATCAACATATACTTAATCAACAAATACTCAATCAACAACTATACAGTCAACAAAAACCCAGTCAACAAATACCCAGTCAACAAATACACAGTCAACAAAAACCTCGACCAAGAAATACTCAGTCAACAAAATACCCAGTCAACAATACCCAGTCAACAAGTACAGTCAACAAATACCCAGTCAACAAATACTCAATCTACAAATACTCATTCAACAAATACTCAGTCAACAAATACCCAGTCAACAAATACACATTCAACAAATACACAATCAACAAATACACAATCAACAAATATCCAGTCAACAAATACCCAGTCAACAAATACTCAGTCAAGAAATATCCAGTTAACAAATACTCAATCAACAAATACCCTATCAACAAATACTCAGTCAACAACGACTCAATCAATAAATAACCAGTCAACAAAAAATAAACAACTACCCAGTATACAAATACTCAATTAACAAATACTTAATCAACAAATACTCAATCCACAAATATACAGTCAACAAAAACCTCAACCAACAAATACAGAATCAACAAAATACCCAGTCAACAATACCCAGTCAACAAATACAGTCAACAAATACCCAGTCAAAAAAACTCAATCTACAAATACTCATTCAACAAATACTCAGTCAACAAATTCCCAGTCAACAAATACACACTCAACAAATAAACAATCAACAAATACACAATCAACAAATATCCAGTCAATAAATACCCAGTCAACAAATACTCAGTCAAGAAATATCCAGTCAACAAATACTCAATCAACAAATACCCTATCAACAAATACTCAGTCAACCAGAACTCAGTCAATAAATAACCAGTCAACAAAAAATAATCAAATACCCAGAATACAAATACTCAATTAACAAATAGTCAGTCAACAAATACCCAGTGAACAAATACACATTCAACAAATACATAATCAACAAATACACAATCAACAAATATCCAGTCAATAAATACCCAGCCAACAAATACTCAGTCAAGAAATATACAGTCAACAAATACTCAATCAACCAGAACTCAGTCAACAAATACACATTCAACAAATACCCAGTCAACAAATACTCAATCAAGAAATACTCAATCAACGAATACTTAATGAACAAAAACCCAGTTAACAAATACCCAGTCAACAAACACCCAATCAACAAATACTCAATCAACCAGAACTCAGTCAATAAATAACCAGTCAACAAATACACATTTAACAAATACCCAGTCAACAAATACTCAATCAATAAATACTCAATCAACGAATACTTAATGAACAAAAACCCAGTTAACAAATACCCAGTCAACAAACACCCAATCAACAAATACACAATCAACAAATACACAATCAACAAATATCTAGTCAATAAATACCCAGTCAACAAATATTCAATCAACAAATACTTAATCAACAAATAATCAGTCAACAAATATCCAGTCAACAAATACTCAATCAACAAATACTCAATCAACAAAATACCCAGTCAACAAATATCCAGTGAACAAATACCCAGCCAACAATACAATCAACAAATATCCAGTCAACAAATACCCAGCCAACAAATACTCAATCAACATATACCAAGTCAACAAATACTCAATCTGTATGTTCAGTACGAAGTTTCTTAAAAACAAACAACAGAAGTAGAGCCATTTAGAATTTCATGTCGAGGATAACATCGAGTTATTAGATTTAAAATCTTGTAACAATTTTTTTTCCTGATGCATAAAGAAATTAAATGCTGTTTGATTACTGACATGTTTGTTGCCTTAGGCTTATATTTGCATTCTATTAGTAAGGATTTTACTATTTTTTAGTAAATGCTTGTTTAAAAAAATGTAAATGTTCGTTTCGAATGAATGAAACATTTTTTGCGTGTGTGCAGTATATGTTAGCAGTATATGTTAGCAATATATGTTAGCAGTATATGTTAGCAGTATATGTTAGCAGTATATGTTAGCAGTATATGTTAGCAGTATATGTTAGCAGTATATGTTAGCAGTATATGTTAGCAGTATATGTTAGCAGTATATGTAAGCTTTACGATATAACCCTGCTTTACTTTGAACGGTTGTTTAATATTTTATAGATATTCAAAATACGTAATGAAAAGAATAAAACATTCTAAATGAATGTCACATTGTTATTGCTCCAGCCGCCAAGAAAGTCAATATTTGTAGCAAGACAGACGTGGAAGTCTCTGAAGCAGTTATTGTGACGTCCCCCAACTACCCGGCTGCAGCCAGTGGACAGCAGACGTCAGGTGGTATCTCCACTTGTGAATGCACTCTTCGAGCTGAAGGTGGAGCAAAACTGGAGATGGAATATCTCAGGTGGAACTACTTTTAAGTTTCTCTGTGTGTGTTTACTTTATCTAAAGGAGGCGCTGTGGCTGAGCTAAATGGGTCACGGGTTCGAATCCTGGTGAAGACTAGGATTTTTAATTTTGGATCTTTGGATGATTCTGAGTCCACGCAGCTCTAATGGCTACCTGACATCCTTTTAAGAAAAGTAAAGGCGGTTGGTCGTTGTGCTGGCCAAATGACACCCTCGTTAAAGGCCACGGCAACAGATGACCTTTACATCATCTACCCTATAAACCACAAGGTCTGAAAGGAAAACTTTTTTTTTCAATTTATCTAGAGGTAGTTTTGAACCTATAATTTCTAACCAGGGACATTACATTTAAGTAAAACATTAAACATATTTGTATTCACTTCAATGTTTTAGATCATGTAATTTTGCTGAGAGTGGAAGATAAAAAAATCAATTCAGATATTTAAAACTTAATACAACGAAAGGATTATGGCCATACGATAAAGGAGAGAACCAAAAAAAAAAAAAATTTACGTTCTTGTTGATAGTTTAGAAAGCAGTTGGCATCTCTTCCACTTTGGCTTAGCTTGCGTAAAGGGAAACCTTAAGAACTCATAATTTCTTATGACCTTATTATTGAGATAAGGTTGTATTCTGATGGCGATAAATCAAAATAAAATGTAAAAAATTAAATATACATCTCGACGACTTCAGCTTGCAGTTACTGTGGCGATAAATCAAAATAAAAATTAAATATACATCTCGATGACTTCAGCTTGCAGTTCCTGTGTGTTCTCACACTTTGCACATCATTAGACCAGAGCCTGCATTTCGCTTTTACATATAATTATTCATTTTTAGCCCGCCCCGAAAGGTGAAAAGACGCTATTAGTTTTATGTGAAATGTCTGTCCGTTCGTCCGTCCCATTTAGATCTCGTAAACTATAAAAGATAGTGAAAATCCGTCATCATGATATTTTAGACCTTTCAAAGTTCTGATGCAACGCTACTTTTTTTTTTTCTGAAAGTGAAAAATTTAATTTTTAAAATCAACTATGAAATTCAAAGAATTAACTACGGTACAAATCATATGTGTGTACAAGTTTATTTATAGGAAATACAATTTAAAGACTCAGCCTGCTTAGATGAGATCCACTATCGTAGACTTCCATATACATCTCATTGACCCCCAATTTATTTGTCACTCTCGAAGACCCCCCTAGAAGTCGTCGTAGATCCCTGGAGGGGTCTATATAGATCACTTTGGGAATCACTGCTCTAGAATAATAGGACAGCTCAGGTTGTTTTTTTTTATAAATTTTTTAAAATGAGGTTTTAAATAAGAGTTTGATCCTATTCGAAACAATTAGATCAATAAGATAATCATTATATGAAATAAGTTAGGCCAGGTTCACATCTAACTTCACCTTCACTTTCGCCTATCCCTTGGTCTGCTTGACCGTTGGGGCACCATACAAGATCTGTCAACCTTCTTTCTCCATTCTTCTCTGTCATTTGCGTTTGATAGAATTTCATTCTGATATTCTTTCTGAAAATATTGAAACCTGCCTTTTTACCTGCCTGGTGGACCACTTCGGGGGCCGATTTTGAGTTTGTGTTTCCACACTAACTGTCTTTGTAACCTTGTTAACAGAGTAGTAGAGTATAATTTTAAATGTAAAAACGTGTTTAGGAAACTCCTTATGTTTATGACACTCCTTATGTCAATTCTGCTTAACATATTGACACTACTGTTGAACACAGGACTCACTTGCCTGGGACTCAAGGACATTGCGATGGCGATACACTTTTGCTTGAGAGACCTGACATCCAGGGCCGGTACATTTTGGAGCATGAAATCTGTGGCCATAACGTCAGCAACAACATTATCATCCAGGACAACATCCTCCGCATCACGCTGTTGGGCGGGTCACCTTTACAAGATACTAAGTCTGGTTTTATTGTTAAGTTTCTTGGTAGGTATGTTAGTCATTGTTAGTCATACATTAACAAGTATTACTTAATTATTAAGATTAGAGCTCGAACAGATAGAAATGTACTTTAGATGTGTCTAAGAGGTCAACTAGAAAATAAACAAATATCTGATTCTGTACATTAAGAAGTGCAATTAACTCTTTCTCTCCTAACTGACGATACCCACGTTGATTCCACCAGAATGTGGTAAATAATTACCGAGAGAAAGAGCTGAAGAAATTTAAAAAAAAATAAAAAAATAGTGATTTACAATATCTAGTTCACGAAACAAATCGTTGGATTACATATTGTTTTTGGATTTCTCTTCTGTATATCTAAGATCTCTTTTAAATGTAACTGTAACACATTTTCACATCAAAATGAAAACCAATGCGGTATTGGAAGCTGCGAAAGTTTTGATAATTCGACAAAATGTGCTCGTCTGACAATTTGTTTCTGACACGTTTCTTTAAGTTTCATTATAGAAACAAATCTGCTCACAGATATATGAAACAAACATTGCATATATTCTTTGAGCATGAGATATTAAATGTTAGAAAACTGGATCTCAACAAGCTCTTGCCTCTTATCTTGTACGAGAAGTGTTTTATAAATGTTTTCTAATCACAGCTTCATCACAGTCAGGAACAGCTACTCTGTTTCATATATCTTGTAATGAGTCAACATCTTTAACTTCCGGCACCAAGACCCTAGGGACAACATCAGGAAAATCAGCAGTCAGTAGCCTGTAGTTTTAGTCAGTAGCTTGTAGTTTTAGTCAGTAGCTTATAGTTTTACTTTTTTTTGAAAGTGTAACTAAAGATTTGATCACAGAGTGATGATAAGTTGTTTGAAGAACACAATTATTTTGTGTCCCTCAATAGGAGCTCCATTCGCACACGACAAAAAACAATGTAGTGCTAATATTTCATTGCACTGTAATTGACAACATTGGACTGAAGGTCACTATGCTGCATTTAACAGTAAGGCTGACAATTAAACAGTATATTATAGAGAGCTTCATTAGTGGGTTTTTTTTTTGGTCTCTTGAGTTACGTCCTTTCATGATAATTCCGTGACTGTAGCTAGTGGATCAAAATGTGGTCACCACGAGACGTTGAATATCATTGGAAGACAGTCGATATAAATTTTTTTCTAGAGTTGCCTCTTCTTCCTATTGTCAACATGTCCAGAAGACATTCAAAGACGGCCTCAACGAATGTTTTAACTCTAAAATCAAAATGTCGTTGGCGTCTTGAAGATAATGTCCTCCAGCTTCACAACCTATTTTCCTCTAAGATCTGAAATGCTGAAATGACAAAAACATTTCAAAGTTGAAAAGCTCTTGTAGACATCTTTACAAAAATCCGTGGCGAGATTTTTAGGCAAACATTTGGAAAGAACTCTGACTGAACGTAATTAGACTCCATTTATTGCCTGCTACTATATTGTCCTGGCTTCTCAATGTTGAAGACAGTATATATGTTACCGCTAAAGTGAGAAATCTGTTAATTTGTAAAATGCCTAGCTTATCTTCACAATAGCTGATTTGCAGCTTTAATGTGCGGAATAGCATTTAAACTAGTTGAAAATTAACGGCTTCTGAACAGTTAAGGCTGAGACTGGGGTTAGTTTATAGTTAGGGTTAGGTTTTATAGTTAGAGCTAGGGATTAGAATTAGGGGTTGGAGTAGGTTTAGGTTTAGGGTTACGAGTAGGGTTAGGGTATCGGGTATAGGATAAGTGTTAAGGACAGAGTTTGGGGTTTGGGTTAGGGTTATCTTTCTATGTAATCTATACACAAATCATTTTTCTTTTTCACTTTAACTAGTGTCTAGTAATGTAATGTAAGTAATGTAATTGGGGGGGGGGGGGATGACTAGTGACTTGCGCTGTAATTTGGATTTAAGTGAGGAGGATTCGCGCAACACGTCAACCTCACTCTTTCGCCCTAAAGCCCATCATTTTCCTGAAGCAAGATTTGGTTATGACTTCGGGGACAAATTTGGGTGCAATGGATGACCAGAGACTTTCTGTGTGTCTTGTCCTGCTCTAGAGTGCTCCACAGCACTATGCTGGTATTTGCAATTCTGTCCGATTTGTCTAGTTTTGTGACGTTACGCACAGGCCGCCAAGTCCAGACTTCACATGCTAAGTTTAACAGAACCTCAGTGTACTGAATGCCATGGACACGTCAGATACTCTCTACTTGTACGCTTTATCTAAGTGATGTGAACAAATAAAATAATTGTCCTCAAATTAAGATTACCTAGTCAATGTGTTCTATACATAGTTAACCGGCACATCAACGGATTTTCGCGCTTTGGTGGTAACATACTAACATCTATACCTCCAGACCTGTTTTTTGGAATCTTTATGCATAACCTGAATAGTTTGATTCCAGAATCACCTTACTAGCAACGGAAACTGCTTCCTACCATTACTCTTCGAGAGCTGGCTATATTGTTGTAGAAAGTTAAAATAGTTTACAAAATAATCAAGTGCAGTTCATGAAAATTATGGTATTTATTTTGTTTCGCGTCTTCGACTTTGTAACAATGCCTGGAAGGTAAGTCTAGTACAGGTTCTAGCATTTTGTTTTGTCTACTAGCGTCAACTTTTAATAGTCTTTATTAGAGGATTGTTTCCTCTTAAAGTACATATTGTGTGTGTGTGTGTATATTGCGTGTGTGTGTGACCAAACTAATTTCTCTTACTACAGACACGTGACCAAGTGGAGGCGAGAATAGCCCAAGCAAGAGCCCAATCTCAAGGTCATGGGGATACAAATGAAAATGTCGACAATGCTATGAAAAACGAAAAAGAGACAGGTCAAAGTTCACCAGGTCAGACTAGTTCAAATAGTTTGAATTGGCTTAAAATGTGATTATTTAAATACCTTGGGTCAAGCATAACAAGAAATAGAGATTCAATAAGCTTGGCATCCGCTGCCATGAACAAACTGTGGAAAATCTGGAATAGTAACATCAGCTTCCAAGTCAAATTAAAGCTGTATTCTTCTCTAGTGATCTCTATAACTTTATATGGTTGTGAATTTTGGACTTTGAACGCTGAGGCTGAAAAAAATTAATCCTTTGAGAGTAAATGCTACAGAAAAATTCTGGGTATCAGGAAAAGAAGACATATGATTTTGCAGTGTTACAAGTCTGGAGGCAAAAAAGTAGGAATACTATACGACATTTTATAAGACATGACTGACTGTTTTAAGTGATCCTTCAATGCCCTGCTTATGAGCTCGTTTACACTGCTATCAATAGTACCAATACTGTTGAAGTAAAGAATGACAATAGTCAAGTTATATTCATATTAAGTTTCTTTGGTCTGGAAATGTATCTACACGGTCCTTATCTCAACTAGATAAATGTCTCAGGTGGTTTTGAACTTAAGATTCTATAAACTATTGTTTGTACTTTTAAACAATGTATACATTAAATTCTCTTCAGGAGTATTGTCAGGAGTAGTTGCTGCCCTTGCTTCAGTTATTGTCATAATGGGATCTATTGCAGCTTACGTCATTCACAAAAGGTTAGAATATTCTGCGTAGCATACGCCATTATTTTGCATGACCGAACTTAAGCCAATGCAACCTATTCGACCGCTGTGGGCCCCACACTTTCAAACGACCCGCGCTAATTCTAGGAGTAAATTATTAAATTAAACCATTTTATTACTTATAATAGAATTCCCGCAGCCTCCTGATTTACCAGGAGCTCCTTGAAATATCCTGAAAGTGCAAAATATTCGAAAAGTCCTGGAACTCTCCGGAAATTATTAAAAATCTTTTGAAACCTCAAAAAAATCTCCTGAAATATGTAAACAAATAATTGTCACTTTGGGGTGTCATTCAAAATAGAAAACGCCAATCCTACACGCGATGAAAATAAAACGGCATTATGCAATACCCCTAATTGTGGAATCTGGTGAAAAAAGCTTCTCGCGCCTCAAATTAATGAAGAATTACTTGAGGTCAACAATTCTCGAAGATAGATTGAAACATTTGGTAATTTTTACTATTGAGCGTGATCTATGTAGGAAACATAATTTTTATGATATACTGTATGGCTTCGCTACACACAAGGCTCGTAAAGTAATTCTGTATGTAGTTAAGAATGAATAAAATGCAAAAACAAATTTATTTTTAAATACAAATTCCTAATTTTCACTTATTATCCGTATCCCTACTCAAACTTGGCCCGCAAAATCCGTTTCACATAGAACCCCACAACGGTTGAGTCCAGCATTGCTATTTAGGGACGGGTGACTACAGAGTAGATTACTTGTTCTCCCCTCCGCTCTTTTGTTTTCGCCGCTAAAGTAACGTGGGGGTAACTTTAGTCCGACTACAGAGTGATCTTTCCCTGACGTCTAGGTCACGATGGTTACGTCCGGCCCTGCTATTTAGTGACGGGTGAATACTATTCCCCCCCCCCCCTCTCTTTCTTTTTTGCCGCTAAAGTTACGTGGGGTAATTCTAATCCGACATGCAGAAATAAAAGAGTGATCTTTCCTTTACTTCTTGCGTGTCCAAACTCTTGAGCCATGAAGAGAATTATATATATATATATATATAGATTCAAGTCCATTGAGGGGAAATAGTTGTCTGCCACAAAACTGTTAGGTATATCGACACATCGGGGGCTACGCCAGCCTGCGTCATCGTGGCGCCAGCGTGGAAACGGTAGTAAGAGGAAACGAGTATGCCAAAATGGCAGCTAAACAAGAATTCCGCGTGGGTGCCTCAAAGGTTCGAGATCCTTCTCGTTGCACAGTTCGGGGTTGCAAATAAGAGCCCCTATAACCATGTAAGTAATTCACACGCGGTTCCCCAAGGAACTGTTTTACAAAAAGGCGAGTCCCGCAAGGTTAGTGTGGAAAAGAAAAGTAAGATGCTGGGGGTTCCCGGTGTGCTCGACCCTCGGTCACCTCTCTAGTACATGCATCCAGAGATCACTGGGAATAGTGACACCAACTTGGATCTCTTCCAAACAGAACAAATCTGTTTAGTCAGAGTGGTAAAAGGGAGCGGAGGGTTTCAGCTTTCGTAGCCTCATCGTTGTGTCACCATGGAAACGTCTAAAAGTGGAACTATGTAGTCCATTGACATGTAGAGAACCAGGCCTACAAGTAGTTACCTTTGGCGAGCTTTTCCTTTTTTTTTTTTTACCTCATAGGGGTGAGGATAAAACAGAGACCCTGAAGCACAGTCCAACAAGTCCATCACGCCATTCCAGGCATTGGGCCGACATTAGAGACCCGTTGCTGAAATGTTGTACCCTACACGGAATTATGGTGGTAACAGTATAGGAATATGAGGCGAATTCCCTGTGGTTAGCGCTGCCTTCGGATTCGTATAGCGAATAGGTTTAGGACTATATATGGTACGACCCAACCCAGTAATTGTCACTACCATTGTGAAACCTTCAGATAGGACTTGGGTTAAAGAACTCTCGGTCCACGCCTGGTCGTTAGATAAAATTCTTTGCAACGACTAATCGAGATAATGGCGTTTTTGGCGCCGTTTCTTGACTGTTGTTCATTTTTGCTGGGTAGAGGCCTAGAGTCTGAAGAGTCTTCGGCTCAACTCTACCGACAATTTGAAATGGCATCTCGACGACTCTTGAAATATGTATGTTTATCTGTAGGAAAGTTGGCGAACGAAAGATATTGAACTTATTTACAAACTTTCAAACATATTGGTATGTAACCTTAAGGATATACGTTTCTAGCTTCAGGTGTATATAAAGGTATTTTTTAAATTATTTTCCAGACGACAAAGGCGTCGGCAAGAAAAAGAAGAAATAGAAAAGTACGGCACAAACTTCGTCTGTAACGAGCAGTGGTACGGAGCTGGGACTATTGGTGGACCATCAACCAGCTCGTGAGTTGAACTTTATATTGATGTACAGATCTGAACCTAGTAGCTGACTTCCAGCTGTATTGCCTTGTTGATACAACTTACCAGTCTATTTTATATATGTTCAAAAGAAATAATTTTATGTGATTCAGGACTTCGGGGTTTCTATGTACACCAATGAACACCATGCGGGTAAAGTGGAGAGGTTTAGGCTACTAAGACTTTGAAATAAATATGTGGAATGAATATAATGTAGGTGAATAGGAAAGGAATATTCTTGAACACAAACTCGCCACGACTCAATCACTTTGATTGGAAATCTTCTCACCATTCCATAGTTAAATCTAAAACATTCACTGATTGAAAACATTTCCTCTAACTAAACTTTCTACGGCTCAGCCCCCCTCCATAGACGTGCGATTTGTATTTACCCCAGGACAGAATAGGAACAAGAGGAAAATACGAAATGGATCAAAACAATTCAGATTCTAATAAAATGAAATCACGAGATGCTCTACCGATATAATGATGACTATACGATATTTTTTTTTGTTTTGCAATAATACTGAAATTGTCTTTCTAGAAAGTGGTAGGTAATGTCATGAATAGAATGTTTTCTCCCGTTTTCGTATTTGATCATTACAACTTCATTTGAAACACTGTCTTTATCTTCTGTCATGTTTCAACTTCATTACATTGCAACATCTTTACATTACGACTTCTCCTATACATGTTTAGGTATGACTCCAGACCAGATCCATATGGCACATACAGTCTCCAGGGTCTGCTGTCTAAAGTTGTTGTACTTGGCAAACAGCTGATTCGTTCTCGACGTTCTGAAACTGCTTCCAGCGATAGCAACACTGAGTATTCTTTCAGCAGTGACCTTGTCATGCACTCACCAAAAACAAGTACTGTAAATTTTTTAAAAATTCAAGTACAATACTATAAAATACTGCAACAAACAATAATTTAAGAAATAGAATATTCAGAAGTATTGTTTCCTTTTCAAATTTAGAATTTTATATTAAGTAAATTGACATTTTAAAGTCCACAAACATTTTACTTTCTGATTTAATGTAGATTTTCAAATTGCAAATCCATAAATCGCAATCTTGGTTTGTGTGCAAGTATTGAAGAAAACTGAAATAAATTTTAACCCCACGAAATAATGTGTATGCACTTTTGTGTACTGTAGAATAAAATAAAAATGAAATGTGTAAACAAATAGCAGATTCCTCTACATTATCTTATCAATAAAATAACAAAAAATAAATATTTTAAATAAATATTTTTGCACTAGTTCAAGTCTTGTGTCTTTTGCCTCATTCAGTGACCCATCTATCACAAGAGAAGCCGGCGACTTGCTCAAACAAGACGACACTCAACTCCATTCATGTTCAGGCGGAGCCATCAATCACCGCACCAGCACCTCCCCCTAGACGTACTAAGGGAAAGCACGCCTTCAGCGACAGCCCTTACGACAACGCTGACCCAACAAAGACATCTGAAGTGGTCTACCTGTCAGAGAAACTCAAGACTTCTGGAAGCGCCTCTGGTTCTGAAGACAGTGCTTACTCCGAGGATACAACCAGCGTAAACAGCATGAACACCGAGGAGATGACTGAGGGGGCATACAACAACATACAAGAAGAACATTACAGCACTATCCCAGAGATGCAAGCTGCGGCCAGGACAAGCGCAGTTATACACTGATCAGAACTGTCAACTACTTAGTTATTGTCTTGTTTCCAAACAGAACAATACAAACCATTCATTCTCTATTATAAAAGAACTAATGTGTACATTAAAATTTTACTATACATAAAAACAATAAATAAAGCTTTCATTCTGTTTCAATTTTAATTTTCTATATATATCATAGCGAAAGGTGGAAAGAAAAAGAGACTGCACATGTAGTATGTCATCATTCACGTGTCGTAGATTATTAGAAGCGAGAAAAAGTAAGGCAAATAATCAAGACGTATGTCTACTTCAACGGATTCTGCTCGATCTAAATCTTTTAGTCTACAGTAAAAATGAATAACAAAAAATAAAGTTTTATTTGATTCACGCAACGCGAAAATGAACGCGAAAGTAGGCTACACTATTTAACATTTTTCAGTAAGATTCCGAATAACACCTATATATATAGTCAACAAATATTATTTAATATTAACTCGGAAATAGAAAAATGTACGGTGGAGAACGATTTAGAATACAGGAATGTTTTAGGAGATTTTTTTAACGGGATTTCAGTAGTTTTCTTCTCCTTTTAGCGGCCCCCGAAATGGGAAAAGACGCTATTAGTTTTGTGTGGAATTTCTGTTCGTCCGTCTGTAAACTAGAAAAGATAGTGAAAATCTGACACCATAATATTTTAGACCATTCAAAGTTCTGATGCAACGGCTACTTTTTTCTTTTCTGAAAGCGAAAAATCTATTTTTTTAAATCACTTATGCAAGCAGTTTTTTCATAAAAATACACCACTTTTACAACTATTCAGTATTAGTAGTCATCATCATCATCATTTACCTCCATCCGTGTACCCTACACAGAGGCTTAAATTCTCTCTTGCAAAAGCCCTGGACAGAAACCCTGCTGTCTTGCGTAGTGTATACATGCCACCATACAGGTCGAGATTTTTGGTTTCCCAGACCTGTCGAGGCGGAGATCAGCAAGTCTGGGGCAGTCAAACAGAATATGAGGCATGGTTTCCTATTCTTCTCCGCAGCGGGGGCACTGTGAATCGAAATTTGGCCATAGCCGTGAGAAATATGAGCCAACAGGACTGTGACCTGTCATGCACCGCGCTATAATAGCTTGCTCAGGCCTGGACAGCCTGCACCACGGGGAAGTGCGGTCAGGGCGCTCCCAGACTCCACGGGCTTTTTGGGATTTGTCACGGCACTCAAACCACTTTTCCATTTCTGTTTGTTGAATTATAGCCAGAGCATGATGAAGACTCGCAGCCTGTTCGATGGGTGGTGTTTGCCTTCCCTGATGGGCCAAGGAGTCTGCAATAGTGTTGCCAGTCACACCTATGTGACCCAATGCATTATTACAGAGGTGCCATAGCGTTGCTTTATGTTGTGAGAGACCGTGATGACAGTATCGATATTGGGGGGCCATGGTCCATGGCTTTGCAAAGCATATAGTACAGATTTTGAGTCAGTGATCACAACAATCTGTGTTGCCCTCAAATGTCCCTCGCCGAGTTGAGAGTCAATGACCTTTAAGGCTTCACAGACTGCCATGGTCTCCGCATCAAAACTGCATGGTCCAAAGATTTTTACCGAGTAAGAGCCAAGAAAGTTGATTTATTATTAATAGTAACAAATAGAAGGGGAGATAACCTTTTCTCATATTTTTTTCATATTTATGCAAATGATTTTAGATTTTTTGTCAAATTTTTTAAAATTACATTTGTATTGCTAAATTATGTATGTTCTGTCATATTAACTACTACATTTACGCACACACAAAAGTTTTAAAGAGAAAAAATCTATTTAGTATGCATATAAGTCGAATATAATTTAAAAAAACATTTATTAAGTAGTTTTTCATATTATCGAGTGAACTGTGATATAAATATAAAGATATAGTATTCTTAACTACAGAAAGTTTTTTTTTTTTTACAGAATTATATATTTTTACTTGAGGATTAGAATAAGAGATTGACCCTTTACAAAACAGTAAGATCAATTGAATATTCATTATAATACATCAGTTAGGCCAGGCTCACATCTAACTTCACATTTACTTTCACCTATCCTTTGGTCTGTTGGACCGTTGGGGCACCACACAAGATGTCAACCTTCTTTCTCCATTCTTCTCTGTCCTTTGTCTTTGATAGAATTTCATTCTGATGTTCTTTCTGAAAATATTGAAACCTGCCTTTTTACCTGCCTGGTGGACCACTTCGGGGGCCGATTTTGAGTCTGTTTCCTCACAAACTGTCTTTGTAACCTTGTTTTTTTTTTACGGTCTCTTAGATATATAGATTGCATAAAAAAATGACTCATTGGCCAATTGTTTGCCTCTATCTTAGTCTATGAGTTTGACTCTTAAACATTAAAAAAGTTAAAGAGCAGATTAATATTATTCATTGAAATATGAAATTACTCTATAAGAAAGAATACATTTATTGTGAAACTTATATAAGCTGTGAGTAGATCAAGAGTGACATCTCACTGCTTCTGGTGCATTTGCCAAAGTATACAGATAATGTTAGTGTAAAAAGGGTAGGTAAAGATGCTAAAAATAAACTGCTAAAGAATTCGTTTATTTCCTAATTCACACCAAGTTGTATGTACTGGTATTATTACTGACTTTATTTCTGTCCACATAATGTGACATATGTTGTGCAATTTATTATTTATAAATTTCGTTGATTTATTAGTCGATCTAGTTGATCAAGATGATTTATATATTCTACAAGCAGATAGATCTGCTGATTGGGTCACAAACGTCGCTTACTCTTAGTCAAGGAAAGAAATCCAATAGACTCTCACACAAAAACGAAGATCTGGAATTCACAGAAGACATTGTCAAATTGCCACACAGACTACAGGAACTTTAAAAGGCTGTTTGTCCTGGTGAATAATCGCACTTGTTTATTTACTCTAGAACTTCTTTGAATTGCTTGCCTTAGGTTGACTACAATATCTAGAACTTCTTTGAATTGCTTGCCTTAGGTTGACTACAATATCTAGAACTTCTTTGAATTGCTTGCCTTAGGTTGACTACAATATCTAGAACTTCTTTGAATTGCTTGCCTTAGGTTGACTACAATATCTAGAACTTCTTTGAATTGCTTGCCTTAGGTTGACTACAATATCTAGAACTTCTTTGAATTGCTTGCCTTAGGTTGACTACAATATCTAGAACTTCTTTGAATTGCTTGCCTTAGGTTGACTACAATATCTAGAACTTCTTTGAATTGCTTGCCTTAGGTTGACTACAATATCTAGAACTTCTTTGAATTGCTTGCCTTAGGTTGACTACAATATCTAGAACTTCTTTGAATTGCTTGCCTTAGGTTGACTACAATATCTAGAACTTCTTTGAATTGCTTGCCTTAGGTTGACTACAATATCTAGAACTTCTTTGAATTGCTTGCCTTAGGTTGACTACAATATCTAGAACTTCTTTGAATTGCTTGCCTTAGGTTGACTACAATATCTAGAACTTCTTTGAATTGCTTGCCTTAGGTTGACTACAATATCTAGAACTTCTTTGAATTGCTTGCCTTAGGTTGACTACAATATCTAGAACTTCTTTGAATTGCTTGCCTTAGGTTGACTACAATATCTAGAACTTCTTTGAATTGCTTGCCTTAGGTTGACTACAATATCTAGAACTTCTTTGAATTGCTTGCCTTAGGTTGACTACAATATCTAGAACTTCTTTGAATTGCTTGCCTTAGGTTGACTACAATATCTAGAACTTCTTTGAATTGCTTGCCTTAGGTTGACTACAATATCTAGAACTTCTTTGAATTGCTTGCCTTAGGTTGACTACAATATCTAGAACTTCTTTGAATTGCTTGCCTTAGGTTGACTACAATATCTAGAACTTCTTTGAATTGCTTGCCTTAGGTTGACTACAATATCTAGAACTTCTTTGAATTGCTTGCCTTAGGTTGACTACAATATCTAGAACTTCTTTGAATTGCTTGCCTTAGGTTGACTACAATATCTAGAACTTCTTTGAATTGCTTGCCTTAGGTTGACTACAATATCTAGAACTTCTTTGAATTGCTTGCCTTAGGTTGACTACAATATCTAGAACTTCTTTGAATTGCTTGCCTTAGGTTGACTACAATATCTAGAACTTCTTTGAATTGCTTGCCTTAGGTTGACTACAATATCTAGAACTTCTTTGAATTGCTTGCCTTAGGTTGACTACAATATCTAGAACTTCTTTGAATTGCTTGCCTTAGGTTGACTACAATATCTAGAACTTCTTTGAATTGCTTGCCTTAGGTTGACTACAATATCTAGAACTTCTTTGAATTGCTTGCCTTAGGTTGACTACAATATCTAGAACTTCTTAAATGGGAGAAAAAGAAACGACGTGATAATTAAAGGAGAGGCTGAACTGTTTATGTATGTGAGCACATGTCTAAATTACGGGTGCACCGGATAGTACTTTTTGATATTCGGCAGGAGCCGGATTTGGCCGGATACTAAAATATGATATTCGGCGGGCCGGAGCCGGATACCTACATGTCTTGTAAAAAGCTTGTGCTACTGAGAATTTTGCAAAAATGTTAAATAACATACCTATATTTGTAATATGTTTTTCCTTTTATTTACCTTATTGCTTTAAACTCTGTTAATGATTTGTGAATTAAAGCTTAACAATATTTATAAACTTATATGCCTATCACAAACTAATCTGTGTAGCATGAATGTGTGTATATGTACGAGTCCACCAACTGTAAAGGGTGTGTGTGGCATGGTCAATGTAAAATACGTAAATATATATTTAACTAGTTACTAATGTAAATCTCTCAAAGGTAAAGTGCAATCTGGCTTGCATAGTGGGTGAATGTATTTGTTCATGAATTTCAGACCAACAACTGGTCATCAGGTTTGTAATTTAAAGTCCAAGAGCTGCTTCTGGTTCTGGCTTCAAGGGCTTAATACTGATAGAAACTATTAGTTAATAGTTGAAATCTGAAGCGTTGTAGGTCAATATTTATTGTTTTAGATTAATTCATTTGCTGTAAACGATAATTTATTAACCTTTGTATTTTATTTTCGGTATTCCCCCCCCCCCAAAAAAAAAACAAAAACACCTACATTCTATACATAATGCATATAAAAAAAAAACAATGGGCTTTGTTGCGCTTATGCATTGATAGACAGGTGACCACCAGTCAAATACGATGTACGTAGGTACTCTCTAGAGGTCACGCGAGAGAACTGAGTTTGTTTACATGGTAGCTAATCTTAATTAGGGGCTGGACTTCAAGCCACACCTCTAAAGGAGTAACCGCACAATGAGTTTGCTTATTTGAAACAAATCTCATTCACGTGGGGCTGGACCAAATCTCGGCCAGATTTCGTCTTTCCATAAATGGAGGTAGATCTAGTAATAGAGCGAAAAAGCGGGACTCCCAGGTGGCGCTCAAACTTACTTAAAACTCGCATAGGTCGGACAATTTCAAATAACAATCTATAACTTTAAGTACAAAATACCACCCAAACACTAACTGAATGATTTATTTATCGAGAGATCTCAACTGACGTACGGAATCGAATAAAATTCTTTTTAGTAAAAATATTCTTGTGAAGACACGGTTTTGGCAGATTGGCAATCTAAAGTACGCATCGTAAGTTAAAAACTGCAATAACAAGGAGTTACTTGACACTCTCAAATGAGTAAGAATATCGTCATCCAATCAAAACTCTTATTCAGGTTCACACGTTAGGAAAAGAGATGTCTATCCAAGTAATCAAACTAAGGTTCAAGATATAAATAGGTATAATTGATGTTCCCGCTGTTAATAAAAGATTTTATAGATAACTTGCGCCTTTTTTTTTTTTCGAATTTCTGCGTTTAGATTGCCAATCTGCCAAAACCGTGTCTATGCGAGTTTTAAGTAAGTTTGAGCGCCACCTGGGAGTCCCGCTTTTTCACTCTATTACTAGATCTACCTCCATTTATGGAAAGACGAAATCTGGCCGAGAGATTTCACGGACAAGGTTTATCGAACATTTCCAACATGTATGTTCAATGAATTCAACTACGTATCAAATGGAAGTCAAAAAAGAAACCATTTTTTTGTCCACTTTGTTTTTTTCCCTACTTTTTTTGTCTCTCTTGCAGCCGTCTGCTAAAAAAAAGCATCAGAAATATTGTGTGTGTGTGTGTCATTCGGATAAGGAATATTACACTTTTGATCTTATAGCGAAATGCGAAACTGTTGTACGATTGAACCTTTGGCAGATTGGCAATCTAAAGTACGCATCGTAAGTTAAAAACTGCAATAACTGCTGTAACAAAAACAATGAAAAAAAACAAACAATAAAGAATATGAAAAATAGTTTGTATTTGATTTATTTTAATTTCATATGCCTTGTTTAGAAAATACCTTTGTCCAATATTTGTTGTCAAGTTGAAAATTAAAAAGATGTAATGAGTAAAATAAATGTAAACAAAACAAAACAAAAAAAAGAAATTAAAGTAAGGAAGTAATAAAAAACAAAAACAAACTACAAATTGGCTACTTGATGACGCTATAGGGTGGTTAGCATTTTTATTATATTAATTTCTTTTAATTCCCGCTGAAGTTATCTGACTTCACTGGCGGATCCAGGGCGATCGCCCCCTCCCCCCACTCGGCCGACCCCCCCCCCTCCGGAGGGGGCGGACGAATTTTAGTATTAAACACAATTTGTATACGAATTTATTTCTTATGTTAATAATATGTACTAATATATACTAATTATTTATATTTCAAATTTTTTTATAGATTATTTCGCCCCCCCCTCTAGTATATTGGCTGACTTAATGGGGTCGGGAGGGGGGTGGCATCCATAAATTTTTTTAGTGTTTTAACCAATATTTATATTATGTCGTTCCCCTGTTGGCCGATATGGAGGGGGGGGGGCGAATACTTCTTCTGCCCTTCCCACCTAAACCCTTTGATTGGGGGGGGGGGGGCGGTCCTACTTTAATGGGGAAATCATAGTTTGTGAGCAAAATTAGTTGAATTAAAATAAAATTTTTATATGATGTCGCTCCCTTTCTGGTATCTTGGACAATTCGGTGGGGTAAAGGGGGTGGAATTGATTGTATTGCCCTCCGCACTCTAGCCCTCTGAGTGGGGGGGGGGGAGCGGTCCTATTTTTATGGAGAAATCATAGTTTGTGAACAAAATAAGTTGAATATCTATATAATATAAGCTACATATTGATATGTGAACCCATTGTATATTATGTCGCACCACACACCACATTAGTAAACATAAAATGAAAAATGGTGGTACCAGGTGGGAGGGACAAAACAATACTTTTTCTTTTTTTGTTTTTTAGTTAAGATATTACAATTTTTTTTAAATTATTTATTATTTATATATGCTATTAATTAAATTCTTATATCGAGTCGCCCCACCCCTATTCTTTAATGCCAAATGCAATCATTAGCAAATATTATAAAAAGGAGCGAGGATTAATCGTTTTCACTCTACCGACCCTCTTTTTCCAGACGAAAACGCGATGTTACAAAACAGAAAATCTAGAATCTAGATTTAGATCTAGAACTAGGTCTAGATCTAGCTAGGGGAGTCTGTAAAATGTTTTACATATTTCGTATGTTCCTTCAGAGTTGAAGATAGTTTACTTCCTAGTCCAAACCTCCCTTAGGACGACGGGGGATGGGAGCGGGCAGGGTTTGAACCCTCGACCGTCGATAAATCCGAACGACAGTCCAGCGCGCAAACCGCTTGACCAGGCAGCCATAGATCTAGATCTAGTTTGTATGACAAATGACAACGGAGATACTAATTTTTATTTGCGAGGGGAAAATCTTGTCAAGTCATTTGTACACAATTGTAACTAGCTCAGTACCTAAAGTAATCTAGGTCAAGAATTATTTGTTTTTTCGTGTTGCCAATTATTGTAAGAAGAATAAAACTTTTTTAGTTTCTCTTTATTACATGTAACATGTTATGAATTTTAAATGTAAGGATAAGGTTAATAAAAAGTGAAGAATGCAAGAAATCGCTTTTGTCGTCGGGGCTTTGCCCCGAACCCCACTGATTACTAATATGCTGTAGATGTCAGGAGAATGCATTTCTGCAGTGAAGAATGTAAGACAACGCTTTTGGCTTCGCCCCGAACCCCACTGATAAGTAATGAGATGTATATACCAGGAGAATGCCTTTCTGCAGTGAATTATAGAAGATAACGCTTTTGACGTCGGGGCTTCGCCCCGATTCCCACTGATTACTAATGAGCTGAAATTGTCAGGAGAATGCGTTTCTACAGTGAAGAATCCAAGAAAACGCTTTTGGCGCCGGGGCTTCGACCCGAACCCCAATGATTAGTAATGAGCTGTAGATGTCAGGAGTATGCGTTTCTGCAGTGAAAAATACAAGAAAAGTTTTTGGCGTCGGGGCTTTGCCCCGAACCCCAATGAGGAGGCTTACAGTACTCCCCCAGAACCCCAAGTTATCAATTGAAAGGCCTCAACATGACTTTTTTTTTTTTTTTTCGCCGAATGTTAAGAAACACTGCTTTTTTCTTTTTTTTTTCTTTTCACATATATACATATATATATGCTGTACGCACGTTTATGCATAGGGTTAGGGTTTACTGGGCATTAGGGTTAGGGTTTTAAAAAATCGCCCCCCCCCCACTCCGAAGTTCTGGATCCGCTAGTGTCTGACTTAACATGTCAAACAAGCACAGCTTTAAAATGTTCATGAACATCAATTTATTAAACTCTTTGAATGAATGCGGAAATACTCGAAAACTTATAGTCCGTTCAAGATATTATTTTCTAATTCTCTAGTCAAATTTAAATTTATTTCTTTATATACTTTAAAAAATTAAAACGGTCAAACTACAGTACTCCCAGTGTGACCAACGAGCTATTTGTTCTTTCGTAATGATATGCATCAACTTTCAAATTTATAAGAAAACTGTTAGAGCCATTTTTGAGATCCGTGTCCAGGTTTTCTGAGCCCTCCCACCCAGAAGGTTTTAGTTTCTACGAATGGCCGTGTGTTCAATGAAAGTATTCTACAAAACTGGCATGTTCTTGTACGTTCTTAGGAACAATTGGATTGATAAAAAGACGTAGGCCAAATGAATATGAAAATTACTAAAATATTTCTAAAAACTATACCAGCCCAGCCTGTGTTCTCACTGAATTGTTAATTAGCTTGTCTTTTTTTTTCCCAAAGATATAATAAACTTTTCCTTTTGCCTACCCAGCCACGTAGAGGTTGCTAGATGACAGTAGGAATTGTAGTCACACACAAAAATGAGACTAAATAATAATAAAATAATTAAACAAACTTCTGCATATTGTTTTAGACAGCCATCTATGGAGGTGTCTGCTCCAAGGGAGCTAATAGCAGTTGTAGTTGTTGACCTTGTTCAGGTTTGTCACGTTCACTCCGTAGCTTTTCAAATTGAACTTGTGGGTCGAAATCTCGGCCGGTGGGCTCCCATTACGGCGAAGTAGAATGAAACAGCTTTCTAGATGTGTGCATGGAGAAACAAGAGAAAAAGAAAAGCAAATTACTAAAGCTAATACAAGACTTGTATTTTCAAAGATGATTCATTCATTAGAGTAATCCTATAGCTCTCATAGTGTCACGTAGCATAAAAGCAGCTGTTGCATTAAATTTATTTTTAGTTTTCTGCAAGTGTCTAAAAACGCAGATTTCTTCTTAATAGAAATATATCAACGGAAATGATTTTATATTTATGCAATACTTTGAGGAAAATGGCTCTATTTATATATCCTTTTCCAATTCAAATAAGTGTTTTTCAAAAGACAGTGATTTTTTGACTAAAGCAAATTTTAAAGATAAAATAAGCTGCAGGATGGTTTGTTAAATATGGGAAGATAAAGGAGTGGCGGGAATTTTAAAAAGAGATATGCTTTTTTTTTAATTTGAGGAATTGCTTTTGTATAGTGCAACTTTAAGGCTCATATCATGCTCAGTGCGCTATGGCCCAATCTCTTTTGTAGACCATTGACGGAGGGGATTTCTGAGCGAAGGTTTCTGTGCTGCCTTTATGCCACCCAGCTATGATGGGAACCTGACACTGGTTGGGGAAAAGTAAAGGTGGTTGGTCGTTTGGCGGGTCACATGATACTTTCGTTAACCGTGGGCCACAGAAACAAATGACCTTTACACCATCTGCCCTATCGATCGCAAGTTTTGAAAGGGGAACTTTTTTTTTTACTTTTCTGTGCTCTCAGGAAACTCTTTCTGGTGTAGTCGAAAATAAGTAGTCACGTGGTGTTTACCATTCAGCCGCGTGGTGTTTGCCATTCAGCCACTTGGTGTTTTGAGATTCAGCCACGCAGTGTTTGCCATTCAGCCACTTGGTGTTTGCCATTCAGTCACTTGGTGTTTACCATTCAGCCACGTGGTGTTTGCCATTCAGTCACTTGGTGTTTTGCCATTCAGCCACGTGGTGTTTGCCCTTCAGTCAAGTGGTATTTGCCATTCAGTCACTTGGTGTTTACCATTCAGCCACGTGGTGTTTGCCATTCAGTCACTTGGTGTTTTGCCATTCAGCCACGTGGTGTTTGCCATTCAGCCACGTGGTGTTTGCCATTCAGCCACGTGGTGTTTGCCATTCAGCCACTTGGTGTTTGCCATTCAGCCACTTGGTGTTTACCATTCAGCCACTTGGTGTTTGCCATTCAGCCACACATCTGACATAAATTCTGATATTAAACTGTTACTAAATATGAAATAGTTAGCTATCACATTATCACCTGATATGAAACTGATACTGGATAAGAAAGTTACCTGATATTATTGGCAGCTTGGCAGGTTGAATACATGAATAGACAATGGCGTAATTGATGTAGTCAGTGGCTAGAATGAAGTAGTTTGTCTTATCCTCATAGTTATCTAAATAGGAAAAATTAGTAGTCGATTAGTTTAATGACGAAAAATCAGTGGCGTAGCTAGGAATTTGCCATCATTTGATGGCCGGGGGGGGGGGGGGCTTGACCTCTTTGGGGGGCCTCTGCATTTTGCGTAGTATTTAATGTAAAAAACAATTTCGAACAATTATTTGGAGGGCACCCTCAAGTGGCGGCCCGGTTTTGTTTTTCGAATTCTTCCCCCTTATCCCACCCTAGCTACGACACTGCGAACAATTAGCGATTTATACATCATTGAAGTAAAGATTGTTGGTAATTAACTAAAATAAGTAAATATATTTTTAAAATGTCAACCTATTATTTAACTTTAAATGGATTAAAAAACTAAAGAAAAAATTATTTTAATCGGTGAATTTATGAACTTATTTAGGAAATCTTATTTAGACTCTTAAATGATTCAATCCTTTTTAAAATTACATTTGCACTTTTCAGCTTTCGAAATTCTTCATGGGAACAAAATAAAACAACCTGAAACCTGGACAAGGTACAACGCTCTAATGAAGTTTATGTACATCTTTGGAAATAGAATTGCTAGCTACCTTTCCAAACAGGTAAAACTCTTGACAGTTAATTTTTATTTTCAAAATATAAACTTAAAACTCAATTTGGTCTGGTACCCACTCGGTACCCACTGCATTATTACAGGGGTGCCATAGCGTTGTTTTATGTTGTGTGAAGCCATGGTGAAAGTGTCGATATTGGGAGGCCATGGTCCGGGGCTTTGCAAAGCCTGTAGTACAGATTTTGAGTCAGTGACCACAACAATCTGTGTTGCCCTCAAATGTCCCTCGCCGAGTTGAGAGTCAATGACCTTTAAGGTTTCACAGACTGCCATGGTCTCCGCATCGAAACTGCAAACACTACCACATGGTCCAAAGATTTTGACTGAGTGAGAGCCAAGAAAGTCGATGTAGGCTATATAGCCTGCTCTTCCAGAATCAACGATGCCGACCTATCAGTGTATGCAAAAATAGCACTGGGCTTGATTGTATTAATGGTCTCCAGTGCTAGAATTTGAAGGTCGTTAGATGAACAACTTAGCTTAGTGGCATTAGGGTCTACAAGTTTCAAACGTATGTCTGGGGTAGTTGGGCGACACCAATGGGGAAGGAGATGAAAACGTTGAATGTTTTGTCGGTTGGTGGAGAGGCCAGCTTCATCAGATAGTCTAGTGGCATGATGCATAAAAGACTGCATCTGAATACGTCTTCTGCATCTCCAACCATCCACTAGTTTTCTATCTGGGAGGTATTTATCCAGTCTTTTATATCGCTCCTAAGGTTTAGTGGACCTAAATTAGCCATTATTTCAGCCGCATTTACTGAAAGGTTTGGTAAGGCCTAGAATATGTTACAAGTTGTTCTTTTTTTTTGTTTTTTGTTTTTTTCTTGGAGGAAAAATCATTGCCAGCTGTCTGTCGATGTGATAAATATGAAAGTTTCTTTAAATAAGATTGAAGAGTGCAGTCATCTTGGTAAATGTATTTTCGTCTTGCGGAGTTGCGGTCAGTGTTAGCGCTCGATAAAATAGCAGGTTAAACAGGTCCACCAGTTTACGATAGAAGATATATAAGAAAGTTCTTATCTTATCTTCTTATATATTTTTACTAATTGTTTTGTTAAGTGTTATTTCTTCTTATCTTATCTTATAAAATACAGACGTTACTTCAAAAAAGAAGATGATTACGTCCTACGCGTCATGCATTTAGTCATGCATATTAACCAATGACTTAAATTCTGCCAAGTCACTGGATTTCTTGGCTGGCTCAGGCAACTCATTTCATGCTCTAATAGCACTAGGGAAGAAGGAGTATTTGTACAAATTTGTCTAGCATATGGGACGAGGAATGTGTCTTTATCTTTGTGTCTTTCAGAGTATTTTATTAAATTTTGTTTTTGTATTTGAAGATTATGGTTCAGTGTTTTATGTATAATTGCTACTTTACTTGTAAGTCTTCTATCCTGAAGGCTTTCTAAATTTAGTGATTTTACTAAATGTGTTACTCTAGTCAAATGTGAATATTCGTTTGTTATGAATCTCACAGCTCTATTTTGTGTCTGTTCCAGTTTCTTAATGTTATCTTGAGTTGAGGTGTCCCAAACGGAGGATGCATATTTTATTATTGGCCTAACCCAGGTTAAATAACATTTTAGTTTTATGTTCTTATTTGATTTATAGAAATTTCTTTTAATAAATCCTAATGCTTTGTTTGATTTTTTTTATAGTTTCATCAATATGTGGATTCTATGACAGTTTTTCATTTATTATATAACACGTAAGTATTTTGCGTTTTTAGTCTGTGTTAATGGTTTGCCATGAATAAGATAAGTGGAATTAATTTGTTTTAGTTTTTTTGTTACTCTTAACAACTGACATTTTTCTGGGTGGAAAGACATGCTCCAATTTGATTCCCATTTCTGTAATTCATCTAATTCTCTTTGTAAAATATCTGTGTCTTGTGTTGTTTTTATTGTTCTATACATTATGCAATTGTCTGCAAATGATCTGACTTTTGTTCCTGAGGTAATGCAATTTAGTAAATTATTTATGTAAATTAAGAATAGTAGTGGACCTAAGACAGTTCCTTGAGGTACACCTGAGTATACTGTTATCTGTGTTGATTTAGAGCCATTTATTATTACCGTTTGTTCTCTCCCTATCAGAAAATCTTTAATCCACTGATGCAGTGGACCACCAATGCCGAAATATTTTAGTTTTTAAGCAAACTATGGTGGTGAACTTTGTCAAAAGTCTTGGAAAAATCTAGTAAGATAGCATCTATTTGTTCACTATTATCTAAACCTTTTGAAAAGTCATCAATTAGTCCTATTAGTTGTGTTTCACATGATCTATATTTCATAAAGCCATGTTGGTATAAGGTGAGGACATTATGTTTGTCTAAGTGGTTTATGATATTTCTACATATTATATATATTCTAGGATTTTACATGTGATGCTGGTAAGCGATACTGGTCTGTAGTTTCCCGGGTCAGATTTTTCTGCTTTTTTAAATAGGGGGGTGATTTTAGCTTCTTTCCAGTCCTTTGGTACTCTGCCCTGGTTAAGCGAAGCCTGAAAGAGTATTTCTTCCCATGCCATCTGAGTCAAAACGTTGATTTGTATCGACGGAGCACTAGCAGCAACAAGAAACCAAAATATACGAGCAGCAGAGCAGCAGCAGGAAGTAACTCTCTTGTGTTTTCTTGGTACTTCGGTAATAAAAAATGCAGATTTGTTTGAGCGTTGGATTTGTTGATGGCGATTGTACTCAGAATTCATTGGTTTAGTCACTCTTGTTTTAGAGAGATGCACTGCCTGTGTCTAACGTCATTGTAAGCAAATACATTATGTACATTTTCACATGGACAAACTACTCGGCCAAGGCTACGATGGCTGCCCAGGATGGGTAGCATTTAAAACTGTGTTCTGGCAAGGATTTGTGAATAATATCCAAAAGCAGACCTTGTTCGATGCGCGTCTCACAGACTTAGCATTGTTATCATTGATTTGAAAGACGTTTTAGATATACGTAATTCTGTTGGTGTCATCAAGAAGAGTATCTGTTTCTTCCGTAACAATTTTAAGTGAGAGAATTGGTGTTAAATGTACATCTTTTTGTTTGAGATACGATGGACAGAGAAATACGAATATTCTTTCTCATTCATTGTGAATTAATCACAACTTTGAGAAGATCTTTGACGGCTGTAAGTGAAACCAGATAAACTGCATATGTCTAATCAGTGCCAGCTTCCCATGTGTTTCTGATTTGTCTTTTAATAGTCGTCAATTATTCATTTTCTTTAACCAGTTTCCATGATGTTGCAGTCTGTCATAACATAAGTGCTCGCTTAATAGCACATCAGCAGTCCCACTAATGACATAATCAGAAACCAACTTGACCATGCCGAAGAACACTTCAGAGATGGCTTCCAGAGTAATGTGACAACGCTGGCAGACAAACTTTGTATTGAGTTGATGCTGCCGAGGAATCGCTGTCGATAAACACACCGAGCAAAAACCACATGTTTGGATTTTGGGATTATTACAGAACACGGCTTTTCATTCCATATCTTAATTCGTTAGTTTTTTCATTAACGCGCTTTTAAGCAATAATAATGCTCAGTTCAACCTGTTTTGTCTGCAACCTAAAACGATGCAAGAGCTGCAACGCTAAAAAGAACATCAGAGCTGCCAGATAAGCGTCGATTGCCGGCTTGTCCATCGCGACGAGAAGCAATTCAGTAGTAAAGTTATTGACAGTTATGGCAGAGTTTGTATTTTTTGTTTGATCAACCGTTGGGATGCACGGGCCTCACGGATCAACTGACCAGAGTGTACAGTAAATAATTTGTTCACGTGTTGTTGTTTTTTCTTTCATGTAACAAGTATTTACTGTGAACTTTATATCGTATAGGTATGGGGGTGGCGAGGAGGTACCAGTTCTTTTCTTTAATATTCTTTGTAATAAAAAAAGTTGAAGCTACCACTTTGAGTCTTTGGGGGAAACTTGCACCCTCCTACAAAAAAACTGAAGGCGCCCATGTTACTTATTTGTTTATTTAGAAATGGGGTTTATTATGCAGAAGACCAAACTTCTACAGAATAAAGATGAGGGTTAAAACACGAAACACTTGAGATGAGCCCAAACTGAGCGTCAATATTATATTATTTTTTAGCTTTTATATAGCGCTACTTTCATGCTTTCAGCATGCTCAGAGCGCTTTTGGTCCAATCTCATTTGTGGACCAGTGGTTGGGAGGGGTATCTAGGAGTTGGTTTTCCGTGCTGCCTTTAGACGCTCAGTAAATACAACTCTGCCCGAGTCGGGTGTCGAACCTCGAGACCCCTTCTAAGTAGCCAAGCCAAGCCAAGTTCAAGAGCACTTGGCCTCTCGACCACGCTTCCCACTTTATATCATAAAGTCATACACATATGTACAATGGTAAGCCAAGTTATCATTTGTTATTATTACCTTAAACAAAAATAAAGATAAATAATTTCTTTTTTTTTAAAATCCTAATTGTGCTCTCTCTACGCACCTGGCTTTCCTCCAAAAAGTACTGACCATCTGGCATTTGTGACATCATCCAGAACGGTGCCTCTGCCATAATAAATTTCGTTTGCCGTCCAGATTTTGAATCCAAGACTAGTAATAATCATAAAAAGAATTGTTTACAATAAAACAAGGAGACTTGAGCCGCCTCTATTTGTGAACTATTACAATTATTGTGTCATTTAAAAGTTGTTGTTTTTTTTTTTTACCTGTCTATAAACAGCTTTTGTTTTTCTTTAGAGTACTTTACAATTACAGAGTAACGAGTAACACAGAACCATGTTGGGAAATGTTTACAATACCGTAGTACTCCCATCAAATCATATATAGCATGGTTCTGTCTTACTAGTCCTACAATGAAATATTTGGTGAGTGAATATTTTACATTGCTTTTGTACAGCATTAGCAATGCTTCATTTCGAATTGTGTGCGTGTGTGGACCAGTGAGGGGGAAGGTTTCCGTGCTGCCTGTACAAAAGTCATTTAAACAATAGTTTCTGCTCAAGTTTGGATTCGAACTCATGTCCCCCATGTTAAGTAGACTATTATAAAACAATGTTACAAAGACAGTTTGTGTGGAAACACAAACTGAAAATCGGCCCCCGAAGTGGTCCACCAAGAGCCTTCACCAAAATTCGAACACGGGTCTTCCGGCTCAAAGTGCTTTATCCCTCAGCCACTGCATCTCCATATATTCATTTAGCGTACACTTATATTTTTTAAAATAATAATTATTAACCTTATCCTTACATTTAAAATTCATAACATGTTACATGTAATAAAGAGAAACTAAAAAAGTTTTATTCTTCTTACAATAATTGGCAACACGAAAAAACAAATAATTCTTGACCTAGATTACTTTAGGTACTGAGGTAGTTACAGTTGTGTACAAATGACTTGACAAGATTTTCCCCTCGCAAAAAAAATTAGTATCTGCGTTGTCATTTGTCATACAAACTAGACCTAGATCTATGGCTGCCTGGTCGTGCGGTTTGCGTGCTGGACTGTCGTTCGGATTTATCGACGGTCGAAGGTTCAAACCCTGCCCGCTCCCATCTAAATCTAGATTCATGGTCTAGGTCTAGACACTAGCGGATCCAGAGCTTCGGAGTGGGGGGGCGATTTTTTTCCAAACCCTAACCCTAATGCCCAGTAAACCCTAACCCTATGCATAAACGTGCGTACAGCAAATATATATATATATATATATATGAAGAGAAAAAAAAATAAAAAAGCAGCGTTTCTTAACATTTGGCGAACAAAAAAAAAGTCATATTGAGGCCTTTCCCTTGATATCTTGGGGTTCTGGGGGAGCGCTGTAAGTCTCCTCATTGGGGTTCGGGGCAAAGCCCCGACGCCAAAAACGTTTTCTTGTATTTTTCACTGCAGAAACGCATACTCCTGACATCTACAGCTCATTATTCATCCTATTAAAAAAGGAACTTTTGAAAAATGTTTTACTTGAAAAATATTCTAATATGAATTTATAGGCCTTTACTACATTGCAAATAAAACGATTAGAAGATACCCCACATATTTAGATTAAGGCTTTGAGGATCGCCGCCGAAAACAAAAGTTCGCAAAATTATATTTATATTAAAAAAAAGCTCCTTTGTAAGTTATACATTTATTTCAATAGACATGTTTGTAACTTTGTTTTGTTACAGAACTATAATCTAAAGCTCTAAATTAAATTTCTGAATTTGGAGGAGAAATGAATGAAGTGGGTCAATTAGATTCTACTCTAAATTTTTTTGCAATTTTAGGATTCAAGCATAAATTGTGAGCTATAGTCCTATAGTCCCTAACCCTAACTACAAAAATGGCATATTGAGTAAAGATTGAAAAAAGGCGGATTGCAAAAGAATATTTATGTTAAGAACTCATCTCAATCGTTATTCTTCTACTGAGAAATTTCGTATGAATTCCAAATTTTCCAAAGCAAAGTCTTTCGTTAAAAAATTATGATAAAAAATGATGAAATTACATAAAATTTGTCGCCATATTTGACTTTTCTGTTTTGTAACATCGCGTTTTCGTCTGGAAAAAGAGGGTCGGTAGAGTGAAAACGATTAATCCTCGCTCCTTTTTATAATATTTGCTAATGATTGCATTTGGCATTAAAGAATAGGGGTGGGGCGACTCGATATAAGAATTTAATTTATAGCATATATAAATAATAAATAATTTTAAACAAAAATTGTAATATCTTAACTATAAAACAAAAAAAGAAAAAGTATTGTTTTGTCCCTCCCACCTGGTACCACCATTTTTCATTTTATATTTACTAATGATAAAATTTTATATTAGAGTGTGGTGCGAGATAATATACAATGGTTCACATATCAATATGTAGCTTATATTATATAGATATTCAACTTATTTTGTTCACAAACTATGATTTCTCCATAAAAATAGGACCGCTCCCCCCCCCCCCCACTTAGAGGGCTAGAGTGGGGAGGGCAATACAATCAATTCCACCCCCTTTACCCCACCGAATTGTCCAAGATACCAGAAAGGGAGCGACATCATATAAAAATTATATTTTAATTCAACTAATTTTGCTCGCAAACTATGATTTCCCCATTAAAGTAGGACCCCCCCCCCCCACTGAAAGGGTTTAGGTGGGAAGGGCAGTAGAAGTATTCGCCCCCCCCCCCTCCATATCGGCCAACAGGGGAACGACATAATATAAATATTGGCTAAAACACTAATAACAAGTTTTAATCATATAGATATTTAATTGATATTGTTAGCAAGCTTTGATTTCTACAAATAAATTGGACCGCCTCCCCCACTCGAAAATGTATGGAAGGGCATGGCGGGATTGATGCCATCCCCCCCCTCCCGACCCCATTAAGTCAGCCAACATACTAGAGGGGGGGGGGGCGAAACAATCTAAAAAAAATTTGAAATATAAATAATTAGTATATATTATTAATATAAGTAATAAATTCGTTTACAAATTGTGTTTAATTCTATACTAAAATTCGTCCGCCCCCCCCTAAGGGGGAGGGGTCGGCCGAGTGGGGGGGGGGCGATCGCCCCTACCGCCCTCATCCCTGGATCCGCCAGTGGGTCTAGATCTAGTACTAGATCTAAGTCTAGATTCAGAAATAGATTCAAGTCTTTACACGCATAATCTTAAAATTACTAAACCTAGGCCAATGTTATAATTAGGAATAGTAGGCATTTTGTTACCCGGTACTGGGGTACTTTGCTGTTCGTATCAGATTCATTTCTTAATGTGATAGGCTACTACTGTTTACATAATAAATAAATCTGCACCCCTAAGAGTCAGAAGATAAGTTATTGCCTTAATAATTAAAATTTTATTCAAATTATTAATAAATTTATAATATATATATATATATATTATAAATATATCTAGAGTTAGTCTTATTTAGACTGTCAAGTGTAGGCCCCTATAATGTGGATATGTCAAAACTGCGCACTATAAATGTAGTTCTTTATTTTTAAAACGTTTAACTAAAACGAAGTTCGTATCAAAATTCTTTTTTAAAAACAACATGTGCATCAGTATTCTATTCAATTAGTTAGTTAATAAATGGAGAATATATTTTATAATGATCCATTGATACTTTTTCCATTGTGACCTTTGATGCAATTTTTTGTACCAATGCGCGAATCTATGAATGAAGTTTAATTTTTTAATGAAGAAGTCTGTGACCTTTTTAAAAAACTTACCTACCCTGAAGTTTTTCATTGAAAAGTGTTGTATTTTTTTGAAAAAAATCTGCTTGCATAGATAATTTTAAAAATTAGATGGTTCAATTTCGGGAAAGAAAAAAAGTATCAGTTGCATCAGAACTTTGAATGATCTCTAATATCATGATGTACGATTTTCTTTTTCTCTTCTAGTTTTTTAAGATCTAAACGGGACGGACAGACGGACGGACGGACAGACAGGCCCCACAAAACTAATTGCGTATTTTTATAAAAAGTTTGTACACGTTATTTCTCCCACACCCTATCTCGGATCAAGCTCAAAGTTTTCGCAATTATATCTTTTACCTGACAACACAAGAAACAATAAAAACAAGGCTACATAGACAGTTTGTGTGGAAACACAAACTCAATATCGGCCCCCGAAGTGGTCCACCTAGGCAGGTATCAATATTTTCAGAAAGAACTTCAGAATTAAATTCTATCAAAGACAAATAATAGAGAAGAATGGAGAAAGAAGGTTGACTGATCTTGTGTGGTGAAACAGTGGTCCAGCAGACCAAAGGATAGGTGAAAGTGAATGTGAAATTAAATGCGAACCTGGCCTATCTGATGTCTTCTAATGATTATCTAATTGATCTAATTGTTTTGCAAAGGGTCAATCTCTTATTGAAATCCTCAAAATGAAAACATTTCCGTAAAAAAAATAAAAAATTCCTTTAGTTACATTTTATACGATTAAAGTGTAGTTCTGCGGTTCACTCGATAATATGAAAACCTACTTATTAATTGTTGTTTTAAATTATGTGTAACTTATATGCATATGAATAAGGAATTTTTTCTCTTAAAAAAGAGTAAGCAAAATTTTTAGGCAAATGCAATAGTTCATAGAACAGAACTTACATAACGTAGCAATACAAATGTAAATTTTTTTATTTCAACAAAAAGTCTAAAACCATTTGCATAAATGTGTTAAAAATATGGTGGATAGTGATTTTCCCTACTAAAGAGCCTCCTGTGTTTGTTACTATTAATAATGAATAGTTGTAAAAGTGGTGTATTTTCATGAAAAAACTGCTTGCATAAGTGATTTAAAAAATTAGACTTTTCGCATTTAGAAAAGAAAACTGTAGCCGTTTCATCAGAACTTTTAATGGATTAAAATATAATATGTCGGATTTTCACTATATTTTCTAGTTTTCGAGATCTAAACGGGACGGACAGACAAAACTAATAGCGTCTTTTACCCTTTCGGGGGCCGCTAAAAAACACCAATTAGTTAATTAACTATTGGCAATTAATTATTTTCTTTGGTATCTCTAACAAGGGAAAAAGATTGTATTTGACCAATGTGTTGAATAAGCTGAATTAGTCCCCTTTATAGGTGGCCGCTTTATAGTAAATTTGAAACAGTACATAACTATACAATCTTATATTGGCATAAGCACCTTACTAGCAGAACGGTTGGGATGTCGGCTGAGGTAGAGTTAGCCATGAGTTCGAATTCAGGTCATTCCCCCTTTTTTGCCAGACAACCCTTTCTACTCCCCTCTCCCACTTTTTTTCCCAAACTGGTCCACTTAAGTGATAGGATCATAGCGTAGTGAGACAAGTGATAGGATCATAGCGTAGTGAGACAAGTGATAGGATCATAGCGTAGTGAGACAAGTGATAGGATCATAGCGTAGTGAGACAAGTGATAGGATCATAGCGTAGTGAGACAAGTGATAGGATCATAGCATAGTGAGACAAGTGATAGGATCATAGCGTAGTGAGACAAGTGATAGGATCATAGCGTAGTGAGACAAGTGATAGGATCATGGCGTACTGAGACAAGTGATAGGATCATAGCGTAGTGAGACAAGTGATAGGATCATAGCGTAGTGAGACAAGTGATAGGATCATAGCGTAGTGAGACAAGTGATAGGATCATAGCGTACTGAGACAAGTGATAGGATCATAGCGTACTGAGAAAGCTAAAAGCATGAAATAGCGCTAAACAAACAACAGTTGGTTAAAATATTTCTAATAGCATAGATTTATTGTGTTGGTCTAGATGAGTCTAGATCTATTACAAACTTAATTACATGACTTATTTAAACTAATTGATACAATTGGTCTTCGTATAAGCTTTGTATTTTTAATAGTATATTTTGTTTTTCTTGTTTAAAAAGGTCGACCGTTATATCGGTTTGAAAATGTCTCATTATCGAAAAATTAATTTTGGCTAGAATGTTTTATGAATGAAATTTTCTATATGATGTCAATGGGGAAAAAAACTTGACACCGCTTACGTCACTAGGCTCACAGCAGTACACTAAGACATTTCTTCGCAAACAAGAAAAAAGTTTTAATGATTCAATTGGCGTAGTTAAACATTTGCGCACCAACTTATTGTACATTGATCCATTATGAAACTATGGAAGAAAAATAATGAAATTAAATATCTTTATGTATGATTAGTTATTGTGTTTTAAAGGCTTTATAATTTGTTTACATTTTAATTGCGTACTCCCGTAGGTAGCTTTTACTTTGTTATTATTTTGCTGGTGAATTATTGCAATCTGCTTCGAAGTCTACTGTGCTATACCAAAACATAGGAAATGGTCATAACACAGCTTACTTGCACAACCAGGGCCGGCCCTAACATTTGCGGGGCCCTATGTGAAATGGATTGCGCGCGAACCAGTAAGGGTAGGGATAAGGATAATAAGTGAAAATAAAGATTTTGTATTAGAAAATAAATTCGTATTTGCATTACATATTTATTAAATGAAAGCTGGCGATGCCATTTTTTTATTTCACGCGTAGGACTGGCGTTTACCATATTGATTGACACCCCAAAGTGACAATTTTGTCTTTTTAAGGACATTTTTATGAGTTTCAGGAGATTTCCAGGAGTTCCTTGAAAACAAGGAGACCACGGGAATCTTATTATAAATTATAATGGTTTAACTTAATAATTTACGACTAGAATTAGCGCGGCGCTTTTGAACCTTCGGGGTCCACTGCGGCAGCATAGGCCTAAGGCTGGCCCTGATGATATCCAGCTCGCGGTCAACGAATTTTCATCACGCTGCTGCTTTTTTTGGTTAACCTATAAACCTCGGTAAAGCAGAAGTCATGTTCCAGATGTCACCCAAAAAACCTACTCAGCCCAAAGGTCACCGCGCATATTAAAGTCGTAGATAACTTCACATTATCTGGGAAGCATAGTATCAAATGACGCATTGCTTTAAAGAGAGGTTGATATGTGATCAGGGATAGTCTTGCTTTTGGACGACTCCAAGCGAGAGTGTGGCGAAATAAATAGCTCCGCCTGCCTACAAAAATCATTGTCTACCAAACAGTGGTTCTCTCAACGCCTCTTTGTGGATCTGAGACATGGGTACTTTATAGAAAGGAACTAAGACTTCGTAAACGCCTTGCCCAAAGATATTTGCACACCATCATGGAAATACGTTGGCAATACCACACTACAAACTGCGATGTTCTTTCGAAATGGTATGAACCGCACTACAAACAGCGATGTTCTTTCGAAACGGTATGAACTTCTTATAGTCCAACCGTCTCGCTGTGTTATTGTACTTTGTTACAATCTGCACGTTTACCCTATAACGTAGAGATTTTGTATCTCTTAATGCTTAGTACTAAAGCCATAATGAATATATTAATTGCAATATTAAATTCTGAACGTAACCAGTTTAGAAGCTACACTGCAAAAACTTTCTTCCAAGCCAATAATAGACCAATAGTTTTACGCAAAATATGCAATGTAAAACGACACGACGTGAGCTGTGGTTTTTCTACACTGTTGGGGGGACTTAAGAGACTTTCTATTCTAAATGCCATGTACATTTACATTGAGAACTAAGAGAACGTAAAAGCAACTCTTCAGATTGTTAGTCTTTAAGGGAGGTTGATAAGCGTCTGATCAGGGCCAGTCATACTTTTGGACGCCTCCAATCAAGAGTGTGGCAATATAAATCGTTCCGTCTTAGGTCTGCCTAAAAAATCAGTGTCTACCAAGCAGTGGTTCTCTTTACCTCTCTATGGGGATCTTAGACATGGGTACTTTATAGAAAGGAACTAAGACTTCTTGAAAGCCTTCACCAAATATGTTTGCACACCATCATTGACATATGGTGGCAAGACCGCACTACTTCTCGACAGTCACACTGGGCAGGGCCAGGTAACGTATCCCGTATGGGGCTCTAACATCTGACAAAGGCTTTTTAGTGAGCATAACAGAGGTGCTCGAAGGGAAACGCTTTTTTACAATAATAACGCAATGCTTTTAAGTCTCTAAGGGGAAAAATGCGTTATTTTAGTTAGTTACAAAGTGTATGCTTTACCCAATAACGTAGAGATTTTGTATCACTTGATGTTTCGTACTAAAGCCATAATTGATATATTAATTTCAAAATTTAATTCTGAACGTAACCATTTGAGAAGTTACACTGCAAAGACTCTCTGCCAAGCCAATAGTAGGCCAATAGTTTAACGCAATGTGAGATTTGTTTTTCGAGACTACAGGGAGCCTTTCAATTCGAATCGCCATGAATGTACGATGTCATTTAGAACTAAAAGAACACAAAAGAAACACTTCAGATTGGTAGCCCTCTACCAGATCGCTCATTTTCGTCATAAAAAAAAAGTTCGGGTAAATATTTTTCGTTAATAGATTATATTATTTCTCCGAGCGAGGCTCGGTCACCTGGCACTACTCTTTATTCCCCTCATTGATACGTACATTTCAACTGCTATGTTTAAGAGAAACTGGGCTATGAACATATAGTTTGTTTGATCTCGTATACATTGTTTGCTTTTATAATGAAATGTTCTGTGTAATGCACCATTGTAAAACATATTTTCTCATGGATAATAAAGAGTAGGCCTATTATTATTACTATTACTATTAATCTAACACGTGTAGTATTGGCCCTCACACTTTCACATCTCTGTCTCCTTCAAGTCTGATATTGACGTAACGTCCGTCGTCCAAGGCCTGCTCAAAGATGAAATCCACACATGACATGCCGACAATGTACGGTGCGCCAAAGGCTTCATAAACCTTCCAATAGCCTTCAAACTGCAGAGAAAGAAGGTGACATTGATACATATGTCGTACATTGTCGCTTGGAGCGAATCATGCACTACTAAGACTAAAGGATATGTTACCTCTATCTATGTATCTATACATCTATCTATCGATCTACTAATGTATATATCTATCTTAAATATTGCTTAAACTATGCAATTAACAAAGAGTTAATGAATTGTGTAAAATCCATTTTTTTAAGTATGAATTATTAGGGTTAATTTGCAATCGAAGTAATCGAAACAAGCAAAGTAAAAAAAAACATTTTTAAAAATCTTATCTGAAGGGAAGAACTCCGCACTTACAAGAATATCTCTCAATAATGTAAACGTTATTTCCCTTTTTCGATTTTTAATTTTTAATTAGCAATAATAAATTGACAATTTAATTTTTTAATTGATTCAAGTGTTGTTTGGTACAATAGATAATTATTTGAAATTTCGAATTGATCTGAGAATGGGTGTGGGAGAAAACTTGTATACAATTATCTAAGCGAACAAAACTCTATTTATTTAGCAAAATCTGTCAATACTGAAGGATTAATCTCCTATGTTGGTATTTTATACTACTAGCCATATATTCATCTTGAAATCGAACTCAACTCGTTCGCCTTTTTTGTGTGTGTGTAAATGCTTTAAAAAAAAACGATTACTGTTAAATTCGCCCAGATGTTTCTTTCTTTCTGAAATGTCTACGATGTCTGTTTCATGTCTTGTCTACGCCATTAAATTATTGCGCAAAGTTTCATCTTGATCCGAAAATGGGTGTGGGAGAAATAACGTGTACAAACTTTTTACCAGATTGACAGACTGAAAGAGTTGATTTAAGCTTGTTAAGCGTTTTTGTTGTTATTTTCTTAATCAAGACGAAATAGCTTATAAATGGCCTTATTGTGAGTATTCATGTCTGTGTAGACCAGTAATGCCCAAAATACGGCCCGCGGGCCAGATCCGTCTCGCGACGTGGTTCCATCCGGCCCACCAAATCGTCGGCACAAAATGTAGAAATCTCCCTTCCAAAAAAAATAAAGGTTGAAAAAATGTATCTTTACCTACGTTTAGGCCCTCATTTTTTCTCCGATGGATTGGTATCATGATCTTTAACATTTGTGTGTTTATGCATTGGAACTCAGAATGTAGAATCTTCCAGGAAAAGTTTTGAACCTATCTTTAGTTTTTTTGTTGAACATGATACTAAGCCAACATATTTATGTTATAAGAAAGTGTCTGGCTGTTTATTAAAACGACAACATCAAAACGGCATTGTAAAATAAATATTGCGGCATTCTTGGTTTGAGTCGCGAATACAAGTTTGTTAAACTACGCCTAGAGATTGGAGGGAATATTTACCAAAAAAAAGACCACAAAATGAGTCGATTGTAAATCTACCTACACTGTTACTCACATTTTAATTAGAGAAATGAAGCTATTGTCTGACACGTACAAAAATATAATTGTCCAATAAACTATTAATTAAGTATTAAATTCATAGGTTTCTACCAAAATAGTTTCAGAACAATTTCATTTCGCTTTTGTAACTTTTCGGTCATGTGACCCGCTAGACGATTGTCGGACAAAAAAAACGGCCCGTGGGTCGAATTAGATTGTGCACCACTGGTGTAGACAATCGCCTAAGTGAAAATGAGATACATATATACTTTAGAACTCATGGGCTAAAGGATTGGAAAGCCTATTTGTATATATCTAATGGGTGGGGATAGAACTTTTATGTTTGTGGAAGGAAGGGACCAAGAATGATGTAACTAATATATTTTTGTATGGGTCATATCTATACAACTGACTGGCAGTGAGTGGGTGTGCGTGAGTGTAGGAGGTTGATAAAAGCTTACAAACCCCAAAATTTTAATTGTTTGTGTGGTGTGTGACTTTTAGAATAGTATTTTCAAACAAACGGTTTAACATATGTGAAACAGGCAAAGGTATGTCATTCTTACAAGTGGATCACCGATTGGGTCCAGAAAGTGCAGACACACTTTAGGACTATAGGGAGAAGTTCATTTGGTCAGTCAGAACAATGACGACTTACCCTTTTCAAATCAAAGTTTAACTGCACTGGGATATCTGGACATGATCCTTGACTTAAGACAAGATCCTGCTGACCATGGGTCACTAAACATAGTGCCAAGAGCAGAAAGGTCGTTAACATCATCGATTGATCAATCTATAAACAGCTCTGACAAGGAAAAAAGTACATTATTAGAGTAGAATATATTTTCCTCTAATAAGCACATTATTATAGTAGAATATATTTTCCTCTAAAAAGCTCATTACAAATTATAAAAACGAATTCATGTCTATTTACCAATGCAACGAGCTCATCAATAGCTTTAAGGGTTGTCCAGAGTTTGTAAAAATATCTAATTTAATGACCCATTTCTTTTATTATCCTCGATTTTTTTTTTACTCCTAATAGTGATATTTTAAAAAATGGAGTATTTTTTTAATGAAAAAAAAAACGGCTTATATATTTAATTAATAATAAGCTTGCTTTTAAAAAATAAGTTTCCGTTGCATCAGAACTTTGCAAGTGGCAAAATATCATGAAATAAGATTTTCAATCTTTTCTAGTTTTTGAGATCTAAACGGAAAATGGATGGATGAACTGCAGGATAGAGCATGCAAAACTAAGAGAGAAATTTCAGCTGTGTTGAACCGTTAAAAACAACAAACTTTAGAAAAAATAAAATAAAAATGATTAAAATAAGCAAAAAATCTACATAAATAAAAAATTCGAAAAATATAAATCTTTACAAATGACACAAATAAATCTTAAAAGAAAATATGAATGTGTCCGTTTATTTGATATCAAAGATGTCCTCACATCTCAAAACATAAACTCAAAAAATTAGATAATTATTAAATTTGATACTTGAAGATATTGTACTTTATTTGAGAATCTGGTTCGGAGAGCTTTAAATTGTGATAGTGCTTTATAGAAAAAAATATTTTAAATGTGTAACATTATATGTAGATTTTATAGGTTCGTTGATTAGATAAGCTCCTATCCTGACTCTTTTATGACTTTGTCCAAGACCATTCGTTATATCCTCTTTTATGACTCTGTCCAAGACCATTCGTTATATCCTGACTCTTTTATGACTTTGTCCAAGACCATTCGTTAGATCCTGACTCTTTGATGACTCTGTCCAAGACCATTCGTTACATCCTGACTCTTTTATGACTCTGTCCAAGACCATTCGTTAGATCCTGACTCTTTTATGACTCTGTCCAAGACAATTCGTTATATCCTGACTCTTTTATGACTCTGTCCAAGACCATTCGTTAGAGAATGCCTCAACACTGACCTGCAACGTTGTACAGTCTGTGATGTGGCAACGAGCTAATGGTCTAAACTGCCTACATGTTGTGACAAGTCATTGTTCAGGCCTTCTATAACGGTCTCTCTCAGTTATTAATGGTGATGCTTAAACAGTTTTACTATTTGGGAGAACCTAGTCGAATGTCCAACGGGGTATTGGCGTCAAAGCGTCATTATCACTTTTGCCGTTGTGAAGAGTTTTACCCGTGGACCGGGATATCTCCTTCTGGTTTTAATACGGCTAACAACTAATCCTTAAACATGTGCTTTGAACAAAAAACTTGTATACAAATGTTATTCACAGAATAATTTGCCAATGTCCTTGACAAAAAAACTAATATTGAGGCTCCGTGATCACACAATGTTTATGTGTTGTCTGAATACACTCTCTAGTATTGCCAGTTCCTTCACCTCCTCAATATAAAATTTCTAATGCAATTTTAATTACATTTTCCCAAACTTAAACGCCATTCACAAACTTATAAAAAAAAACAAAGTGTGAATACATCTTTGGGGAGGGCACAGGTATTTGAGCTGAGTAAGACATTGATTTTGTCTGCATGTCGGTAATATCTGCGTGCTCACACACAGCCAGAGATTAACACCGCGATACATTCTCCCATATGTTTCAAATGCACGTAATAATCTAAAGATAAATATTTGTCCCTTATCTCGGCCCTCTCCCATGCTACAAGCAGACATCTATTGGAAAAGTTTCTAGGACAGTTAGACCTTATTGAAAAATGTTTAAGATTCTTCTTCATTTATGGTAAAAATAATTCTTCTGCCCTAATTCACATCACGTATAAACAGGAAACCACTTTAAACACCAGGCTCAATAACAATGTGGTGTGTGATCAAGCGAACTTTCCACTGCATTCACAGTATTAAAATAAAGCTTACAGTTATTTTAGTTCTAAGCAATGCAAATATATATATGTATATGTGTGTGTGTGTGTGTGTGGTTCTCGGTCATTTCATCCCCGGTCACTTCATCCCCAGTCACTTCATCCCCGGTCATTTCAGTTGTAGCTTTCTTGCCTGCATTCATTATAACACCCCTACTTTCGCACACACAATACACATACTATTTTTTTGAAATATTTTATCCTTATAGTTATTATTATTACTGGAACAGCCAGCATTAGAATGACATCGCATATTTTTTGACAACTAGAAGTCATTCATTCCCAACCAAGAACTTTTCGGCTGCCCTACTCCTTTCTTTTTTTTTTTTTTTTTGCATTCCTCAATTGAAAAGCCAGTCAAGCACAGCTTCAACAAAGCACAGCTTCAACAAAGCACAGCTTCAACAAAGCACAGCTTCAACAAAGCACAGCTTCAACAAAGCACAGCTTCAACAAAGCACAGCTTCAACAAAGCACAGCTTCAACAAAGCACAGCTTCAACAAAGCACAGCTTCAACAAAGCACAGCTTCAACAAAGCACAGCTTCAACAAAGCACAGCTTCAACAAAGCACAGCTTCAACAAAGCACAGCTTCAACAAAGCACACCTTTCTTTGAATTAACAATTGCATCCTAGCACATAATAATGCCGTTTCACTAAACACCTTTTTTACTTGTAAATTATTGAAGTCTTGATAAGTAAATCAATTAACCTTTGCTGTTCCCGTGAACAATATTGAAGAAGGACATTCACAAATTAGTCCAATCTTTACACATGACATTTTTAAATTTTTAGATTTAGACTTTACATTAAGTCGTTATCTAGAGAAGCACCTTACGTAAAATAACCCATCTCAACAAACCCTAATATACACCAGCGATAAAACACACACACACACATACTCGTACTTTTAAATATCATCCATTGCATCCTAGGACGGCCAGAATAAAATAATGCCCCCTACACACATTTTTGTCTGTGAATTAGTGAAGGTATGATAGATTAATCATGGAAGTTTTGTTCTTCCCGTGGAACAGTTAGAACAAAGAACCACAACTCTTCACTATTTAGTCAACTCTTTACACATGAAGATTTTTTTAGACGCACCTTATATAGAAAAACCCAACACCAAAAACCGCACCCACCAACAAAAAACAACAACAAAAAAAAACATTTTTATTAAGCACTTATAATAGTTCTTTTTAGATTTTAACATTTTTGGCTTAAAAGAGAGGTCTATGTGTGGATCTAGAGTTCCATTTTGTAAAAAATGTTCTACAAATTATCATTAACAATTTTTACACTTCAAACTGCAGTAAATGTCTCCCCACACAGGCTCACGCTTTTATGAAATTGTTCCATGATCTAAAAAAACACATTCATATAATCACTCTGACAATTATATAATTCTAGCTCTAGATATAGAGGAGAATAAGATCTAGATCTGAGTAAAACGCCAATCCTAAGCGCGATAAAAAAAAGGCATTATGCAATACCCGTAATTGTGGAATCTAGTGAAAGAAGCTTTTTGCGCCTCAAACTAATGAAGAATTACTTAAGATCAACAATTATCGTAGATAGATTGAAACATTTGGTAATTCTTGCTATTGAGCGTGATCTATGCAGGAAACAGAATTCTTATGATATACTGTATGACTTCGCTACAGACAAGGCCGTGTAGTAATTCTGTGCGTAGTAGAGAATGAATAAAATGCAAAGACGAATATATTTTCTAATTTAAACTCTTAATTTTCACTTATTATCCGTATCCTTCCCAAACTGGGCCCCACGAAATCCGTTTTGTATTAAAAGAGTGATCTTTCCATTACTTTGTGTCCAAACTCTTGAGCCGTGAAGAGTATTATATATATATTATATATATTGTTATAACTATGTCATGCGCACCGCCATCTAAGTGCACTGTGATAAACTAGACTGAGAAGGATGTCAACAATAGGAAGAGAAGAGAGAACGATTTCCGCCCAAGTTGAGAGCCGAAGTGAAAAGACTGTGCCTAAGAAAGATGATGTTTTATGAACTTGTGATGTCGTGTAAATAAAGATATATGTGCCTCGTTGAGTTGCTTCACTTAAGTTATTACAATTGGTGTCAGAAAGGGGATCATAGGCAACTTAACGAAAGGAGGTAGGCTTTGATTACAATGACATATTTGAAGCTATTACATTAGCTCTCAATTAAAGAGATAAGACAAGAGCTTCGGGACCGAGGTTTAAAATCCCTCGGTAGCATGGAAACGCTCACGGCTCGTCTGAAGCAAGCTCTGATCAATGAAGAAGAAGATTCGGAGACCTACACATTTGAAATTGAACTTGAGATTGTTAAGTTCATTGGCAAGATCCAGGACTTTTTGGATGCATTTGATGAACAACTGAACATGAACAGGAACATAATGTTGAACAAAGTTGATGAAAGTGTATTGCAAGTAGAAGGCCAAATAGACCAAAGAGATAATAGTGTGTCGCAAGCAAAAGGAGGAATAAACTCGTTAGGGAAGGAGCAGTTGCCTGGTCAGGACTGTGGCTGCACAAACAGTGGTGAAGGAGGCGCTGGGGATTGGAGCGCCGTCTGTGACTGTGTTGTGGGTAAGTCTGGCGGGGATGACTTTCATGGCGAGAAACGTGACAACGATTGCTGCGACGATCTCAATGGGATATACAGAATTGGAAGAAAAGAAGCAAATGAAGAAACTAGAGAAGTCTGTTATGTGCCTGAAACTTTTGTTCCTGGTATACCTGCAACGAGCCGGACAGATCAAGACAACGTTGGGTCTGCGTCCAAGCTGGCTGCTGTGGACCTTAAAGACCTCTGTTTATCTGTCAGTACATTTGATGATAACTCAAACCATGAAAGCCTTAAGACCGTTTCTGATTCCTTGCCTTGGATGTCGTCGGGTGAAATTGCGAATACGGGCCCCAACAATGGCCGAGACAGAAACAACGAATTTGACTTTGGCAGCGGCATAAGAGAGAACTCCATACTTGGCAACTGCATCCAGGCGATTGACATGAACTGTATATGCGGCGTCCTGAGGGGACAGTGCCCTTGCCAAGAAACCCAGCTACAAGACCTGAACTTGACAGAAATGTGTACTTCTGTCCACATCAGTGAAAGTGACTTGAACGGGGGTAAATTAATCCCAGCGAAACCTGATGTAGTGGTGGATGAACATTACAAGGATGCTTCACGGGCATAACTTACAGATGAAGCTGAGAAAGACTATGTGCTTGAAACCATGGCTAGCTGTGGGCCTACAACTGTGTCACGACACGTCCATGGAAAATGTCCGCTGACTCAGCGTCTTAGAACAACAACCCTGTAATCTACAGTGATTGCCACAACCTCCATTTGTGTTACGTGGTTGGCAACCCTGACCTCCACTAACTCTCCCTGTGTTAGCTGGCTGGCATCAGCGACTATCGTCATGAGGTCGAATCAGCGACCACGATATCGTCTCCAGCGTAGACTGTGCCTAAGGAAGATGATGTTTTATGAACTTGTGATGAGGTGTAAATAAAGATATTCGTGCCTCGTTGAGTTGCCTCACTTAAGTTATTACAATATATATATATACAGTGCTTTTTTGTAAAAAAAATAAAAAAATTAATACTCAGTGATCAATTGCCTAACTTTTAACTACCAGTTCGCACCTCGATGCAAGCTACATCACAACTGCAAAGATACTAAATGTATAAACAATTTTATTTTATTAATAACCAACTTAAATTGTTTTATATTACATTATTAAGCAGTTTCGCATTTTATATTTTAATTCTTATTAAGCGCAATTAAGTGATTATTTATTTATAATTACGTCTTATTAATGGTTATTTAAGAAATTTTATTCTAGAATTTTTTCATTAAAAAATGTATGCGCCTTTAAAAATAGAGTTTTGAGAAACTATATATACAACAAAAATGTTACAAATATTAAGCCAAAAAAAAATGTCTTTTTTTCAAACATACGTACTATTAAATTTCCGGAAATAATTCTCCAGAGAGAACTTTGTTCTCTACAAATCTAGCCCTCGTTACACCAAATGAGATAATGACCGTAAATAGATCCATACCGGCTCGGCCTTCGCCCGGGTTACCAAGGTCACGGACCCAGACGGAGGTGAGACGTATATTACTGCAGCACTCGTTTACACTTTCTCACAAACAAAAATACATGTTTATCTAGTGTGTGTGTGTGTGCTGAGGGTGAAGGTAAAAGAAAAAAGAACAGAGTTTTTGGGTGAAAGAGTGTTAGGACAAGAGTGATAACAAAATAAGAGGGTCGGTCTAAAAGTAACAAAAAGCAGAAGAAAAGTCAGTTCAGTCACTTTATGTATATGTAGTCGACCGGCGGCGTAGCATACGCCGCTCATTTGCCTCAGGCCACTGCAAGCTATGCAACCACAGTGGGCCCCGAACTTACATAGGCCCCACGCAATTCCTAGGTGTAAATTATTAATTTAAACTATTTTATAACTTAGAACAGATTTTTCGCGGCCTCATAATTTACAGGAGCTCCTGGAAATCTTTTGAAAATGCAAAATATATGATAAAGTCCTGGAAATCTCCGGAAATTATTAAAACCATTTGAAAACTCATACAAATCTTTTGAAACATATAAACATACATTGTGTTTTGGGGCTGTCATTCAATATGGAAAACGCCATTCCTACGCTAGATAAAAAAAAAAATGCGGCATTATACAATACCCGTAATTTTCAAATCTGGTGAAATTAGCTTCTTGCGCCTCAAACTAATAAAGAATTCCTTGAGGTCAACAATTCAAAAAATGATTGAAACATTTGGCAAATCTTGCTACTGACCGTGATCAATGTAGGAAACAGAAGTGAATTCACTACACGAAAGACTAGTAAAGTTATTTTTTTTTGTAGTAACGAATGAATACAATGTTTTATTTTCTAATACAAACTCTTGATTTTCACTTATTATCCGCATCCCTACCCAAACTTGGCCCCGCAAAATCTGTTTCGCAATAGGGCCCAAAAATGGTTTATTTCGGCCCTGCTATTTAGTGATTATTTATTTATAATAACATCTTAATAATGTTTATTTGACATTGTTTCTATTTTATAATTGTTTTTTTATCGACATTCTCACTCAAACTTGCTCCCGCGAAATCCGTTTGGCATAGAGCCCCACAATGGTTAAGTCCTATTAAGTGATTATTTATTTATAACTACGTCTTAATAATGTTTATTTCACATTTTCTTTTCAGAATTTTTTCATTAAAAAATGTATGCGTTATTAAATATAGAGTTTTGAGAAACTATATAAACAACAAAAATGTTACAAATATTAAGCCAAAAAAAATATTTCCTTTTTCATACAAATGTAGAATTAAATTTCCGGAAATAATTCTCGAGAGAGAACTTTGTTCTCTACAAATGTACACGTTTATGTAGCAATGAAACTTCCCAAAACTAAATTGAATTAATTAGTTGTTTTTTTCTACCCCACCCACCAACTAACCTGGAGATTGTATTGCTAATAAGTAGTAAGACTGAACGTCCAAGAAAGTGCTTTGGAAAATTATTGTTTAAAAACGCTAAAGATGGAGAAAGTATGATTCAATAAATTAGAATTGACATCTTTTTAAATAGCCCTTGGATTGTTTAAAATAAAACTTGAGCTAGTTTTGTGCGAGCTATGAGTTTCTAATAGTTCAAGGTAGTTACAATGAGACCTTTGTTTTGGCATTTTCTTTGAGAGAAACTTCAATAACAGCAGAAATAACAGTTTTGGTCGAGATATGAAAACGTGTTTGCTAATAGCATCCATCTTTCATACGCCGCCAGAATCTATAAAGGCTTTTTGCGCAAATATCGTGCCTGACCATTTGCCATGTCACTACAGAAACGGTCATCGCTTTTTATATCTCATTCAAAACTGTAACACCCAACTTGGAATGGCTGTATTGGCATTTGGGCACATTGGCAGGTACCTAATACAATGCTCGGTCGTAGCCGAATGAACCACATGCTCTGATAGTAAGGCCCGTTTTACATAGTTAAATTTTTAAATTAACATTCTTGTATAAAAATGGCCCACGGATGGTAATGATTGGCCCTATACTTAAATGTAGGCTACAAATTAACAACGGAGACAATACTAGTTAAAGTTATTTATTAGATTCCCGCTATATCTTCATGAGCCTTAGGTGGCTCCAAGCGCCATGCCCTGGAAAACCGCTTCAGCTGGAGGACTAAACCATGTGAGGGGATGGTGATAACATGGCACCACTGGGCGAACGGCCTTCTAAAACTTCTAGACTAAGGTCTATATGAATCAATTTCGCATAGTGCCCTACAACGGTTAATTCCCGCCCTGCTATTTAGTGATTATTTATTTTATAATATAAACATAGAGTTGAAGCTTGGTGCTGAAACAAATGATACATAGAGGTTAGTTTCGCTTGGTGCGTTATCGCTAGGCGGTGGTGTCAAATCCAGAGTCACAGGTTCGAGCCTCGGTCGGCGCATGCCCTTATTTTCGTTGCCTTTTAATTCACTACTTTCTCTCTTAAAAACTTGTCCCTGGTGCTGTTTTTCATTTATGTTTAATAAATGTATTTATTTATAATAACATCTTCTTAATGTTTTTTTGACATTGTTTTTATTTTATAATTGTTTTTACTATCGGCATCCTTACCCAAACTTGCTCCATTTTGTATAGAGCCCCACAATGGTTAAGTCCTATTAAAAAAAAATCCATTTTAACAAATTAATAATAGGCTATAATAAATTAAAAAATAAATATTAAATGCAAGAAAAGTAATATTTTTTCCCCACATTGAAAAAGTTGCAGGTACGCCGTATCGGTGCGTACCGTCATAAAAAAAGCAGTGTATATAATTATATATGATTTTTTTTTTCAAAATAGTGTAGTGAAATATACTAAATGTATAATTGTCTTTCTTAGTGCGTCAGCTACTTATGGCTGGCCAAGCATAGTGATGGGAACTAAACTAACTTTTAAAAGTTAAACTAAAACTAGTTATCAACTAAAATATATAAAGTAGTTAAACTAATAGTTTATCATGAATTTAAAAATGTAGTTAATCTAAACCTGGGGTTCTCAACCTGTGGTTCGCGACCTCTTGGGCGTCGTTTGACGATTAGCCAGGGGTCGCCTAAGACCTTCAAAAATATGGATTGCATATTGTCTACTCTTCTATTGCTGTGTGTGAGTTGGGGGGGGGGGGTCGCGGCAGAGTGGGGGATTGTAAAAAGGGGTCGCCGAGCATAAAAGGTTGAGAACCGCTGATCTAAACTAAAGAAAATTAATTAAACTATAACAATTTTTTTTTGGTGGTGGGGGGGGGGGCAGGGTTGACTTAAAAATATTTATCCATAATAAAATCAGTACTAAGGAATATGTTTCTTACATAAACGTTACAGCACAATAAAATTTTTAAAAAAGATGTCTACATAAATATGCGTGCTTGTATTTTTGCCTTCAATTAAAACCTTTAGAAAAGAATGGTACTCTTTTTTATAATTATATTAACTTATTATATAACGAAAATTTTAATTACTTATACCGGTAAAGTTTAAAAATTAAATCCATTAACTAATGAAATAGAAACGAAGTTGGAGTTTAAAGAATTATTTGACCGTATAACTATTTCATAGTGTAAAATACATGCTTGACAAACCATTATATTGGCCTACACGTGTACAACTATCTGGTCAGGTTGTTAAAATCAGTCTATATACTTTCTGGTCAGGGAGGGTGTGTAACTATTTTAGTGTATAGACATGCTTGACTAGCCATGCTTCGTTTGACCACTCCCCATTAAGCAAAAACACTATTGCATAACGCGTAGTGAAAAAAAAATGCAAGGTATTCTTATAGTATTATCAACTACACACGTACAGTACAATAGGCCTACGTGTGTATGTCTAGCTGACCAGAGGTTAAAATCAGTTGGACACAGTCTATTTACTTTATGGTCAAGAGAGGGTGTGGATTAAGATTTTTTTTTTTCTAGAGTTGGTTATCCTAATGCTTTGAGATCTATATAGGCCTAACTGTCGATTCTTAGATCTCAATAATAAGGCTTAAGACTATAAAAAGAGTGTACTTGATGTTCCTTCAGTTCATTAATTATTGTTTGCCGCAAATGAATTGATAAAAACCATTAAATATTGACCTAACTCACTCATCGGACTCCCACTAGAAACAGAAATTAAACACCACCACGTGGCTCAAAAATAAAATTCGGAACAATCCCATTCATATTACTGCATAGAAGCTTTTAGCAAAAAATGTTTAACATTTTATTATACTGCTACTTTCAAGTGCCGATATAGACTCCAATAACTTCTACCAGCATCTTACTTTACCCTTTTCAAATGCAGACTGACTTAAATAGTAGCTAACTGCATCATTTTTTTTTGATAATCAAATTTATTGATATCACATGACCAGAAAACAAGGATGTGCGTTTCAACCCTGACCACATGTTGAAAAGTTTAACAAATTTTAATTAATTTTTTAGTTAGTAAGTAAAAAAAATAATTAAACTACGATTTTAACTCAACTTTTTTTTTGTAGTTAAACATTGGCCCTAACTAATTTTTTTTAGTTAAACTAAAAGTTTCTAGCGTTTTAGTTAACTTTTGCCCATCACTAGCCAAGCATGTGCACTTTTGGTTTAAAAAAACGAATTTCGTTTGTTGTAAATACTTTTTTAGTGCACACATTTTTAGTGCACACATTTTTAGTGCACACATTTTTAGTGTACACATTTTTAGTGCACACATTTTTAGTGCACACATTTTTAGTGTACACATTTTTAGTGTACACATTTTTAGTGTACACATTTTTAGTGCACACATTTTTAGTGCACACATTTTTAGTGCACACATTTTTAGTGCACACATTTTTAGTGCACACATTTTTAGTGTACACATTTTGCTAATACTCTGTGATAATAAAAACTAGTATGCTGTTCAATTTTGAAAATATATTATTACCGAAAATTATATTGAATTAGCAGTACACACCGGCTACGCCCGTTGATTTTTTAATTTAGTATAACTTTTACTGTTCTTCTTCCCCCCCCCCACCCCCGGCCAGCTAATAATAATGTTTTTTCTCTAAATCAAAAAAAATATCTATATGGTTTTATTCGTTGTAATCGTTTATTTCCCCCCTTTTGAATGAGGCCACGTGACAATAGATCTAGTTAGATCTAGTTATGTCTTTTTAATGCCATTATGATTAGTTTTTCTTGACAGTGTTTAAAAGTAACATTCTTTGAAAAAAAAAAGGACTCTAGACCTATATTTTAGTGCTATTATGATTTAGACCGCGTTAAAAGGAAGCGGAAATGATATAAGGCGTTTTATAAATAAGAAGACTTAGGGAAAAAAGAAACTAATGCTTTTAAAATACGGAATTTGTGTGATATCCATAAATGCTTTATATGTAGACTGTGGCCTTTAGGGGAAATACCGAAAAAAAGAAATACAAAGGCTTGATAGAAAGATTGCAGTTTTTCGCGAATAGCGGACGTCGGGTTCCGAATATGTCAAATCCTTTCTTTGTGAGCGCCTAGGAGGTCAACGGAATCCGTGTACCGAATTTCATGCGAAATTTACGGCAGTTTAAGAGATTTCTTGATCAATCAATGAATCAGTGGATTCTATAAAGAAAGAAAAAAGATTTTTTAATCCTTTGCGCTTTTGTCATTAATATTGGGACTGTTAGAGCATTGACTGTTACTTATGATATTGGGACTGTTAGAGCATTGAATGTTACTTATGATATTGGGTCTGTTAGAGCATTGACTGTTACTTATGATATTGGGTCTGTTAGAGCATTGACTGTTACTTATGATATTGGGTCTGTTAGAGCATTGACTGTTACTTATGATATTGGGACTGTTAGAGCATTTTTTACTGTTACTTATGATATTGGGACTGTTAGAGCACTGATTGTTACTTATGATATTGGGTCTGTTAGAGCATTGACTGTTAACTTTCGGGCAGGAGGGGCTCGTTAGTCTTGGCTGGCTACCCATCTAGGAGAAGGAAAACTCTGAATCCAAACCTCCGCAACCATGCGGCTATACCCAAACACGGGAAAGGCTTCGGGAGACAACCCTGAGGAAAAATCAGGAGCCGGTGACCCTTAGGCAGACTGTGGCACATCGTGCTACAGCCTGGCAGATCCTGCGTCGCTACTGACCCCAAACTGTAACGGATATTCCGTTCCTTTGGTCACATCAGCTGCGTGGAGAGGGGGGAACTGTTGTGTGGGCGACATCGTTCCGACCATAAACAATGCCCAGGCTTTCATCTCACTTATTCAAAGCCCTAACCCCAAAAACTGGAGAGGACACTCCAGCTTCGCCTTTGGCGTCGGCCAAACACGGGAAGTGGCAGTCACCGGTTATAAGCTCAAATGCTCAATTGACGTAGAGCAGGGCGCCAGGGGCCACTTTCGTCGGTGGGAGGGATCCTAGGATTCCAATGGACAGCTACCGCCCGCCTCAAGCTGGGCAGCCCCTAGCCAATAAGGTGCTGTCCCGTCATGCCTGTCTTCCTCGTTTGGGTACACGAGGATAAGAAAAAATCTGAAAAGCAGGCACAAAGCCAATGTACCAATCGACATGAAGAAAAAAAAGAGGAGCTCCACTCTTAAACTGGGCACATTTAATGTGCGTACTCTACAAACTGGACTTAATGATAACTTACCAGACATAGAAGATGTCAGAAAATCTGCAATAATAAACGATGAACTGTCCAGGCTTAAAGTAGACATTACCGCCCTTCAGGAAACTCGTTTAGCTGACTCTGGTTCTATCAAAGAAAAAGACTACTCCTTCTTCTGGCAAGGCAAAGCCGAAAGTGAAGTAAGGGAACATGGCGTTGGTTTCGCAGTTAAGAACACACTGCTGAACACAGTAGAGCTGAAGTGCAACGGTTCAGAAAGACTCCTATCACTACGCCTTAACACATCTATTGGACGTGTGACTTTGATATGTGACTACGCTCCTACTCTGAGTTCCACACCAGAGGCCAAAGATATGTTTATGACAACCTTTCGTCTGCTCTTAGCGAGATCCCAACTACAGAATAGGTTATCATCCTCGGCGACCTCAATGCACGCGTTGGATCTGACAACTCTGCATGGGACAGCTGTATTGGGCGTTTTGGTGTCGGAAAAGTAAATGAAAATGGACAAAGGCTCCACGAGGTTTGCTCACTACACTTATTCTGTGTCACTAATACCTATTTCAAGACTAAACCGCAGCACAGAGTATCTTGGCGGCACCCTCGCTCCAAACGCTGGCACCAACTAGACCTTATCATGGTAAGACAAAAGTGCTTAAAATTTGTCAAGCTTACCAGGTCCTATCACAGTGCAGACTGCGACACAGATCACTCCTTGGTATGTTGCAAGATCAATCTTCTCCCCCAAAAAGCCACCATACCAAGCAGATTGGAAGACCCCAATCAGATAAAGGCAAGATATGTCACCCTGATCTCCATATACAGTTTGCGGAATCTTTTAAACGCGAGTATAAAAATATCTCTAAAAATACAGCAACAGAAAAATGGTAACACCTCAAGTCCACCATACAAAAGACTTCCCTAGAAATCTTTGGAAGAAAAATTACAAAACAAAATGATTGGTTAGACTCTAAAGCAGCTATTTTAGCACCTGTCATCAGAGCAAAGAGAGATGCACTCGCTACTTACAAGGCAAAACCTACCCAACGCAACCTGTTAAATCTTAAAGAAGCTAGAGCCAATGCACAGAGGACAGCAAGGATCTGTACCAATGAATACTGGGTAGGGCTCAGTGAGAATATTCAGCTCGCAGCCCAAGAGGGCAACATAAGAGGGATGTACGAAGGAATCAAAAAGGCTATCTGACCCTCCCAAAACAAGACAGCACCTCTAAATTCAAACAACTAGTTTCTGTCAATTAATTTTGTTGAAAAAAAACACAAGTCAAGATATTAACACTCGCTACTTTCGGTTTCAGACCGTGTGGTCTATAAGGCAGATGATGTAAAGGTCATCTGTTTCTTTGGCCTACGGCCAGCACAACGACCAATCGCCTTTACTTTTCCCTAACTAATATATATTAAACGGTTTTAACGATCACGTGAATCAGTGTCATTGTTACAATGACATTTTTCGGCCCCACTTACTCTTTCTCCCTTTCTCTCTCTGGGATCCCATTTTACTTATTTTAACCTGTGTCTTGATTTGGAAACACCCGCTCCATTATCCGCCCCCGACGCATACATACACTGATATGACTTATCTTCGACTTCTCAATTTAATCTATATTATATTTCGACCGTGAACTCCCTCAACCCTCTCTTTTTGGTAACTTTTTTTTGCAACCTTTAATCTCAATGCAAGCAATGTACGGTATTAGACACCGAATACATTTCTTCATAACAGTTGCATTCTAAAAATCAACATAACATAACCCGTTGATCTGTTACATTGAAATTTTACGGCCCGCTCTCTCTTCTCTCTCTCTTTCGCTTTCTAGAAACCCCATTTTTCAATAGGAATGACCCGCATCATAATGCGCCCCTGACACAAACACGCTCTCATATTTTGGACCTGTTTATTCTAGTAGCACTTTTGCTTATGCGCTTCAAACCTCCCCCCCCCCCTAGCACGCCAACAATGATCTATCAATTTTCTTCGGCTTCTCGAGGAAAAGGGGTTTTAAACTGACAATGCTCTGGAGGGGGGTGAACTCAAAACGCTCTGGAAAAAAAAAGGGAGGGGGGGTAATAAATTGAACACCTTTGTTTACTTTAGGTAAGCCATAAAGTAAGCAATAAAGTAAACAATAAAGTAAGCCATAAAGTACGCAATGGAGTAAGCAATAAAGTAAGCCATAAAGTAAGCGACAAAGTAAGCAATAAGGTACGCAATGAAGTAAACAATAGAGTAAGCAATAGAATAAGCAATAAAGTAAGCACTAAAGTCAGCCATAGAGTAAGCAATATTCTGTGAAGTATTCGAAAATTTCCAGTCAGCTGAACATCTTGCCGATTATTATGTTGACTCAACAAGAATGGCTTGGGACAATCGAATCACACCTCATAGCTCAATGGTATTGTCAAATATATGAGAGAGAAACGCGTGAGCTAATCCGACACATTCAGGTCGCTCCATTGTAACACTAAATCTCATTTGTATAATCCTTCATCCCGTTGACGTTTCAATGGTTCTTAAACTGCGTTAGTGACTACAGCGACACTGGCAGTTGAGCTCAGTGTGAGGTGTAAGTCAAGGCAACAGCTTTAACCAGGCGCACTTAGGAAGCTAAAGAGATACAGTAAGATAAGATAAGATAAGATAAGATAAAGATAATTTTTATTGATCCAATCAAATGGAAACTCAGTTTGACTACAATTGACAACCTCAGCGTTGAGATAAACCTCATACATTGAGATAAAGGTAAAGTCGACATGTAGTTCATATGCTTGGAAATCAATGACTAGATTTGTCACCAAGTTCTGTAGACAGCAATTTGATTTATTCATTTAAAAGTTTCTAGTCTTTATGTCAAAAAAAAAAAATGGATGGCATATTTTATTTCTTACTAGACATATGTTACCCGCGACCCGCGGGTCTTTCTTTGTGCATCACTGTCGATATAGTCACTGAGAGTGTTTTGTAAACAATTAAACGAAATAATAATGTAATAAGTAAAGCGAATGTGTCAATGTAAAAATAGTGTGAATGAAGCTATCAAATCAGAATAGCTAATAGGCTTAAATCCATTTTTTCAAATTAAAACATTTGCTTGTAGACCTACCTATATTTGATTAAAATTTGAAATGAATAGACTTAATTTTGTATGTTCATGTGTTACCGCATAGAGTAGATCTTGAGGTAGACATAGATCTAAATCTACACTAATCTAGAGTTAGAAATTGGCTTTTATAGAGTTTATTCTGTGTTGCGCATGCGTGACCTTTTTTCATGAATGAATATAGGCCTATCTCAACACGGTTACGCAGCTTTATTTAGCGAACAGCGAACGAATGTATTAAAAATGCTTTAGAAAAACAAATTTGAATGTTAATTTGATTAAAATATGAAATGAATGGACAATAATTAGTATGTTTATGTGTTATCTTTGCGAAAAGAAGTTTTATCATCTTAGAGTTCAATAAGAGTTTTAGACCTAGGCCTTGTTAAAAAGCTCCTAGATACTAGTAGAAATAGATAAACGACAAGGCTGATAAACAAAATACAATACAGGCTTTATTCCACCATATTAGATAACGAACAGCAACACACACTTCCTAATCCGCTAAGGGAACTAACTCACGCAACAATACATCATATATCAGCATCCTTCTTTCTCTACAAAAATAACATAATACATCTGATCACGTATTCTATAAATAATACAACATATCTTCCCCTTTTTTTCAAACAATAATATTACACATATAAGTCATCATTCAATGAAGAAAAGAAAGCGTGGCTGCCTAGACAAATAAAAATAAATGTCATAAAATGTCATAGTATCTGTGTCAATATCCTCAGCAGAGCCATCCATCTGAATAGTTATATAACAGTTTACAATGTTTCAGCAATTCTCCTTCATCATCAAATCTTCCCTCAGACTCCTGGCTTTCTGTAATGTCTCCTTTCCATTCAGTGTCAAGTTGAGGCGGTACTGTCCTGAGATCTGTTTCTGAAACATCTTTATCTCTACCAGAGATCTGTCGCAATCGTTTCAAATTCTTCACAGCAACATGTTCACTCTGTTTATGGTACGGTCTAGTACACTGGGACGAAAAATGATTCAGTCTATGACACGTATAGCATTCTTTACCCCGGGCTGGACAAACAGTGTTTCTATGGGCGTGATACTTGCCACAGCATTTACATTCTGGCAGTTTACTGTCCTTAATTGGTTCTCTGAAACATTTGAACGACGATCTACGACTACTTGTTATAGAGTTGATACAAGTGTCTTGATTAGATGTAGACGACTTCTTCTTAGAGTTGATCTTCTGTGACTTGCATTTCACTGCAAAGTGGTTAATTATTTGACAGTTGAAACAAGTTTTGCCCCAAGCCGGGCACGACTGTCTGTTATATTCATGTCTGCCTCCGCAAACTCTGCAGTCCTTGATAAATTTTCTTTGTGGAGTTTTGTGGTTATCTGCTTTCTCAAGCTTCAGAACATAGTCAGTTTGCTTAGACTCTTTATTCATTTCCTTGAGACTATTGGAAGTTTGTTCATAGACTTGGCATATTTCTATAGCCTTTTCTAGTGTCAAATCTGAACACATTAGTAACTTCTCTTGTAGACGTTGATTAGCAGAAAAAACTAGTTTATCTCTTATCATTCGGTCTTTGTATTTAAAATTGCACTTCTCAGCCTGTGTCCTCAAACTAGTAATAAACAAATCATATGAAGAGATACGAGTCATATTCCAGAACCTATAAGCTACAAGTACTTCGTTCTTCCTTGGATGACAGTATTCTTGCAGCTTTTGTAACAATATGTCTGGATCATTGCTATCTTCATTGTCTTCATAAATAAAATGTTCACATACTTCCTGAACTTGTGCTCCTGCACAATGAAAGATTATAGCCTTTCTTTGACATTTCCGTTTCTTGTCGGCGCCTGACGCTAGGAGGTAAATCTGCATCTGTCTTCGCCATTGCCGAAAATTATCACTAACATTTCCTTCTAATATATTTAATTCTGTTGGTGGTTTAAGTTGAACTTCTGTCAATTTCAATGCAAATTTTATAATAGTATATTTACTATCTAGACTGGACTTAACTAGATCTAGACAATCGTTACTTGATAAACCCGAGCCTCTTTAGACGCTAGATCAGTAGATCTACACTTTAGACGCTAGATCAGTAGATCTACACTTTAGACGCTAGATCAGTAGATCTACACTTTAGACGCTAGATCAGTAGATCTACACTTTAGGCGCTAGATCAGTAGATCTACACTTTAGACGCTAGATCAGTAGATCTACACTTTAGACGCTAGATCAGTAGATCTACACTTTAGACGCTAGATCAGTAGATCTACACTTTAGACGCTAGATCAGTAGATCTACACTTTAGACGCTAGATCAGTAGATCTACACTTTAGGCGCTAGATCAGTAGATCTACACTTTAGGCGCTAGATCAGTAGATCTACACTTTAGACGCTAGATCAGTAGATCTACACTTTAGACGCTAGATCAGTAGATCTACACTTTAGACGCTAGATCAGTAGATCTACACTTTAGACGCTAGATCAGTAGATCTACACTTTAGGCGCTAGATCAGTAGATCTACACTTTAGACGCTAGATCAGTAGATCTACACTTTAGACGCTAGATCAGTAGATCTACACTTTAGACGCTAGATCAGTAGATCTACACTTTAGGCGCTAGATCAGTAGATCTACACTTTAGACGCTAGATCAGTAGATCTACACTTTAGGCGATAGATCAGTAGATCTACACTTTAGGCGCTAGATCAGTAGATCTACACTTTAGACGCTAGATCAGTAGATCTACACTTTAGACGCTAGATCAGTAGATCTACACTTTAGACGCTAGATCAGTAGATCTACACTTTAGACGCTAGATCAGTAGATCTACACTTTAGACGCTAGATCAGTAGATCTACACTTTAGACGCTAGATCAGTAGATCTACACTTTAGACGCTAGATCAGTAGATCTACACTTTAGACGCTAGATCAGTAGATCTACACTTTAGACGCTAGATCAGTAGATCTACACTTTAGACGCTAGATCAGTAGATCTACACTTTAGACGCTAGATCAGTAGATCTACACTTTAGACGCTAGATCAGTAGATCTACACTTTAGACGCTAGATCAGTAGATCTACACTTTAGATATATTTGTTTTTAACTTAATTTAACTAGATTTATATCACTGATATAAACCTAACTATAACTCTTGTCACCGCTGCCACCATGTTAATAAGCTCCTAGATACAAGTAGAAATAGATAAACGACAAGGCCTATAAACAAAATACAACACAGGCTTTATTCCACCATATTAGATAACGAACAGCAACACACACTTCCTAATCCGCTAAGGGAACTAACTCACGCAACAATACATCACATATCAACAGGCCTAGGAATAGACTCAGTAGACAGATGTGTTAATCACTGTTAATATGTAACCATTTGGTAATGTCTAATGAAAGGATGTTCGCCAGACATTACCCGCGGCCTGCGGGTCTAAGTTTGTGTTTACTAATCTAGTGGATTTAGATGTATGTCAAACTTAACTAATGATCCTTTCAAGTTTTTTCTCTTTCGCTACGAAAATAAAATTAGGTTTGCGAAAATAGGATTATGCGAAGCCGATACATTTATATCTATTAAAAACGAAAAGAGCGATAGCTTTGTAAAATGAATGGGATTATAAAGTGAAAAATTAAACGAAATAATTTTTAGTACGCGATTCATGAATGAATATAGATCTAGGCCTATCTCAACTCGGCTTCGCAGCTCTCATAGGTGAATGTAGCTTTAGAAAACCAAATTTGAATGTTTATTTGGTCAAAATATGAAATGAATGGACTTTAATTAATATGTTTATGTGTTAAAGTATAAAACTATCTGTGCGAAGAGAAGTTTTATCATCTTAAAGTTGAATTAGAGTTTTAGATCTAGGCATGGGATTATAAAGTAAACAATTAAACGAATTAATTTTTAGTACGCGATTCATTACGGTATTGTCTAATGAAAGAATGTTCGTCAGGAAATCTGTAGTCACAGATACAAGGAACTAATTTATGTAAAAAATGCTTTTAAAACACAAAATTGAAGGTTAATTTTATTATATAATGAAATCAATGGACCTTCTTTTGTATTTTCATGTATCAAAGTAAAAAACTATCTGCGCAAAGTGTATTTCTTATAATTAGATCTAGGTCTAAATCCTTTCGATCTTTTCTCATGTCAACATTGTAGACATGGCCTAGATCCATAAAATATAGTCGGACAGCTTTATTATTTTTTTTAGGGTCTTAAGTTTGTTTTAGGGCTACAATACATACACTACGGTCTAAGTTAGTACCCAAGGAACATTCCTGTCTAGTTTTATCAAGATTGGTCAAGCGGTTTTGATGTCTATAAGTAACATACATACATACATACATACATACATACACCCCACATTCTACTTTATAATATAGATAGAGACCGAAAATAAATGAACTTATAAAGTTCGAGCCTTAAGATATCATTCCCTGCGTTCATGAGACATATCAGAACAAAAATTGGCTTTTTTTAAGGGGGTGGGGACATTTTCTTCTCTCTAGGAATTTTGTTTTCGTTCAACAAATCTTTGATCTTGTCATTTACAGAAGATAAAAGTAAATTCAAAGTCAGAGTGACATAGAACTAAAATTTAACTGTATCGCATATGATAAGGACAAGGTAGATGACTATGGCTCCAGGCTTCGTTCTACAATTGAATCATGAAGTTGGCTGACAGAAGAGATATTTTTTTAATATTACAAATAACTTGTCACTAAACTGGCTTCTACTATTTTAATTACAAATATGGAAAATAAATTAAGACTTTTATTTTTGATGCCACATTTAGTTTTTTAAACTAGTTCACACATAATCTTATTGATTATCTTCGGTATTAGTGTAGCATTTTTGTTGTTTCCTTGACTAGGAATACCAAGCTGTTTACAAAACTTTGCCACACTTGATGATGCACAGAAGAGAAACAACGAAACAAACTATTTTACACTTTAAAAAAGTGCACAAAACTCCTGGTGAGTAGACTTTAGTGTTTTGTGACGAATAGACGTGGGAGGGTGTTCAGGTATTTAAATAGCAATAGAAAACATATGCCCAAAAAGCCATATTTGTGTGTGTGTGAGAGAGTTCCTTAATGAACAAAGACTATGTAATGATCCAGTAAGAAATCCATAAATATTTTATTCTTTATATCTCATTATACTTCTCTTTAAAGAAGCCTTAGCAAGGGGAGATAATCTTGTCACCAAAGCATTAAGTGTATAAGACTCTAGTGATTACAGTTCAATTAAAAACTGATGCCAAACCTAAATCTTGTCAAGAATGCTGAAGTAAACTTCTAGGTTGGTAACTAAATACAGAAGTATAGAGCTATCATGTGAACCCTATCGCAATGAGCGGAAGTAATCTCTGTATTAACTAGTTGCCCCCCCTCCCTTTCGTTTTGAATCAGTTTGAATAAGACGTCAAGTGAAAGAACAATAAGAGTTTCCCTTAGAGTGCAATTATTTTGTGCTACAAACGAAATAGCTTTCAAAATTAAGAAGAGAACTATTTCTATGATCTTTAAACTTTTTAAAAATATCAGTTTCACTAACAATATCCTCTAGAGTCTATAGTATAGAATCAGAAAAAATTAAATATTCTAAATCTATGATAGAGAGGTCTATGATAGAGAGAAGTACGATAGGTAGCAGTATGATAGAGAGGTCTATGATAGTGAGAAGTATGATAAGTAGCAGTATGATAGAGAGGTCTATGATAGAGAGAAGTACGATAAGTAGCAGTATGATAGAGAGGTCTATGATAGAGAGAAGTACGATAAGTAGCAGTATGATAGAGAGGTCTATGATAGAGAGAAGTACGATAAGTAGCAGTATGATAGAGAGGTCTATGATAAAAAGGAGTATAATAGAAGTATAATAGAGAGAAGTATGATAGAGAGAAGCATGATAGAGAGAAGTATGATAGAGAGAAGTATGATAATAAGGAGTATGATAGAGAGAAGTATTATACAGAGAAGTATGATAGTGAGAAGTATGATAGAGAGAAGTATGATAGAGAGAAGTATGATAGAGAAAACTTTGATAGAGAGAAGTATGATAGAGAGAAGTATGATAGAGAGAAATAGTATATACAGAAGTATGATAGAGAGAAGCATGATAAAGAGAAATATGATAGAGAGAAGTATGATAGAGAGAAGCATGATAGAGAGAAATATGATAGAGAGAAGTATGATAGAGAGAAGCATGATAGAGAGAAATATGATAGAGAGAAGTATGATAGAGAGAATTATGATAAAAGGAGTATGGTATAGAGAAGTATGATAGAGAGAGGTATGATAGAGAGAGGTATGATAAAAGGAGTATGATATAGAGAATTATGACAAAAGAAGTATGATAGAGAAAAGTATGATAGAGAGGAGTATGATAGAGAGAAGTATGATAGAGAGGTCTATGATAAAGAGTTGTAGAAAAATAAAAAGATGCAAAGCTAACAGTAAAGCATCTGCACTAAAACATCTGTTTTAATGTCTTGAACCAATTTAAAATAATAGATGATGTCTATCGACCCGCTTGACATTAGGCTGGAAAACATGTTTAGAATTGAAGTATCACTCTAGCAACGTTAGAACAACTGACAAGGAAAACAATTTGATACTCAAACTTCGAGTTCTGAACGTAGAATAACACAGCACTACAGCCCAACGTGATCTAAGAGAGGAACTCAACAATAGTAGACACTCAGTCGTGGGTCAGGAAGAATTGGTTGAAATGGAAAAACCGCTAGTCGTTTTGTGTGGTCCGTCCGTCTGTCAGACTCAGATCTCAAAACTAACAAAATTATTAAATATTCGATCTCACAATACTTCGCAGTGACTGTTTTGTAAACAACCAATCGTTTTGGTAAAGACAAAAATGGTTTGTTATTTTAATCCAAACACATCACTTCGAAAGCAATACATTAAATAAAAGGGCGATTATAGTGAAAAAAGAAATATTTTCTAAGGCATTTGTTGCTAAAAAAATTTGAAATATTTTGGCAGTGCTGGTTTATTACACAGCCAATAAGACTAATTGAGGACTTTTCAAAATGCTTAAGTAATAGTGAGCAAATAGATGCTATTTTATTAGATTTTTCTAAGTCGTTTGACAAAGTTTATCACTATAGCTTGCTGAAAATATAAAAATATTTTTGCATTGCTGGTTCATTATATGAATGTATTCAGGATTTTCTGATTGGGAGAGAACAAACTGTTATAATAATAAATGGCTCTAAATCAACACCAAGAACAATCAACTCTGGTGTACCTCAAGGAACAGTTTTAGGTTAACTACTAATTTACATAAAAGGTTTACCAAGTTACATTACAATATAATATAATTAACACAAACTTCGTAAAAAATCTCATTATTGTTAACAATATTATACAGTCTAATAAATAATAATTCTTTTAATCTATTTTGTGTTAAGAAAAGCAATTTTCGGTTTAACTGATCTTTGAAACGTCATTCTGAACGATGTCATTAATAAAATACCTCACTCGGATAAAAGATTTGTTTACAATATTAAAGATCTAGGTTTATGTCTGTTGTCATTTACCTTATTTCAAGCATAACCAGAATACAAATCAAACTGATCTATTAAAAACTTTTTTTTTTAAATTCATATTTGTCTTTACAAGAAAATATAAATAACTCAAGAGATTAAATGATCATGTGAATTGTTCATTTTGATAGTTCAATTGAGACACTGGAATTGTGTGATTAGTACGATTAAACAGGTTTAGACATGAAATTTGATGACACAACTCCAAGCGTCGCATTTGGTATTTCACTTGGTGAATATCCAACAGATGTGCATTTTAAACAATTGAATATTTTAATAATCAAAGGGAAAGAATAGAATAAAGAAATACACAGGAATAAGAATTCGCAATTATAATTTAATTTCACTAAAAATCCACAGAAATAGATTTAATATCAAGTTTAAAACTTACAAATCATAGAGAGGAGTTTACCCCCCCCCCCCCCCACCTTTTATCTATGGTCTCCGACATGACCATCTTACAGAAATGCCAAGTTGTGCAGTTGTTGCGTCTTTTAATACAAATTTAATTTCCCCTGAGCTTTTCTTCTAGTTATGCCACGTGATTCCTGCCTAGACTCAAGGTAAACTCTGACATCATTCATATAGTGTGCTGGAACCTCAGGAAGAACTTCACATTTTTCTAGCTGTATTTCAACTTTTACATCTCAACGTCTAGTTTTTATATGCAACATATAGTTTTTATATTTCCATAACAAGTTCACACGTACATAACTACTTTACTGGCTTACATGCCACAGAGGCAGCATTGGGTGAGTGCCATACTAGTTTATATTTCCACAAGTTCACGCTTACATAACTACTTTACTGGTTTACATGCCACAGAGGCAGCATTGGGCGAGTGTCATATCAGGGCCACATATGGTTGGCTGAGGTGACAAAAAATTATCTTTATCACAACCCTTAAGGCGCGGAGCCTGGAGCGGTCGCCCCACTCGCCACCCCATAAGGTCAATTCTGCATGGCATTTACATTTTCACAAGATACTGTATTATAAAGCAGAATGTGAGGCATATGTATGTTACGAATAGAAATCAAAACCGCTTAACCAATCTTGATAAAACTTGGCAGAAATGTTCCTTGGGTGCTAACTTAGACCGTAGTGTATGTATTGTAGCCCTAAAACAAACTTAAGACCCTCAATAAAAAAAGTTGACTGACTCTATTAAAGCTATAGTATTTTATGGATCTAGGCTTTGTTTACAATGTTGACATGAGAAAAGATCGAAAGGATTTAGATCTAGATCTACTTTTAAAAAGTACACTTAGCACATATTGTTTTTTACTTTGACACATGAAAATACAAAATATAGTCTATTGATTTCATTATTTAATAAAATAAATTTAAATAAAATTTCAAATTTGTGTTTCAAAAACATTTTTACATAAATTCGTTTTTTATATCTGCGAATTTAGACGTCCTGATGTACATTCTTTCATTAGACATTACCGAAAGGTTACACTTTCATTCATTCACGTAATCTAATAGAAAAGGTCACGCATGCGCAGACCGAAATGTTACGAAACTCTCTTTTCCTAGCTCTAAAAAACTATTTCAGCTCTAAGGTGATAGAACTTCTCTTAGCAAAGATAGTTTTATAATTAAACACATGAACATACTAATTACAGTTCATTCATTTCATATTTTAATGAAATTAACATTCTTTTTTTTTCTAAAGCATTTTTACATACATTCGTTAGTCATTATTGCAACTCTATTCATTAAAAAATTGGATTCATGTCAATTAGCTGTTTTTAGTTCCATTCATAATATTTTTTTATTCATGAATTCATGCATTCACTTTACTTATAACATTATTATTGTCTTTAATCGTTTCTAATGCACTATTTCAGTGACTACATCAGCAATACACAAAATAAGGCCCGCAGGCCGAGGGTAATGTCCGGCTAGTACTTTATATATCCATATGTACTTTGTATGTTCAAACCTATTGTACATCATCCCTTTCCATTTTATAAACGCATCTATTTATATCTACACATACAACGGTTTCAAAATAAACAAACGTAAAAGCTGCAACCAGAGGATTATTCAATGTTTCAGCTGTGTATCACACACTTATGTCAATGTTTCAGCTGTGTATCTCACACTTATGTCAATGTTTCAGCTGTGTATCACACACTTAGGTCAATGTTTCAGCTGTGTATCACACTTATGTCAATGTTTCAGCTGTGTATCTCACACTTATGTCAATGTAACATCATTTTCTTAAAACCTTATTTTTTAAGATTCAAAGGATGAACAACAACTCCTAAACTGTTTAAGATAATATAAAAACATTTCTTAATTTGTTACAAACTTAGTACATGAGACGTTGGGGACGTAGGGCAACACCTTGCCTCCAAACGTGTTTACATCTATAGAACACACACAATGATGGTTCATACGTTCAAAGACTGGAATGGAAAGAAGGCTTTTATACAAATAACATTGTATGGCTCTGACAAAGTTCTAATTTAAAAAAAAAAGACTTCAGTCAAGAATGTCACGTGACATTTTCAAATATGATTCAAAACTGACATGATCTCAAAATGAACATATACAAATTATAAATCGCTGATTTTGTCCCAAGCTGTGGGAGAAAACATTTCAGAAAACATTTCAAGGTTTCCATTAGGCTAGCGATTGAAATCACGTGACAAACTTTGTGAATTTGTGAGTACGTTTGTAACTAGGAAAACTTATCTCTCTTTTAAATGGAAATAGTAAACAGTGACTCACTTGAAAGTAAACTTTCAGATTTATTGAATGAACAAGGATGAAAAAAGAGAAATAAATCAAGCGTTTGCAATTAAGTTTCAAGATTTCACACAATTACAAGTTTGATGTATGAGCCCCATGGATTGCTTATGCAATAATAAAAAAAGATTAAGCGCAATGTGTTCAATGTGCACAAAATGCGTCCCGGGGTCTGGATGTGTAGACAAATAAATGCACATAGTCCAAGCAGTGGAAATCAAATAGACTTACCTCAACCTTCACGGGCATCGTCGTCAGGATGTGAACTCAAGGTGATAGAGTGATCGCTCTTGGAGATTACAGACGGAGAGTTTTTTTGTTTTTTTGTACTCCCCCACATTTGTATTGACTATGTAACAATCGGGCAGACACACGTACTCATGCTCTCTTTCACACAAACACACACACACATAAACTTAGATACATTCACGCACGCACATACGTCTACATACACAACAGGATAGAGGTTATTGATTATGATTTAAACAATCATGTAAAATAGTCTCTGAAAAGAAACGAGAGAGAGAGAGAGAGAGAGAGAGAGAGAGATAGCATATATATAGACCTGGCTAAAGAAAGGCAGAAGAAAAACAGAGAAAGCGACAAACACAAACTTGGTGGAGGTATCAGAGTAGGCCTACACATACACAAACTTGGTGGAGGTATCAGAGTAGGCCTACACATACAAAAACTTGGTGGAGGTATCAGAGTAGGCCTACACATACACAAACTTGGTGGAAGTATCAGAGTAGGCCTACACAAACACAAACTTGGTGGAGGTATCAGAGTAGGCCTACACAAATACAAACTTGGTGGAGGTATCAGAGTAGGCCTACACATACACAAACTTGGTGGAGGTATCAGAGTAGGCCTACACATACACAAACTTGGTGGAGGTATCAGAGTAAGCCTACACAAATACAAACTTGGTGAAGGTATCAGAGTATGCCTACACAAACACAAACTTGGTGGAGGTATCAGAGTAGGCCTACACAAATACAAACTTGGTGGAGGTATCAGAGTAGGCCTACACAAACACAAACTTGGTGGATAAATCAGAGTAGGCCTACACAAACACAAACTTGGTGGAGGTATCAGAGTAGGCCTACACAAACACAAACTTGGTGGAGGTATCAGAGTAGGCCTACACATACACAAACACACACACACACACAAAGAGAGAGAGAGAGCGAGAGATGAAGAGATATAGAAGATAATAGTGATGACATGAGAAAGGATGTTTTTATTTTTTTTTTGCTCTCTGTTTTATGCTATTATAAATGTTTTTCAGCATAAAAATTATTTTTTTTTTTAAATTCAACAATTTGTTAACTTTGTAGTACCATTTACATTGCAATCTTTAATAAGCAAAAGTGCCTATACTAATGCTTGTTTAGTTTCATTATTCCTACCTGACCTAACCTTCTCTTTGTTTCTTGTTTCATATAAATTTAAATGTATATTGGACAACTTATAAACATTCGGCAATGTAATGGAAAATAGCAAAGAAGTCAAGGCTTGTTTACAGCGTTTGGAAGTTTGACACAAAGAAAAAACAACTCTGGAGACAGCTTGAATTAAATGGTCTTGCGTGGCTACATTGCAGAGTGAATATAATGAGAAATGGATTAACTGCCACTCTGCAAATAAAGGTAGGGCCGGAAAAAGTGCACAGAAATTAAATGTGAGCATTTCGAAACAGATTAATGAAGTCGTGTTTTTTTTACGTACACAGAGGATTACATTATCGAACCTGAATATTTGTGAATAACTTTGCAATATGTTAATGATTATAAAAATTTTAATTACATTTAGGGGCTCCATTTCTATTGTAAGCTATCGTGATGTAGATTAAACGCCGCGAAAAAAGAAAGCTTATGTTCTCTTTAATTTTATTTTGTGTGAATGAAATGATAAGTTTCAGTCAGTCTAAAAGAGGGGCGGAAATGAACGAATGATGTAGATACCTAGAGAGTAATTGTGGCAAGTCATTAAGTAGTGCTACTAAATAAGTTCCTTAGCGTGTCCCCTCTTACTAAGAGAATTGATTTTTAAAATACTTATATCAACTCAGTCTGTCTGTCTGTCTGTCATGCCAAAATGTTGAACACGTTATTTCACCAATCTCGTATCAAGCTGAAATTGTGCACAATTATATCTTTTATCTGACAACATATAATCAATTTAAAAAAATAACAATTAGTTAATTAACTATTGGTAATAAATTATTTTGTTTGGTATCTCAAAGAACGGGAAGAAATAGTACTTGACTGAAGTGGTGGTATAAACTGAATTAGTTCTCTTTATATTAACATGTCGTCTAAGGCTTAATGAACACAAACATAAAATAGAAACAAAACATAACTAGACAATCTTCCATGTTCATAGACTGTTCGCTAGCAGAGTTGTTCTATGTCCCAGTGAATTTATTTGACAGGTAGATCAAGACAAACAAAATGTCTGTGTATGACAACTATTCAAGCTTTAGTCATCGTTCTGAAAAAGTAAAGACCAAAAGTGGAGCACATGTTTTTGGCCAGATTTCTTATGTTTTTACTTTTTAGCGGCACCGAAAGGGGAATGGACGCTATTCGTTTTGTGTCCGTCGTCCGCCCCGTTTAGATCTCGTCAACTAGAAAAGAGAGTGAAATCCGACATCATCATATTTAAGACCTTTCAAATTTTTGGTGCGACGGCTACTTTTTTTCTTTTCTGAAAGCGAAAAATTTATTTTTTAAAATAAACTATGCAAGCAGTTTTTCATAAAAATACACCATTTTTACAACTATTCTCTATTAATAGTAACAAACACTAGAGGCTTTTTAGTAAGGGAGATAGGGCCGTACCATATTTTTAAACACATTTATGCAAATGGTTTTAAATTTTTGGTAAAACTTATTTTTTTTTTACAATTGTATTGCTAAGTTATGTAAGTTCTGTCATACTAAATACTACATAAAAGAGAAAAAATCTATTTACTATGCAAATAAGTTGGACATAATTTAAAATAACAATTATTAAGTAATTTTTCATTTTATCGCGTGAACTGACGGGATGTCTACATCACACCGTTAAACACAAAATTAAAGGAATTTTTTTCTTTTTTTTACGGAAATATTTTTTCCTTGAGGCTTTGAATACGAGATTGACCCTTTACAAAACAATCAGATCAATTAGATACGCATTATAAGACATCAGTTAAGCCAGGTTCACATCTAACTTCACATTCACTTTTACCTTTCCCTTGGTCTGCTGGAACTTTGGGGCACCACACAGACTCTGTCAACCTTCTTTCTCCATTCTTCTCCGTCATATGCCAAAATGATTGGAAAAAATATTTCTAATCGCACAGATTTAGTATTGTTAGTCTAGATCTATCACAAATTTCATTGATCCAAACTAATTAATACAACTACACTTAATATTAGCCTTGTTTTTGTGTGTATTTTTTGTATTCTGCTTGTTTTTCCATTTATTTTAGGCAGACGCACTGGAAGAAGTGACACTGGACAAGACAAGATTGAGGCTATGACTAAAGTGTTATCCCCCCTTACATAAAGTAAAACGTTGTTAGCACAGACAACATCCTATAAAAACAAAATGTTTTCTCTGCACTTTACCTTTAGTAATAGAGAGCATTTATTTACAATACAAACAAATTGTATTTTTATTTTGTTTAAACAAGATTATTATAATGTTTATTGTTTATAAAACATTTGTAAAAATATTTTTTGGCCAAGTGTACTCCATTTGGTTTTACAAAGAAAAGCTGCGTTTAATTTTAACCAAATGAGGGCATTAACTTGTAGGAGGGGAGACAAGCATGTGTTCTGTGATAGTTGTTGTTAAAGATGGAGTGGCATCTCTTTCATCAGTATCAAGTCATTTGATCCTATGCAATATTTCCTTGTTATCCAACAGTCATATTAGAAATGGAGGCCCTTAATGCGTGACCAGGTGACAAAGGCGCCGAGGAGTTCCATTCGACAGGATGGAGGCTGTCGCTAGACGAGCAGAGATCAAAACTAGAGCCATACACGCTGTCTCTTTCAGACTGAAGAGTATTTATGCTGGTTGTTGAGCTTCGTAAGGTACCAGCGTTCTTCAAAGCAGTTTTGATTACAGACGTATCGCAGCGAAAGCCATTGTCCATATCGCCACTTTCTCTTTCACGTCCTTTCACATAAAGAAGAGGAGATAAATCTATTTTTAAATTGGAACCACTGAGTTTTTTGAGGGGCTCCGCTTCATCCAGCTTCAAATCATCACTAGGAACTTGTGAGTTCTGTTGATGTCTCCTATATCTTAGCTCGGGTGAACCTGAGCCAGACCTCAACAAAACTAAAGAATCTTGTTGCCAAGAACTAGCAGAACGTTGTACTGGTTCCTGAAAGTCCTCTTTGGGTAGACGCCTCATAGACTGGCTGTACACTAGAGACTTGACAATCTGGTACCTCTGAGTCGAAAGAGATCCTGTTCTTGGGAGAGTTGCCGGCTGCATTATCTTCTGCTGATGTTGTTGCTTAATTTCTGTGATGACGTCTCGGATGGCGACCAGCTGTTTCAGTAAGGTGAAATCCTGTTGACGTAGTGACCTCTGAAGACAAAGAAACAAAAAACTGATTAATTTAAGACATCTCTATATTATGTCGAAGAGAGATTTTGTGGGTCTATTCGGAACTTTATCTTTGAGTGTTCAAAAGTTGTTTTTTTTTTAAATCTTTATCTATTTTCTCATGGAGGCATTGTCTTAAATGATCCTCCAGCGTAATTGGTTTCATATCGTCATAAAAAGTCACTTAGACAAAAAAGAAATGAAGAATTTTAAATAATCAATGCTGCACAATCTATTTCTTTTTGTTAAACATTAGTTACATGTAGACATAATTAAGCTATTGAAATAAGTTTTGAAATTTAATACAAAAATTTTTCGTTTGAATAGCAGGATAAATATTTAAGAGATTTACTAACGTACAAATCATGTATTAGTGTATTAAAGAATTACATTAATGGGTTGTTAAAACTTATTTTAAGCCACAACCTGTTTAGATGAAATCTGTTATCGTAGACCCCCGTGGACACCTCATAGACCCCCAATTTATTTTTTCCCTTTCGTAGACCCCTTGGAAGTCTTCGTAGACTCCTGGGGGTTTATATAGACCACTTTGGGAATGACTGGATTTAATAGATACTTAATAATATAGACTGTGTGTTTTTAGTGGCCCCCGAAAGGGGAAAAGACGCTATTAGTTTTGTGGGAAATGTCTGTCCGTCTGTCCGTCCGTCCCGTTTAGACCTCGTAAACTAGAAAAGATAGTGAAAATCCGACATCACAATATTTTCGACCATTCAAAGTTCTGGTGCAACGGCTACTTTTTTTTTTCTTCTGAAAGCGAAAAATTTAATTTTTTTAAATCACTTATGCAAGAAGTTTTTTAAAGAGAAAAAGCTATTTAGTATGCATTATTAGTTGGACCTAATTTAAAACGAATAGTAATCTTGTAAACTGCATTTTCGCGAAAGAAATCGACATAGAAGGTATGTTTCCGATGACAATTACATCAATTATAAGACTTAGGCCAGGAGAGGCGCGGTAGCTAAGCGGTAAAGCGCTTGGCTTCCGAACCGGGGTTCGAATCCTGGTGAAGACTGGGATTTTCAACTTCGGAATTCTTGGGCGTCTCTGAGTCCACCCAGCTCTAATGGGTACCTGACAATAGTTGGGGAAAAGTAAAGGCGGTTGGTCGTTGTGCTGGCTACATGACACCCTCGTTGGCCACAAAAACAGATGAACCTTACATCATCTGCCCTACAGACAACAAGGTCTGAAAGGGGAACCAGTTAGGCCAGGTTCACATCTAACTTTGCATTCACTTGCACCTATCCTTTGAATTGCTTGACCGTTGGGACACAAGATTTGTCAACCTTCTTTTTCCATTCTTATCTCTCATTTGTCTTTGATATAATTCCATTCGGATGTTCTTTCTGAAAATATTGAAGCCTGCCTGGGTGGACCACTTCGGGGGCCGATTCTTAGTTTGTGTTTCCGCACAAACTGTCTTTGTAACCTTGTTAAATGTATTGTTTGTTTGGTGCGTTTTTTCACAGCATCAGACTCTCAGATTGAATGTATTCATACTTTCATAGTGCCCGTAGTTAAACATTTCATTCTAGTCTTGTTCTGGAAAGCTAGTTTACAAATTATTGTTTCATCGATAATTACTTGCCCTGTATTCAGTCTTACATGGTGAGTTATTGAAAGTGTGTTGCTTTTTTTGTAAAATAATTGTATCCTAAGTAGATAGAGAGTGAATAGAAATCAATTTGTTTTGTCTGTCCGACTGTCTTTGTCATCTCACTTTTGTATAGCAGACTGATAGTTTCATCATCTTAGAAACCATTCAAATTTATGGGTTAAGTTCCCTTCAGAAAACTGTCTAGACCTGTATAGTATTTAGCATATAATGCTAAGGATAATTCATATAAAGTCTAGGTTCTAAGTGTGTTTTCACTACAAGGCCATTTTGGGTGGTAATTAGTGCGAAGTTTGAAAGAAGTGTAAGATTGACTGTAAAATTGAAAGGCCCGGTTTCCTAGAGACGCGCCAGTATTTCAGCTTAATGTGTAGAAACATTGTGAGAGAAACATTGTGTAATAAACATTGTGAGAGAAACATTGTGAGAGAAACATTGTGAGAGAAACATTGTGAGAGAAACATTGTGAGAGAAACATTGTGAGAGAAACATTGTGAGAGAAACATTGTGAGAGAAATATTGTGAAAGAAACATTGTGAGAGAAACATTGTGAGAGAAACATTGTGTAAGAAACATTGTGTGAGAAACCACGTGATTGTCAGCCTGGCCGAAGAAAAGAACTGTAAGGAACGACAACTTTGTGAGCTCAAGTGTGGGCCAGACTGCAAAGTCATTTCCTTGATGAGCGTTTCAGTGTGACTGTGACTAATGTAATACTTCCTTCTTGTGTTTAGTACTTAAGTGACTACTTCACGTGACACTGTCTCTTGTCTAGTGTGGGAAAATTTTGTTAAAAATATGCCAACATCGAATTCCAAAGGTTAAGTATGTGATCAGTCCCTGTCAGAAAAAATTCCTAATAATTAATTAATTGTATACATATTCTATTCACTTGATATAATGTTGTGAGCATGGTTTGTGTGTCACAACGACTGACCCACGAGGGGTTGCCTTTTAGTCAATGTATAACATGAACTCCTTTTAATTCTTTTGTTTATTTCTATATACATATTTTACTTTTTCCTCTCCAAATCCTTTTTGATGACCTGGACATAGAGGATTTGTATAGATGGAGACAATGTCTAAATAACATGCTTTCTTGTGTTAACAGTATACAAAATACACACATTTTGATAAAATTCATATTTAAACAAAAAGAGACTCTTCATCTGTTGCGGTCTAGATCTATGTCTTCCCAATTGTCAGTATTGATGTTCACTGATTTGAGGTCACGTTTTATTACATCTATGTAACGGAGGTGGGGGCGACCAGTTTTTCTTGTGCCAGTCGCGAGTTGTCCAGAGAGGAGGACTTTCGGGATGCGCTTGTCCTCCATCCGGCGAACATGTCCAAGCCAGCGCAAACGGCGTTGTCTGAGGGCTGTAAAGATGCTGGGAATACCTGTTCGTGCAAGGATCTCAGTATTGCACACTTTTTCTTTCCATGTGACTTTCAAGATCCTACGGAGACATCTCAAATGGAATGAGTTCAGTTTTCTCTCTTGTTTTGCGTAGGTGGTCCATGATTCACTACAGCAGTGTACTCATAACGCATGCCTTGTAGACATATCTATCTATCTATCTATCTATCTATCTATCTATCTATCTATCTATCTATTTATCTATCTATTTATCTATGTATCTATCTATCTATCTACTCACCAGTTCGTATTTTAAAAAGTCAAGTGATCTGCTCACTCTGACAGAAGTCTTACAGTAATCTTGACACATCTCTCTGATACTTCTTATATCACACACCTGAGTAGGACACACTTTGGTATCATGCATCTTGATATCAAACTTCTGGATAAGTTCGTTTGTGATATGTCGAACTAAACACGTTTATCACCGATAAATAGATTCCGAAATAAAGATCTGTTTCTTTTTGTTCTAGTGCACCCAGCTTCAAGAGTCACACTATTGACTGTACAATGTTTTCTAGATCAAAGTAAAAATATCCAACGAATGAGTTGAGTCCATCCAACAGAGAAGACTTGACATGTGTAGAATATTTCCAATAAAAAATATAGATATAGTTCTTTGTGTTTGACATTACAAGTATAAGGATGCTCAGCTGTTGTTCCAGTGAAACAAATAATAGATAACGTAAAAACTTCACAAGGCTTTTATTGACTTCAATATCATCACATGACACACAGAGTGTCTACAAAAAGTCTGACTCAATTTAAAGTGTCTTGTCTTCAACACTGGCGTATCATAATTCAATGTCTTTTCGGTACGCTGTCACTCAGCCAACACATAGACCAGGAAAAAAAAAATGTAAACTCTGTAGTTTAGTGACATGGAAATCCCCAAAGCACAGAAGAAAAAAAAACATGAGATGTGAACAACTAACAAACAACGAGCCTACTTGTGACGTACTTCAAGTGGGCCGTAGTCTGGTGTGATTGGGAAACAGATCACCGTGCACTAGGGTTTTATAAGCCTCTACATTTGGTGAAGTTTGCACTTAATGAACTCTGTGGCTAGCGTAACTTAAAAGTGAATCCATGCTTTTAAATAGCCACCTTTTGATGAAAGGGGGGAAAGTTAAATGTAGGCATCAACTGGCGTAAGAGTTAATTAATTAGGGCGGGGGGGGGGGGTGTGGGAGGGTAGGAAGACAACAAAATAAAAGAGTTGAAACTTTGAAACTAAAAATGATTCAGATTCAGAGAGAGATTAGGACAGAAATAGGAAACGATTGTCAATGTTCCAACGCTGAAAAACTTGACATCTGCCTGGAACTGTTGTGATGGGGGGGGGGGGGGGGGAAATGTAAAGAAGAGAATGAACTAACATTAAATTCATCATATGGAACTGAGAGGCTATAAAAGAGTGAGTCCATGTCCGTATCTTTCACGCTCTTCCTGGCCAGAGCCAGTCTTATGTGTTTTGATTCAGAAAAGATGAAGTAAGAATGCTCAATACATTATTTCCTCCGGGATGCATGCCCTTTGAACTCGTTCCTTCCTGATCCTGAAAGAAGAAGACACTATGAAAGGTGACGAGTCAAAAGAAAGAAAGTATTTACTGTTCATGGAACTTGTCACTTGGAAGACATATAGTGTTGAAATAAGTATTTCACGTTTCTAGCCTGGTTTCAATTCTTGTATAGAAGTATGCGGCCGGCTTTTTAAAGCGAAGATTGGACTTTATAGTCATCTTTGAGTCCATAGGAAATGAGAAATGTGCTCAACTTCGACCACTAAGGAGAAGAACTTGATGTTGGTGGGTTGCTGTACAGGCCACTCAATACTCTCGTAAGTCATAGTAAGGAGTACATTGAACAAGAGACGCATCTTATTTAAGAAGAAATATATGTGTGCGTGTGTGTGCTTAGTAGTCTCCGTCCAATCCTCCAATCATTACAAAGTCACTATTTAAACACAAAATATAGTATCGTGGAGATGAGCCACAACTCTATAACAATATGCGCTGCTATGTTGTTCAATGTGTAGTGATTTCTTTGGGAGATAGAAAAAGTAATGTATTGGAATAGAGCAACAAACAAACTTGGTCCCTGTATCTCTCTCTTTCTCTCTCTCTCTCTCTCTGTATATATATATATATATATGTATAGATAGATAGATAGATAGAATATTTGAGAATATAAAGCTTATGCTTATCTAAGGGAAAGAAATTCACATTTAAAATAAACCAAATATCTTAATTATGTAGGATGATTTCTTTTCCCGATATCAAACAAAATAATTAATGACCACTAATTGATTAATTAATTTTGTTTTTAAATTGATTCATGTTTTGTTAGGTACAGTGGATAATTGTCTAGAGTTGGTCAAAGATAGGGAAGTAGGGGAAATAACGTGGTCAACATTTGTACCAGACAGACAGACAGACAAAGTAAGCTGATAGATAAGTGTTGTACACAGAGGAAGAGGAAGAGAGAAGGGGGGGGGGGGAAGACTTTCAAGAAGTTTGGGATAGAACGACAAAAAGTGAGAGAAAGAACTAAGGAAAGATTTAGAGAACAATAAAACAAGGTGAAAAGGAAGAGAGAGAGAGAGGTGGGGGGGGGGGGAGAAGCAGAAAACAAAACTAGGACGGATTGAGCGAAAACCAAGTGAGAGAAAGAGACCAAATAGAAATTGGTTCATTCAGTACCTTCTGCCTCTGTTAAATTAAAACCAAATTATTATGCAAATGAAATGACTTTTTTGTTTTCATTGGGGTAAATGGATTGACTTGGATTAGCGTTGAATTAACGTTGAAAGCCTGGGAATCAAATCTACACTGACAAACTTCCGCTTGACTGGCCGGAAATGTTTAGCGTAAACAGATTTATATATCGTAGTAAGGAATAGAAAGATCAGCAGACGTCAGCGAGGGAGAAGCAGTCTCGGTTCAAAAGGTGAGAGGTCAGCGCTTCCTCCTGTCCTTAAAACTTCAAAGGGCGGAAATGTTTACCTTTAGTCACGTGTGACTGACTCTGTGGCGCAGTTAACCTGATACGATAGAGACTGCGTAGTTACAGTTGAGTATTTTATACTAGATTTTGGGTTGAGATTAATGTTTTTCTCCTTTTGCGATTGATCTCTTAAATGAGACTTGCTAATTGATCAAATTGTGGAATTCCTAAACATTTCTGGCATAAAAGATCGATTTATTTGTACTAAATACTATCTGAGAGACATCTATTGAATTTTCAACTGTTTTCAAAAACAGAACCAAAGTATTGAGCATAACTTACTGTACTATTTAAAGACTAATGTCTATATAGCAATTTATTGCTTTTAATATTAAAAATTGCTTTGGTCCTTGTAACATTCTTGTAAACATACATTGATGGGTCTCTGATGAGGTACTTGAAAGAAACACGAATAAAATAAATAGGTAGCTGTTCCTCGCATTGGTTTGAACTTGAGATCACATTTACCAGCATTTTTTTGCAATGAAACTCCCGAAGTTTGTCTACGTTGTTATTTCTTCCTGTCCTCTCTACTGTTAAAGTTATAATGTCTCGCTAGTTTACAATTGAATTGTGGTCTCTGCTTTACAAATATCTCCATGAAAACTTCATGTTCATGTCAGCTGGCGCTCCCAAATGTAGTTTTCAATGATTTACTTTTATAGGCTTGTGCCAGATTTTATACTTGCACTTCCGCCTGCTTTTGGATAACATTATATGGGTTAGGGCTGAGTGCTATAAAAAGAGCAGATGCTGCGGTTTCTGGCTGCGTTTGCTTGACCAGGCAGTCGGTCAGTGTTTTGTGTGTGTACATTTCCTGTTGGGACTGCCTGGAAGTTGAAAAATGTTTTACTCTTTACTAAATGAGTTTAAATACTTTGGATCACCTCTATGTTTCTTTAATGTTAGCTAGATGTGAACGGATTAGTGCCGTCACATAATTGGCTAATTAGAGACCATGGAACAGAAAGTTTTGTATTTCTTAATTAGAGCCCTCCTTTAAGCCATCCTTTCTAATTAGTAAATCTAACTATCTTTTTTGTTTCTTTTGTTTGATGTATTACATGTGTAAATATTTTATCTAGTGTTTAAAAAAAGGGATTTTTTTAATTTTATGGAATAATGGTCAAAATAGTTGGCAGTTTGTTATCTACTTTGTTCTAAAAAATGGTCGAGCCCAGTTCATCACTGCCATGGTGGATGCATCTATGACTATATATATATATATATATATATTATATATATATATATATATATATATATAGAGAGAGAGAGAGAGAGAGAGAGATAGATAGATATAGATATAGATATATAGATATAGATATAGATATAGATATAATATCTATATTTGACTAGCAAATATTATTGAATGGATTTTAGTAGCCATATGAAGAAAATTGTGTGATTGCCTGGTATGCCTTTTACTTTGTCGTATAGACCAGTATAGTGTTACTGTTATTTAAAATGATTATGTTTATGTATGATCTATAATGTAATATTTAGATTTATAGTATTTTTTTATTTTGCGCTACAGTGATTTGGTAACTATTGTTTAAGCTGCTTCATTAGCCTGTTACTGCTGCATTCCCCTGCCATTTGTATCATTTGGTGTTAGGGTTAGTCAAGTTTGGATTCAGTTTGACGTTGGGAGTAAATACATGATCATTGTTATATTTTTTCTTTTTTTTTTTTTGTTTCGATTGTAAATATATTGAATAAATTATATGTTTTTTGGTTGTGTAAGTTTAATTGATTTCTTTACTTTATTAGTTAGTTTGGTATAGTTTAATGAAGTGGAGTCACTAGGGTCGCGTGTGTCACCCCCCCCCCGCTACTAAATTTACTTTTATTAGGTCAGTATAGTTTAATGCAGTGGGGTCATTAGGGTCAGGGTGTCACCCCCCCCCCCCCCCCCCCGCTATCAACTTTATTCACTTTTCCCAATAGAAACTCATATTGTTGAACCAATACAGGCAGCTGATTACATATTTTCATCGTTTTTTTAGACAAATATAAAATAAGTCAATTCTATTTGAAAATCTCATTGTTTATAACTTTTTTCAATAGTTTAAAATCATCTAAACATGTTTCCTTTGTAAGACTTTTAGACGGAAAGGGTAGATTATTTTGCTGTGTTATTCAAACTTTTACTACCATCTAAAGGGTAAAATGCAAGTTTACCGCTATCTTAGTCATCTATTGGTCTCGGGGAGGGTTTTAAATTATCCATCGAAGTCCGAACTGGCGAACTGTTTTGTATAACCGAAAAAGTTCTTTCTGGAGATGGTATTAGAGAGGCATCAGGTTCCCTACCCACCCAGCAAGGTGTGTCTCTGTTGAAGTGCTGTTAGCTCCTCCAAGCGTTTTCCTTCGTTCTCAGCTTGTGTTGTCTTCAACGTATTTTCTTCCCGTAGTAAGAAGAGCTCATGTCAATGTTAAAGTATAACAGAGTTGGACGTCCGGAGAAAGAAATATTTTCGTGTAATCACTATTTATAATAGTTTTTAAAAAGTTGCTCAAATTAAGTTTATTAAAGAAGGAGGCAGCATTGGCCAATACTGTTATACGAGGAATGTTCAAGGTACATATAGCGCAAGTATGTCTTAAGATTAACTTCATGTTCAGTAAGAAGCATTGCCGCGAACTTTTTAGTTTTTTTCATACAAAAGTCGTCACTATACGATGTCAAACACTTGAGAGAATCTCGACCATTCTGACTAGATAATTTTGACCTTTCTGACTATTCTTCAAAAAGTTTTTCATCGACATTTTTGCAGACGCCTCACACAAAAAACGGTAAACATTTTAAAAGATCCTTGTAAGTAGAAGACATGAAGTCTTTATCTTACACTATTTTAACTTTTTAAACATTAATAGTGACATAATTAATAATTAAATTTGTCTTAAAATTTAGTAATAAAGTCTCTTACGCCCTAATCAATACTAAAATATATAATAAGTACAATGCAAATACAAAAAATGTTTGCTCTTTTAAAAAAAACTGTCTTTGTGTTATCACGTAACTTTTTGGACAATTATACCAAATAAAATAAAATATATACATTAAGGCCTTCAATAAAATGTATAGATCTAGATTAGTACAGTAGATAGGCCTAGACATATCTGAGTATATATAGAGAGATTTATTTATTTTTTAATCAGCTAGTTTTTTGCCGATATTCAATTTTTCCATTCGGGCTTTTATTTTCTAGTTTTTGTCAATATTCCTTTTTTCCCATTCGGGTGTCACCCCACTAATGGGTGTCAGCCGGTGCGGACCCCCCCCCCCGCACCACCATCAACCCCCCTAGTGACGCCACTGGTTCAATGGTTTAGATTAGTAATTAGCTTAGTTATCTGGCTGCTTAGGTGACTATAGCCTCTTGGTCACAGACTGAGGTGCATAGAATAAGCCCATTCCAGTGACGCTACCAACTGGCTACTGAATATTTCTTGTTAGCCAGAAAACATTCTATTAGAAAGGTTTTGTAAGTTCCTTCAGAAATGAACATTATAAAGTCTTAGCGCAAACCTCCTTCAGTTTGGCAGGGAATTATCCTGATGACAGTCATGATCTCAGACCAGTATAGACCATCTGAAACCAGACACAGACTCTGGTAATCCTAATAGTTCAAATCGTTAAGCTACCAAAACATCTAATGCTGGTGAAATAGAGAAACTGAGGACATTTGATAGAAGAGCAGCAATCGATTTTTCCAAATAAACTTTATTTGTTAGAACAGTACCAATAATTTTTTAACCCTAAATGCAGAATTGTTTTTGATGACAATTATGTAGAGGGATGTGAGCATTAGGATGTTTTCAGGCAGCCTTGGGTAGCTTTGTCGGGGTCTGATAACCATACTGCTCTCTCTCTCTCTCTCTCTCTCTTTTGAGACCAAAATGGTCAAAATACGTGGTTTGCTGCTAGGCAATGGCGCGTTCGGGGTCCGTGGTTCGGGTCCTTCTCGGGGTTTATTAATGTTTTACCATGTTTTCTTTACACTTTTTACTGTTACTAACCTTCGTACCTTAGTTCTGCTATTATTATGTACTGCGTGTCATGTTTACTCATTTGTTTCAGCACGAAACACTTCAAACTTTATTTATGTTTTATTAGTGTCATGACAAAAACTTCTAAAGCTATGTTTTAAGGCCGCGTCTTGAATCGTTAGAGAGAGAGATGCAATTTAAATTCGGGTTTTTGGTTTGTCTTTGGAAGAAGCCTCGGGCTCTGTGTTGACCCAAAATAAAGAGAACAAACCCTGTATTGGTATCTTTTTTAGCTTTGATTAATTTCAATCTTTTAGCAACTATGGTATCTTATATATATATTAATTCTAGATCTAGTAGTTTTCTTAGGTCAAGTTAAATAATATATGAATAAATGATGTTTTGATACAAAAATAGTGATTGTTTATCTACTTTGTGACCAATGGTCAAGTATATGAACAAACGACTTATCCTCTTTATATAGGTCAGGTCTGGGACTTGAATTTTATACCCTCGCTTAGAGAATGAAACGACTGTCACTTGGCCTTATTTTATTAATGGTAGGATTAGAATTGGGCTGAAATATTTGTTTTCTTTTAGTCTGAAGCGTGAATACATTAAGTTTCTACATTTGGTTTGTACTAGAATTAAGATGAGGGCCAGTCTGAATTATCTCTTCGTTCAAGTTTTTTTTTCTGGGTATTATAACACGAGCGGGATTTGTGTGTTGTAGAGTAAGTTTATATAGTTCAGTGACAAACCTTGTAGTAGCAGACGATAGTAAAGAAGTCATAGAAAGGATACTGGGGGCGTTAGAGAGAGAGAGAGAGAGAGAGAGCGAGAGAAAGAGAGTCAAAGAGAGAGTGTGTGTGCCAGGTGTGAAGGTAAAAGTTATTTGATGTCTCAGTTGGTAGCTCAGAGTGACAGGTACAGAGCTGTCACGTCGTAATCTAGCAGACCTGACTAGACGGGTTACTGGGTGTACATGTGAGATAGAACTTGTGGTGACGTTTGACTTTCATGGCAAAAGTTCGAAGCTTATATTATGTTTACATCATATTCTTAGAGAGAAGTTACTGCAACATAAATGACTCTGGACTATGGCGCAGAGGAGGTGATGTTATTTGACACTGTGTTGAGTTAAATCTCTGTTTTGAATTGCCATCTTGTAATGTAGTCTCAACATCTGAATGTCCCTTCAAAATAAGAGAAGAGTATTACACTACGCTTATTTTATAACTTTTCCCGGGCAATGCCTCTCAGCTTCAACATGGCTCTCGGATGGACACGGTCATTAGAGCTGACGATTAGGCAATGGGGAAGCAAAACAGAATCCCGTTGGGGTGCTTTAAGACCTAGTCCAATGCACTGGTGGGGATAGAAGAAAGTCCCAACAAACATACCACTATCCACATGCCGTTTTTCACGGGGCGTTTTAAAGGCGGACACCTGCAAGGCTAATGAGGTACAGAGAAGGAATATAGGGCAGTGGTATGGAGTGTATCGATGAGGAAAAGAAGCGAAAGTTTTTGGCTGACCGGTCTCTGATGAAACCATGACATGGTCTGTCATAATTAATGTTAATAGAAGCCATATGTGTTGAAAGGAGACGAATCTGAGAACGCGAGACAGTAAAGACGTGCTTTTGTTGTTAGATTTTTGTTATACTTTATATCATTTCAAGTTGAATCTGTGTATTTTTATAAATAAAAGTTATATTGAGTTTTTGATTTAAGAAAAATGTTCAAGTTATTTAAGTTGAAGTTATTTCATTAAAAAAAAAAATACGCCTACATTGTTGTAGTTGTACTAACTGTTTGGAGTTACAAGCGAATGACCTAGCAAAAAAAAAAATGGAGTTTCCCCTGTGTGTTCGGCCTTTGGTCTCTCTTCTGTCCCGAGAAGTTAGTTCAGAAAAGGCAAATGGAGGCAAGATTCTATAGGCCTTAGTGTCTCTAATCGCAATGACCAAAAAGAAAGAATCCATTGTTGTTTTTTTGTTTTTGTTTTTGCTATCTATTTTCGTAAACATGCCCAACTCTACTTAGCTGTCTCAAGCTAAAATGGTTCACACGGGCCGATGTTTATATTATTATATTCAAGTGTAATGTCTGTCACTCTTTTGATAACACAAGATGATCGGAGCTCTTTCAACTTTCGAGGCAGCCAGACTATACTCTTGCCTTTGATATGTCACGCTTGACCTCTGATCAAGTGTTCTTAAGAAAACGTGACAGGTGCTACTCTTGCCCGGATATCACATTCCCTGTCATAGCATATATCGTAATCTATCACAGGCTTTCCTATCCAATTCCTATTACCGCGCTAGTAGCAGTCTCATGCTTCTTCAATAAGAAGCAGTCAATCCATTTGATTTAAAGAACGTTGAGGTGCGTTCATGTACAGATTGTTGTCATTGTGCTCCCTTATCCTTAGTCTATTCCCGTGGACCTTGTGTAGTAATATCTATGTTCATTGCTGGTAATTTAGATTTCATTGATTTCATTTCACTTTTGATTTTGAACCTATGTGATTCTTGATTGATGGCTAGGCCCGAGGAGAACATAATGCCCTTTTATATAGTGAATATATTAGCTCGGTGTTTATTTCAGTCTGAATGCGGCTAGAGACCGACTGGTTTCTGTTTTCCCGAAAACCAGCTGCTGTATCTTAACTCCTGTTCCTGACTTGGTTTCTTCTGTATGTCTGTAATTCCTGTTATCCTAATACTGGATATGGATTCCTGTTAGCTTCATGTGTTTGATCTTTACGCATTCCTGCGACTGAACCCGTCCTTAACTGCGTTGCTGGAGGAAGAAACCTCGACCGCCTCAAGTCAATTCTCAGCCCCCGCAGCCTGCCTATTCATCCTTGATTTTGCCCCGCGTCGGAGCGTCCCCCATACTTCGAGGACATACAACTGGAGCTGGAGCTCGCACCTCGTAGCGTATAAGGACTGGAACTGTCTACAGCACCAAGGGTTCTGAGAGGACTACAACTGAATGCAGGAAGAATACAAGCTAAGTTTAGAAACAATAGGTGGACTCATATTTGTACCATCAGCATTCAGTAGGATGATTTGACTATTTCGTCTATCCTTATTCGTAGATAGGTTGCTTTAGGTTTTACATTTGTTCTCCCCACCATTATTATTCTTTCCCTTTTCATCTTTTGTTGTATTAAATATTTTCATCTTTCAAACTAAATTTAATCCTTATCTTCATAGTAGGCTACCTGCGTGTTCTGTTTACCAACCTGTAAAGGCTGTAATGCGTGCTGGTCATGAGATCGTTAGAAACCCCTAGACCTAAGATATCAAACCTAAATTATTTCAATATTTTATTGATTTTGATTACATATACCCTCTCACCAGAGGCACATGACAATGGGGGATTTTCCCAGCGACAAATGACATATGAAGAAAATGTACAGTGGCAACAAAAAAAAAAAAAAAAAGCCCTCGAGTATTTCATGATTTACAAGAAACGATTCCTGATAGAATGGACGATCTTAATATCTATCAAAATGTAAAAGTGTAATTGTTGTAAAGAATAGTAACGCTTAAAGAAACGGTCATTTACATAAAATGGTAAATTGTGCATCTGTGTACTTAAATATTTTACGTAAAAAACTATTTATCAAACATTTACCAAACTGAAGAAATCTACTATATATTTATAAGTTACCTATTGATTGACTCATTGATCAAGAGATCTCTTAAATTGTTGTACTAATTCCTAGACATGATCCTTTTACTTCCTAGGCGCTTGCTAATGACAGGTTTTGACAGATTCGCAATGTGACCACCGCAAATAGTAAAAAAAACTTAATTTTTCTATCAAACCTTTCTATTTTATTTTCGGCATTTCCCCAAAACGGCCTCAGTCTATATATAGAGCATTAAAAACATTAGCAAACAAATTCAGTATTTTAAAGGCATTTTTTTTCTTTTTCCCTAAGTCTATTTACTTTTAATACGTCTCACCTCATTTCCGCTTCCTTTTACATGTGGTCTAAACAAGTCCTAAACCTAATAATTTACAAAAATATATCTAGTTGTTGTTTTTTTCTGTAGCGCTGTCATGACTTTATAGTCAAAGGGGACACAAAAAAGAAGATTACATTAACTAGAATCAAATTGATATTTGTTTGTATAGAGAGGACGCAAAAATCAATAAATGTAGTGTGAGGAACAGGAATGGAACATGCCATTGGGACAATCAGGAAATTCATTTTTTCTCTTGGCCTAAAACGTATGGTCTAAAGAATTGTTTACGCTAATACATTGCTCGTCTTATGGTTAGAGGATGCAAGTAATAAAAAAAAAAAGGTCAAATTAACCAAATGTGCTAAATATAGATTTCAAAAACTGAAAAGTGGCGAAGGGCCGATCAATCCAAAAAACAAAAACAAAACCAAAATAAAATTTATTTTTTGGTGTGGTTGGAGTTCGGGGGGGGGGGGGGGGGAGGAGCGGATAAAGTAAATACAATTCTAGTATTCTCGGGCCAAAAGCATATGTGCGTATGTTTGTCAAGGATTACGTTATAAAACTGGTCTCAACAAATCAAGGAAAGAAAAGTAACAGGCCCAAGCAAACTTGGATGAGGTCAGTCATCAGCGAAGCTAAGGATAATAATGGAATGACAAGGGAGCAGATGAAGAAAGCTGCTAAGAACAGAGTTCGGTGGAGAGGTGTGGTTACGGCCCTATTGAAAAGAGTTTACAAATAATAAATCATTCACTGAGCGAAAAACAAGGCTGATAGTAGATTGACATATAACCTTTCTTATCATTTACTAACGTCTCTTGTCTTGTTTTATCTCTTGTTAAATTAATTAGGTTAAAAGTTAACACTAAACGTAACAGCGGAGAGAGTCAGTCAAAGTGTTTCACGTGGCAACATTTATAAATGCATAAGAGGTTTCTAAAATGGTTTGCCCGACATAGATGATGCATTGGTTGACCTAATTACATGACCAAGGCTGGGGAGTGCTGATGACTCAGACTTGCAAATTTTTTTAACAATTTTTTTTTTCAGTGTTGTTTTAGCAAATGTAAATTTTTAAAAATCTTTGATATTTCTAATTTTTAATATATATCTCCCATAAAAAAATGAGTCGTAAAATATATAAACACCCCAACCACACACACACATATTCACTTACAATGTGTTTTGGGGGACAACCAAGAATTGAGCAGCGGCAGACTCTTGCACACAAACACTTCTCTTTCTCTCTTCTTAGTCGCTTGTTGTCTCGGCGTGATTCTCTTTCTGCATTCACTTACTAAGAATCATTTACACAACATACATTCACAACATGAAGTACAATCTTAAATCCATATCTTCTAATTGAAACTAATATATATTTAGGATTGTGAACATTGATTAACAATATGAAATATAATTAAAAGATATAAGTTTCCATACATCTTGTGAGACATGGAAGTCATCTGCTAAAATTGAGAAAAGACTAAATTGTCTCAAAATTTAGTTATTTTACTAATGGTGTATTCTAATTAAATGTGAATATTCTTTAATAATAAATGAATGGCTGCCTGGTCTATGAAATGGTTTTTGGTGGTATCGATAGTCCCTGGGTTCGAACTCTGCCCGCTGCCCCCCCCCCCCCCCCCCCATTGTACTGCCGGAGATAAGGACTAGGAAATAATTAATTATCTGATGTCCAAATCTACAAAACAAACAATCTCAAGGCTCTGTTAACGATTAGTCCAGCTGACTGCGATGTCGTAAACTGCTATATAAGGAAGGTATTGTCCTCTGGTGAACCAGTAAGTAGATCTCCTCCTATTGTTACAAATGGCAGTTTCTGATAGACGTTTCTAAACGACCTGGTCCTTGTTCAGTCTAGTGATACGCATTCTTAAGGCCTATTCTAGCTCCTACTTGGTGGGCTTCGACTCGATTGCGAAAATTGGTAATGCACTTGAACATCGAGGACGTGTAAAATAAAAGGCCACGGAGAAGTTAGGATTTCTCAAAAAGCTGGCCAGAACAAAGTGGGGCGCAAGAGCTGACATGCCAGATTGGAGCTGTCAGATCACATATCAAACATAGCCTGCCAGTCCAAGACAATGCGAGCAAGACGGCCATTGAATCATTCGACAAAACACAATCCCACCTTGAGGACGAGATCGCTATACAAGAAAAACATAAAAAAATACTTATAAGACGTGTAATTGTATTAATTGGTTTGGATCAGTCATGGATTTCAATTTGTAATAGTTACAATTCTGAGTATTTCGGCGGGCTTCAATTCAACAAGCAAAGGTATACAGGTACGGCACGAGGGAGATGCTTGCAATTTATGTGTGACTTCTTGTCTCCACTAAAGGCCCTAAAGAAGAACTTTAGGGATTATTGACACTCAAGTGACAAACTCGTTGAGTAGATAAAGCAAATGTTTTAAGTGAGAGTTTCAACAAAAACCTCAAATTCTATTATAAAAATGGATAATAAAGAGAAACTGAAAAAGTCAGATAGGTTGAAGAAATGGGTTTGTCGCTATTTTGAAGAAAAGAAAAATACGAGATCGTTTTAAGGAAAGCACTATGAGCGCAGACATTTCCTGAATAAAATTGAAAAGTAATGACATTGAAGATTAAAATTATGAACTCCTTTGTAGCTAAACCTCTTTGCTATCGCCAATTTGAAAAACTTCCGCTTGAGGTAGAAAGTGACTATGAAAAGAGTCCATACAAAACTCGTTGGTTATCAAGAGGAAAATTTTAAGACTAAGACCAACATCAAGACTGCTTTTTGTTGTGAAATTTGTTGTGATTACAAGGACTCTTTTCTCATATAAAGACAACACAACTTAAACATACACATAAATACAACAGATACAACATAAAGAGTTCATTTAGCGACTACACACGGTCATCTTGGTCCTCTTCATGTTTCCTGATCATCGAGTGGCGGTGATATATAGTCTGATCGAGTGAGGTACGAAAATAAAAATAAATAAAAAAGTACATATATTAAGTGCATCAAATAGTTGGAAGTGTCATGTCATTAAATTTGTAAAAAATCTAGACTAACAATAATAAATCTATGCGATTAGAAATATTTTTACCATTTGTTTTTGTTTAGCGCAATTTCATGCTTTTAGCATTTTTTAATACGCTATGATCCTATCACTTGTCTGGACCATTTGGAAAGGGGTCTTCATGGAAAAACGAGGTATCTGGGGGATTGCTTTTTAAATGTATAGTTATCTATTGTTTCTATTTCTTGTTTGTGTTCACTAAGCCTCAGACGACGACCTATAAAAGGGACTAATTCAGCTTATACCACCACTTCAGTCAAGTACAATTTCTTTCACTTGTTCGAGATACCAAACAAAATAATTAATTATCAATATTTAATTAACTAATTGGTCACTTTATTTTTATTAATTCTTGTATCAGGTAAAAGAAATAATTATGCAAAAAAAGCAAGCGTTTGCTGTTCATTGTTTATTTGAATAAACATATATATACGAGCAATCATTTTTAAACAAGAATTGATCAAGATTAAGACATCGGCTTAACGATCACAACTTGGAATCATAGATTAAATTACAAACAACTAACAAATCTGACTCACTTTCCAAAGAAATGTAAGACCATTGTTCATTTTAGTGGATTTCTAAGTTGTAGTTTTTGTAAAGGATATCTTTTATACTAATAAAATTTATATATTTTAAAAAAAATAAATATTATCGCTAAATAAGTATCATACTAGGTTTTATTTGATGTAACATTATTAGTTCAACTAATATATATTTAGCAAAGGTGAGCACGAGATTGTAATTTCAATCTTTATTATTTTCATACAAAATGTCTCTATTAAAGAAAAGTTTTACAAACAATGATTCTTTGAATCAACTTCAATTCTGGAATTTTAAAAAGTTTTCTCTTTTAGATGACGTATTTGGCGACCACTGGCCTATACATTTTAGTGCCATTGTCGGAGCCCTACTGTGAGACTAGCTCTATTGACGTCTACACTGTCCAACATAGCCTAGCATAAATGATCCGTAGAAAGATTTGTCCCTACACAATAAACTTGCTAACTTTTCTAGCACACGAACGCATACATATATATACACATGCACAATTGTGACTATTCACAACTCCTTGAAAACTCCGACAGTGAACCGTAAGAAACAATATTACAAAGAGAGTTTGTGTTATCAGACAAACTCAGAGGCGCCCCCATCAAATTCACCAATGTTTTGATCGTTTAAAGAAATTTGGCGTTATTTTTTCACATAAAAGCAAACAGTGCAACACGTCGTCTTTGATAAGACTCTTTTAACTCTTCTGGAATAAATAAAGTAGTGTTAAGTGATCACCTAAGATCAGCGTGGAAACCTCCCGATACAGTGTTGGTGGCACCTAGTGAGGTAGCTCAGGGTGTCATCCCTCCCTATCAACTTTCTTGAAATGTGTTCCAATGAACACTTTTGCTAGTTTTTTGTTTTTTTGTTGAACCAATACAGTGAGATGATTACCTACTTTTATTGATTTTTTACTCAAATGTAAAATCCCAATGTTAATTACATTTATTCAAATAATATTGCCCATTTTACAATAATGTTTAATTAAAATTAAAAACAGACTTAGCAACATATAAACAGGTTTCTTTTGTTATACTTTAAATGGTATAACGTTGTTCTGTATTATTTACACTTTAACTACCATCTAGATGTGTCAAGGTATATTTGGGCATATATCTATGAAGCTTGATTTATTAATGAAGAAGATTGTGAACTTTTTAATAAGACTTTCTTCCCCTGAAGTTTTTCATTTAAAAGTGGTGTAATTTTTTGAAAAATCTGCTTGCATATATAATTTTAAAATTAGATGGTTCACTTTCGGAAAAGAAAAAAGTAGCCGTTGCATCAGAACTTTGAATGATCTAAAATATCATGATGTCCTATTTTCATTTTCTCTTCTAGTTTCTGAGAACTAAACGGACAGACGTACAGACAGGCCACACAAAACTAATAGCGTCTTTTCCCCTTTCGGGGGCCGCTAAAACAGTAACATTATATTTGTCATTCAAGTAATATTACAAGCATACGACTAGGAGCGTAGAGATATTCCAACACTATTTCCTTCATTTTCTAGAGACTTTAGCAGTGCATTAGGCCAATGGCTCAAACGGTAGTAACAGAAATGTGAGATGTGAGAAAGCTACTACCATGAAAAGAAATGGTGTCATAAAATAAACCCCAAGTCCAGCAACTTCTGCGTGTTTAACAGTCCTTACAGTTTTACTACTCGGTAAGCCAATATTTTAAAGAGCACAAAAAGGGACTTAATTCATCAAACCTAATACTATGAAACGCTTTCATTAAGTTATCCCCTTTGGACCATTCATTTGGGCACAACTTGTCCAGAGTTATATCCCTTCAGTGGGCGAATGAATTGCCTTTGGTTGAGGCCGTCACGAAGAACCGCCAGCTAATATACAAATGTTAAGATGACCCTCCTCCCCGCCCCTTGTCGTCATCCTGGTCAGTGTGAGACAGTTTACGACTTGTCAAGGAAGAAAGTGGCTGAGAACAAACAAGAGAACCCATTTCTTGGAGTCAGCGCCCCCCCCCCCCCCCACTTGCTAGAGTCTACCAGCCAGACCTTTACACTCAAGGACATAGCATCCGGTAGCAGTCGGATTGCTCTAAGTAAACGATTGCTTCAGGCTTGAAGTATGGCTGGTCAGAACCAACCTTAGACCTAAGGAACCTACGTTACAGACGTTATATATTGGGTTTCTAGTCAGACATTTCACTTTTATTCAAAATAATTCATTTTGTAGATCTAGTAGTGATGGCAAAAGTTAGCTAAAAAGTTGAAACTTTTAGTTTAACTAAAAAAAATAATTTAGACCAAAATTTAACTAGAAAAAAAAATTTTTTTTAGTAACTAACTAAAAAGTTTCATTAAAATATGTACAACTTTTCAACATGTGATCAGGGTTGAAACTCACATCCCTGTTTTCTGGTTATGTGATATCAATAACTTTGATTATAAAAAAAATGATGCAGCTAATTGTGGTGGAATATGTCCGCCGATCGGTTCGTTTGCACTTCCCGATGGGGATGATGGGCCTGTGACTCCTAGGGGAAAAGTCTTAAGGCCACAACGCGATAAATATTATGTTGATATTGCACAGGCACGTGGACAGGCATAAGCAAGACCCAAAACTTATTGATTTTGAAAATATTTAATAGGAATTGATTAAAAGATATACAATCGATAAGTGTGAGGGGGGATGTACATAAAGCTTCAGGATGATTTATGGAACAATATCATCACTGGGATGGTACTCAAGTGCTCATATATGGTTTGTTTATTCGGCTGTCTCTCACTTATCTTCTTTATCCGAGGTACTCCTTCCGGGATGGGGTGAGTTGGGGCTTCACTGGGCTGGTAGCCAGTCAGTTTATGTCCTGCGGGTAGGCAGGTGCTGGTGTGATGAGGATGAGGATGCCACGCGGTGGGCTTACTCCTTTTGTTAGGTACAGACTGGTCCTGGGACTTCAGCCTGGAATACCTTCAGTTCTGGTCAAGGGTGATGAAACTCACCCTCAACGGGAATGTGTGGAGAGCTGCTGGGATCTCCCTTCGGGCAACAAAACACGCTAGTCCTGGTCTAGGAGGCTATGAGATGAGATGTGAAAGAAGCCTGAATTAAATCATACAGGCTGGTTGGCGAGGGGCGCATCCTTGTCAGGAGCGTCTCCCTCGGACTATCTAAGAAACATGCTAACAACATTTTTCTAAGTCTAATAATAACTGCTCTATGGGAGCATAATACATATACATAGATAAATGTACAACGCAGGGGCGTAAATAAGAAGGGAAACAGTAGGGACTAAAGTACAGTACTTAGCAAAGCAATACTTATATAAATAAAAAAAAACTTTTGGCAAAAAATCTAAAACCGTTTGCACAAATGTATAAGAAAATATGGTAAATAGTTATCTCCCTTACTACATGCCTCCTTTGTTTGTTACTATTAATAGTCAATAATTGTAAAAATAGTGTATTTTTATGAAAAAAATGCTTGCATAGTTGATTTTAAAAATTAAATTTTTCACTTTCAAAAAAGAAAAAAGTAGCCGTTGCATAAGAACTTTGAAAGGTCTAAAATAACATATATTATCTAGTTTATGAGATGTAAACGGGACGGACGGACGGACAGACATTCCACTCAAAACTAATAGCGTTTTTCCCCCTTTTGGGGGCCGCTAAAAACCTTTCATGGAAACACTAAAGTTTTTTTTTTTCAAACTGAGAGATAAAATCGCAATACCAACTATCTATTTACAAGCAACAAAAATATTCGTAGATTTCTAATAGTATCAGTCACCCATTAATTTCATTCTAGATATTTGGAGTTGTCCTTCTCTGCCACTTCTCTCAGCACTGAGTTGTCCTTCTCTGCCACTTCTCTCAGCACTGAGTTGTCCTTCTCTGCCACTTCTCTCAGCACTGAGTTGTCCTTCTCTGCCACTTCTCTCAGCACTGAGTTGTCCTTCTCTGCCACTTCTCTCAGCACTGAGTTGTCCTTCTCTGCCACTTCTCTCAGCACTGAGCCTCAGGCTACCTTTTCGTCTTCTTCACGTATCGCCGTCTGTTTATTTGTTCTCTTAGAGTCTATGTCTCTCTGTTACAACCTCTGGGTCCAGGTCTTACTTCTCGGTTCCACGACAATTCTTTCACTGACATTTCGTTCACCGACAAATCGCTCACGACTTTTCGTTTACGCGACAATTCGTTTACCAGACATTTCGTTCAAGCGACTATTCGTTCACCCGACATATCGCTCAACGACAACTTGTTCACCGACAGTTGGTTCACGACAAATCGTTCACACGACAAATCGTTCACACGACAAATTGTTCACACGACAAATCGTTCACTGACTATTCGTTCAAAGACTAATTTTTCACGGACAAATATTTCCTGGATAGTAACATATTGTTATTATTATATATTCTCGTCACGTGGTTAATTTGTTTACATTAAAACATTTGTAAAAAAAAATTAATCCGAGTTTCTTTGTTAATTTGTTGTTGTTGTTTTTTCAGTTAATTCTTTTTTCATTGTTTACTTTATAGTGAAAATGTCCAATAGGTAAATGTTAACTTTGGCGAAAGAAATGTAAACAAATAAATAAATAAATAATAATAAAAATAAATATTTTCAGAATACTCAAAGATAACAAAAATAAAACATAACAAAACAACTTTCACCAATGTTTTGCGAACGCGTAGATGAATGTAAAAAAACAATGACTTGTCGATAAACCATTTCTCCTTTTATAAGTAATGGTTCCCTGACCGATAACGTGTTATTACATCCAGAGCCGCCATTCTGTCTAGTAATCAACTAGGTGTTAACTAGAGTATTGGTTTGCCATGAATAAGATAAGTGGAATTAATTTGTTTTAGTTTTTTTGTTACTCTTAACAACTGACATTTTTCTGGGTGGAAAGACATGCTCCAATTTGATTCCCATTTCTGTAATTCATCTAATTCTCTTTGTAAAATATCTGTGTCTTGTTTTGTTTTTATTGTTCTATATATTATGCAATCGTCTGCAAATAATCTGACTTTTGTTCCTGAACTAATGCAATTTGGTAAATCATTTATGTAAATTAAAAATAGTAGTGGACCCAAAACTGTTCCTTGAGGTACACCTGAGTTTACTGTTATTGGTGTTGATTTAGAGCCATTTATTATTACAGTTTGTTCTCTCCCTATCAGAAAATCTTTAATCCACTGATGCAGTGGACCGTTAATGCCGAAATATTTTAATTTTTTAAGCAAACTATGGTGGTGAACTTTGTCAAAAGCCTTGGAAAAATCTAGTAAGATAGCATCTATTTGTTCACTATTATCTAAACCTTTTGAAAATTCAACTGAATGGGTAGATTAAAAACGAGGGGGGGGGGGGGAGAGGAGTATAGGTACAGGAAGACCCTAAAGAGTGTTGACCATAACGAATAGAAATGCCAATTTAACATGTGGACCGCTATTAAGAAGATAAGCAAATGTGAGTGGGGCGGACAAGACTACATGACGGACATGAGTGTAAAAGAAGGTCTACATGTTGAAAGTAAAAATGGTGCCTATAGTTAAAACACGGCCCATTAAAATGTTTCAACTAGCTTGTTGTAAGATCGCATTTTTAAAGTATAATTTGTATCCCATACTGCCTTCAGTAACAAAAAAATTAACAAATTTTAAAAAATTAACAAAGAAACTCAGATTAGGCCCGACCGCTATCAATCATAATTTTTTTTTTTGTGGAAATAATAGCTACAAACGTTTTAATGTAAGCAAATTAAACACGAGACTAGAATATATAATATTAACAATATGTTACTATCCAGTGAACGATTTGTCTGTGAATGAATTAAAAGTGAACGATTAGTCGTGTGAACGGTTTATCGTGCACCAACTGTCTGTGAACAAGTTGTCTGTGAACAAGTTGTCTGCGAGCAAGTTGTCGGTGAACGATATGTTGGGTGAGCGATATGTTGGGTGAGCGATATGTTGGGTGAGCGATATGTTTTGTGAACGATATGTTGGGTGAGCGATAAGTTGGGTGAGCGATATGTTGGGTGAGCGATATGTTGGGTGAACGATATGTTGGGTGAGCGATATGTTGGGTGAGCGATATGTTGGGTGAGCGATATGTTGGGTGAGCGATATGTTGGGTGAGCGATATGTTGGGTGAGCGATATGTTGGGTGAGCGATATGTTGGGTGAGCGATATGTTGGGTGAGCGATATGTTGTGTGAGCGATATGTTGGGTGAGCGATATGTTGGGTGAGCGATATGTTGGGTGAACGATATGTTGGGTGAGCGATATGTTGGGTGAGCGAATAGTCTACTTCGCCTCTTTCTCTTCAAGAGACATCTCTCTACACATTGGTCCAAAGTTTTACGGACAATCTATATGGGATTTTTTAAAGATGGAAGTGTGTGCGTGTGTAGAAGGGGGGTCAATGTCAGGTCACAATAACGATGTGTGTCCAGTCAATATCGCGCTTTGTCTCGCGTTTGTCTCTACAAATGAACCAGTTGACTTGAGACCTCCTCTATCAAACACAGGTGTGAAACATTGCTCTCATTACAGCAGGTCTGAGCCCAAGTTATCTGCCGAGCCCCGAGGACAGAAGTCAGACAATGGCCTATAGTGCGGGGGAGAGCGGATACGCCTTGGGGCTATTTGTTTCAGTTGTACATCTAACAATGCCATCGTTTGCTCCCAATCAGAGTAAGGGACCCCGAGGGCGATTGTATGACGTTGACTTTGGCTAAGGACACCACAAACAATGAGCTTAGGAAATGGACGAAACACACACTCTCTTGGCACATCTGTTATGAATTGATGCACTCTTGGATCTGAAAATATCACATCTAGCGCGTGGCTTGAAGCCTTGAACAAAATTAGTCAATATAAACATGAGTAGAAACTCGACATAAAGCAGTAAATATGCGTGGCTAATTTGCAGTTGTCTAATACAACCTTTATTTAAAATATGATAGTGAATCAATTAAGTCGCTGGTTACCCCTGGCTCACCATTTTTCCCCCAAATGTATATATATATTTGTCAAATTTGTTAATGAATAGTTAGAGCAGCTTTCTAAGTCCGTGTACAGGCTTCATGCTTTGTCTACGAATAGTTTGCCAGATAATATGGAAATTGTAAAAACGAAAATATTTCTTTGTGAATAGATCTAGAAAGATTTTTGAGTTCTTACTAGATTTTCAGATTCTGTAGCCAGAAATGTTTCAACCTTGACCGAGTCTGTTTAATGGCGAGTCATTTACAGGTCTATGAATTGAAACGACCAGGATAAACTGAGTTATCTTTCCTGACCCTTTGAAATAAATTGGTAGTTCAAACGTATTTGTTTCTTCTCTTTCAAGTTGCCATCACACAAACACGAACTCACAAACATGAACAGACAAACACGAACTCACAAACATGAACAGACAAACACGCACTCACAAACATGCACAGACAAACACGCACTCACAAACATGCACAGACAAACACGCACTCACAAACATGCACAGACAAACACGCGCTCACAAACATGCACAGACAAACACGCACTCACAAACATGCACATACAAACACGCACTCACAAACATGCACAGACAAACACGCACTCACAAACATGCACAGACAAACACGCACTCACAAACAAGCACAGACAAACACGCACTCACAAACATGCACAGACAAACACGCACTCACAAACATGCACAGACAAACACGCGCTCACAAACATGCACAGACAAACATGCGCTCTCAAACATGCACACAAAAACTTGCATTTACAAAATTAACACACTCTTACACACACATGTAGAAACACTGAGGTGTGCTCAAATTTAAATGGAATTGTTGTTGAACTGGTATATTTTAGACTTATGGCTCTAGTATGAAGGAATTAGTAGTTCAAAGGGGGCTTTACAATGTGAAGAATTGGATGAAACATATTTGTGGCTAAGGGGGCGCTAACCAGGGAGAAATACTCAAACACAAACCAGAAACCCACGCACACATCTCAGCTGACCAGCTAAATCGACACTTGCACACTGCTGATACTAGTGCTGTAGTGGATTCATTAACAAGGTTGGTCGTCATGAACTGTTAATATGTTCGTGCGCTGTTCATTAATCACTAGTTATATAGTGAGTGTTCTTTCGTTGGGAGCTAGAGACTGTTTATTCCAGTAGTAATAGGTAACATGTTTTAAGAGCTTGACAAATTTAGAGCTTATCTACTTAAAACATTGTTATTCATTGGAAAAGTATGTGCTAAAGACTCAACTTAAGTATCCTTAGACTAGCAGTGGACTTAAGACGGTTACAAATAGTTCTGCTATAAGTAGCCGTGATTGCAGATTGAGTGGTCCACTTCTATCCAATATATTGTTTCTGGAACACATTGAGACTCATTACGTCTGTGGCTTGATCTATTTGAAGAGGTTCATAAATATCTACCAAAGTGGAGGGATAAGTAAGAATACCCATCAAATACAGATAACCCCCTGTGTATAACTGTATAGATAGATAGATAAATAGATAGATAGATGGACAGATATAGTTTTACTATTTTGTTATTTTGTAATTTCAGGTGTTTATTTTTTTAAAGTTTGTGCAATGGTGATTATTAGCTCTCGCCATTCGATAATGAGATTACAATTAAAGCTTTCATTTTATAATTATGAAACTTTATTCAACTTTCATTTTTCAACTTACAAATAAAAGCAAACAAAATAATTAATAAAGTTCTTATATTTCTTAAAGTGTTTAGAAATCAATAGACATTACATAAATGTTTGGACTTCATATTATGAAAGCTTGAAATAATTCTTCAGCATGAAGTTCAATTTATTATTTAGTAAAGGAAAGAAGAGTTTTTAATTTTAATTTTATAAACGTTTTAAATAAAGATGAAATAAAATGGTTTCCCTTTTTTGACAATCTGATTTCAGGAACTCTTGAAGTCTACATCAGTACAGGATACAAGGGTGGCGCATTTGGTGGCTCCTCATATCTGGGTGGCTGCTGGACCACTTCCTCGTAAGAGGGAGGCTGAATGGTCATATTGTTCTCCTCGTCTTTGTACAGCCAGCCAATGGGTTCTTCTATGGCGGTCACTTCTGGGGCGTCCGCCACCTTAAAAAAGGATCCTCGGCTGGCACCCAACTGAGAAGCTTTCTGGGCGCATCTTTCGGCACGCTTTTCCCATTTCTTCTGTTTTCTCGTGTTGCAGCGTGATGCTTTGTACTGTCAAGAAAACACAGAAGAAAAGTTGAAGAAATTATTGCTTGGAACTGGCGATACGTTAGCCGATAATTTTTGACTTCTAAATAGATGAAACATTTAGTAAAAGTCAAAACTTGATCTGGTTTAAAATATCAAATAAAGGGAAAAGAAAATTAAATAAAGAGACAACTTTTTGTTTTTACTTTAAAAAAAAATATTCCAACTTAACGCGCGTACTTTTATTTTAGTTTCCAATTGTGTACAGTGTGTGTTTCTATTTCGTTTGTCATCAGTCACTCAAAGATTGAAGTAGTATAGTGTAGACGTCTGTAATTAGTGTGATTAATTCAAGAGCAAGATGATCTCTCTAGAGCACGTAAAAAGGAGGAATTGTCTTTTATTCAACGTAGTTTTTCCTTATTTGTGTTTCAATTTCAAATTCATATTTATTTTTCGTTTCCAATTGTTTAAAATATTGATTACCAATGTTTCCTGTTTGGCTTCTCAAAGTATTCATGTTTCTAAACTCGTGTAATGCGATCGCAGCTGTGTATCAAGGATTGGCCTCTTTAGTCACACAAGAAGTTGCAAAGGGAAAAGATCGTCTCTCGAGACGTAAAATGCCACAGAGAGTAATGTACTAGTTTAGAGAGTAGGTTAGTTTTGTTAGATAAATATATTGTGTATAGTTTTAGCGACGGTAAAAGTAATGACGTAGTAAGACAGACTAATGACGTAGTAGACTTAGGCGAACAAGAGAACAACATGGCGTTATGTTAGAAGTAGGTTGTGTTTTGAATAGTACTACTATTTAGGAAGACTGGACGGATTTCCCAGTGGTTAATAAAGTATCATTTTATAGAACTGAATGTTGTTATCAACTATATTCAACTTGTAATGTTCTGTGGCTAATTTTAAGTAATAATTGATACATAGTCGAAGTCAGATTAGATTAGCCCACAACATTAGTTACTGCAATGTTGTCATTTATTCACAGTTCTTTTTCTGTTTAAATGTTACCGTCTAGTTATGAACATGGTTCTAGTTTGATCTACAGTGTAAACGTAAGACACAGTATTGTCTTCTCTTCAAAGCTGGCTTCAATGTAGGAAAGTTTAGACAAAGAACAACTTTCACTACATTTCGAATCACTCGGTGTAAGATTGAAAGTTGGCTGGGACAGTGATGGCTAGTCTAGAAACTTTCACTACATTTCGAATCACTCGGTGTAAGATTGAAAGTTGGCTGGGACAGTGATGGCTAGTCTAGAAACTTTCACTACATTTCGAATCACTCGGTGTAAGATTGAAAGTTGGCTGGGACAGTGATGGCTAGTCTAGAAACTTTCACTACATTTCGAATCACTCGGTGTAAGATTGAAAGTTGGCTGGGACAGTGATTGATAGTCTAGAAACCCCACCTCCTCAATTCTTATCTTTAGAATTTACCTGACACTTGAACTCCATTTTGGCGGCTTTCAACAGCAGGCGTCCAGACTTTCTCTCTAACCGTTCGGATCTTCTCAGAGCCTTCGCCTCATGGCGCTCTTTTTGTCTGAAGTTATATTGAGATAAAAAAAATAATTATACTAATATATTATTAAGATTATTTATTGGTCCAAACAAATGGAGCTTCAGTTAGACTCCTATGTACTTCTTGTTGATTGATTTTTTTTTAACTATATGGCTGTCAGTGGAATAAAGGAATTTTCAATTTCAACTGTAGCTGTGATGTTTAGTGTACAAATTGTTTTGAAGGATTTTATATGTTGTGGAAAAGCAGCTTCTATAAAAATAATTCTTCAATGGATTGTACCTTGTATTTGAACTATATGAGATGTTTTTTGTTTACAAAGCATCTCAACTCACTCTGTCTGTCTGTCTCTCCGACTGGTAAAAAGTTAGAACACATTATTTCTCACACACCCATTCACGGACTAAGTTGAATCTTGGCGCAATTATTCATTGGCAAAGACATTGCACGACGAATCAATAAAAAGAAATTATCCGATTAACAATTAATTACTGGTTATTAAATATTTTTGATACCGACAAAGGAAATTAATTCTTGGGTATTCAGATATATGGCTATATATTTACGGTTTTGTCCCCTTAGATAATTGTACACGTTATTTCTCCTACACCCATTCTCAGATTAAGCTTAAACTTTAAATAATTATTTTTTGTACAAGGAAAACATGGATCAATTAACTAATTACACAACTTATTATTGGTAATTAATTATTTTGTTTGATATCGAATCAATTTTAAAACAAATTCCTTGCTTTCCAAGATGGAAAAGTCTTTGATGTATCTTTGCCACATTCCTAGACAGTACCCTTTGTATATATAAGCTTTCTGTGTATAGATATTTATATTCTTTTTTTTTGTCTATATTTTTATTTTTTATCTGAATTTCTGTACTCTGGTCTCTGCTTTTTAATCCACAATCATAACTTTAGTTTTCTAAAAATGTTAAATTAATAACTTAAAATATAATATAATATGAAAGAAATTTATTTTAAAAAACATGTTGGGCTCAAACGGATATCGAACGCGTGATTTTGACATCATCATCAGCTTGACCAAACGACGTTACCGATTCAGCCGGCGGGCAATGCAAACTTGAGCTATTATTTATATGAACATAATGATCTAGAACTAAATTTAGATTTCTGATTAAGGAGAAAAGAACAGAAATCTATTTTGTAATCAAATCCCACTTAATGTTACTGTGTCCTTTATGCTAGGGGCGCCAACTCTGTGTGATACACTCCTCCTTTTCTCCTCCCCACTCGTTATCCATGGATGATAATGACTCAATCAGATTTCAACTTGTGTGAAACAAAAACTGGTCACTGCTAATCAGAAGTTCCTGTTACTGCGTCTAGTCATTAGACTACGTAAAGCGTTTCTACATCATTTCTCCACCCCCCTAAATTATCAACATATTTATCTTCATATATGCATATATATTGGCTGATTAACTGGTCACACTGCGTTCTCCTAATTGCATTATCGATTGGTCATCAGCTGGTTTCCATCATGTCGACTTCAAACAGTCACGTGTGTGCTAATGGTCATGCTTGATTAGAAAATAACGAATCAATAAAGCCCAAAATGGTCCACATCAGAGGCGAGGTAGATACTGAAGCGGGTTGGAATAAATAAATCTGTGTATCAAACATCCTGTGATGAGTGGAAGGGATGAATATCATTCAAGAAAAAAATAGAATAAGAATATCTAAGGGAAAAGACACATAGGAATGGAGAAAGACGGTTGACAGATTCAACAGACTAAGGGATAAGCGAGAATGAAGAAAAAGCTGATTAAACTCTAAAGTCTCTAACCCACAGAAAATATCAGATCCAACTTGTGCATATAGTCAGGCAGTATTTTTTAAGCTACATAATGTTCCGAGTGAAATCTTAACAAGACATACCCCCCTGTTTTTTCTCACCAGTCGAAGGTAATACAATCTTTCTTTCACGGATGTAACCTTTTTAGCTCGGAGACCCCTTTTGATAATGGCCCAAAATGAGGCAACCCCCAAACATTTTTTTCGTTCGTAAGCATAAGTAACTTTTCTTTTGTTAAGCCTAATATTAGAAAGTCTTAATCATAATGTAAATATCTGTTCGGCCTTGCATTACCAAAACCTTTTTTTTTAATTTAAAAAAAAATATTTTTTTTTACAAAATGTGTGATTTATATCAGCTTATAAGTATTTCTCATTCTGATCACATTTAAATAAATGAGAATGTATTATCATGATCTGCACTTCTTGCCTTTTCTATTATCTTATCTTATATGATACAGACGTTACTTCAAAAAAGAAGATGATTGCGTCCTACGCGTCATGCATTTAGTCATGCATACTAACCAATGACTTAAATTCTGCCAAGTCACTGGTTTTCCTGACTAGCTCAGGCAACCCATTCCATGCTCTAATAGCACTAGGGAACAAGGAATATTTGTACAAATTTATCCTAGCATATGTGACGAGGAATGTGTCTTTATCTTTGTGTCTTTCTGAGTAGTTTATTAAATTTTGTTTTTGGTACTTGAAGATTATGGTTCTGTGTTTTATGTATAATTGCTACTTTACTTGTAAGTCTTCTATCCTGAAGGCTTTCTAAATTTAGTGAATTTACTAAATGTGTTACTCTAGTCAAATGTGAATATTCATTTGTTATGAATCTCAATGCTCGATTTTGTGTCTGTTCCAGTTTCTTAATGTTTTCTTGAGTTGAGGGGTCCCAAACGGAGGATGCATATTTTATTATTGGCCTAACCAAGGTTAAATAACATTTTAGTTTTATGTTCTTATTTGATTTATAGAAATTTCTTTTAATAAATCCTAATACTTTGTTTGATTTTTTTAATAGTTTCATCAATATGTGGATTCCATGAGAGTTTTTCATTTATTATAACACCTAGGTATTTTTCGTTTTTAGTCTGTGTTACTGGTTTGCTATGAATAAGATAAGTGTTATTAATTTGTTTTAGTTTTTTGTTACTCTTAACAACTGACATTTTTCTGGGTGGAAAGACATGCTCCAATTTGATTCCCATTTCTGTAATTCATCTAATTCTCTTTGTAAAATATCTGTGTCTTGTGTATTGTTTTTATTGTTCTATATATTATGCAATCGTCTGAAAATAATCTGACTTTTGTTCCTGAGGTAATGCAATTTGGTAAATCATTTATGTAAGTTAAGAAAAGTAATGAACATAAGACAGTTCCTTGAGGTACGCCTGAGTTTACTGTTATCTGTGTTGATTTAGAGCCATTTATTATTACAGTTTGTTCTCTCCCTATCAGAAAATCTTTAATCCACTGATGCAATGGACCATTAATGCCGAAACATTTTAATTTTTTTAGCAAACTATGGTGGTGAGCCTTGCATAGTTATCCTACATAAGCTGTATGTTTATGTGACAATTTGAAAAGCTTAGCGACGCATAGATTTCAATTGCCATCTAAATACATGCGAAAGTTTTACATCACGATTTCTAGGGGGCAGTCTTTGCAAGACCACAACAAATATCTTCTGCATCAAGTGGTCTACTGTATTTAGACATGACAACTAACGAACTCACCATGTTTCGCGAAAATATTTGACTAGAAATGGAAGAAGACGCAACGCTGACAAAACGGGATACGAGACTTGCAAACACTTGATCCAGCGTTGTGTAACTGGTATGGAAGAAAAATCTTTTCTCTTTATCACTATTAATGAGTTCTGATGTCTCCGGAACATCTTCAACTTTGACTGTGAATCAACTTCAGCTAATTGCGGCATACCGTCGTGTAGATTTGGAAAGAATGATGAAAAGTCGTTTACAAGCATGCGTAAAAATTCTTTCCCAGAAAATATTCTTGTATCCATTTGTCAAGTTCGATGGGTTTTTTTAATAAAGAATAGAAGAGCGAAATGTATGTAAATATTATTTTCGTTAAATTTGTTGATCAAATGTGAATTGACATCTAGCAGAAAGATTATTTCAGACTTATCGACACATTTTTATTGCAGTGACGTAGCATACGCTGGAGCTCTCTTTGTGCGGAAACCTTTTTTTCCAAGAAATTTTTATTTTTTAAAAATAATTAATCTTTTTCTTATACATCAGATGCAGTAGAGTCTCAAGATGTTTGCCAAAGTGAAACTCGTCTTGAAAATAAAAAAAATATTTTAATATGAACTTCTAAGCCCAAACTGCATTGTAAAATTCCTTGAAAAGATTGATAAAGTTGAATTAGATTAAGACTTTCAGGGTCACTGCAGAAAGGAAAATGTCCTTGACAAATATTGGAAAAAGATGTTCATTTATAAATGATTAATTTTGTTCAATTCGCCTGTTTGTAACTTCGTTTTGTTACAGAACTAGAATTCCAAGAACAAAAAGAAAATTCGGAAGATGGAGGAGAAATGAAGTGAACCAATGAGATTCTACTCTAAGTTTTGTGTATTTTTAGGAATCAATTACCATTTGTGAGTTATGGATACAATAGAAATATCTCAGACTGAGTGAAGGTTTTTAAAAAGTCGACTAGGAAAAATTTTTTTGGGTTTAAAACTCCATTGTTACTCGTCTACTTAAAAAAGTTTCTAATGAAGTTTTCCACACAAAAAAACAAAAAGCACCAGTCTTTTAAAAAATAATTTTGACAAACTCATGCGCAATTATATAAACTCTGTCGCCATATTTGACTAGTCTGTTTAAAGGTCTTGTTGGAGTTCTCTCTCCATTTTATAACTATTGCTGATGATTGCTTTTGACATTAGAGAGAAGTGAGAAGAATGACAGACATATGACCAAAACTTGGATAAGCAATGGTCATATGAACTTATACTGAAAAGTTGACACTATCAAAAACATGATAAAAACCCTAGATACCAAGTGGTCATATAAACCTATACTGAGAGGTTTACAATTGCAAACTTATGATCAAAACCCTTGCCATGTAGTGGTGATAGACAAAGTCTAAGCCTTACAACTCACTTTTCTTCCTCGCTCTCCGTTGGGTTATCCGTTGGGTAATTGAAATAAGAAAAGAACCATTGAAACATTGTACCACTAACTACACACACACTCGACACAGAATCTTAAAAACACAGCACACTGTACAAACGCCAGAACAAGATATCTCTGGTCACAATCGTTTAGAGTGCACGCAAAGGACATGTCACTTTTCATTTAATTCCTAAAACTTAAAAATAGATTTCTTTTACCTGGGAATACAGAAATACTGAAAAAAAAAATCCAAAGTTTCCCAAGAAAATCTAGCTCTACGTAATAAAACATATAGTTGTAGTTAGTGTACCTTATACTTCACCAGCTCTAGAAACATTAGCTTAGTTATCACGAAATAAAACTGATTATATTTTAGGAATGGAAATATATAGAAAGTATTATAGGGTTGAGTACTTTAGTTATTAAATAGCGATAACTTTTTAATCCATAGCTAGACACCAGGGGCCTCAGTGTTTAGAAGGAAAGGTTAAAAGTGAAACACACTTTACAAAAACAAAAACCCAACAGTTTTGTACATTCTTAAATCAAACTTCCAAAAACTAGTAAAATGTGAGACTTTACCAGTGCACACAGTGCTGAAAATAGTTGATCAAATGTATTACATAACTAGAAGACGTAGACGTCTTTACAACACACGTCATTTGTCGGGGCCATAATGAAGCGATACAGTTGAGAAGACAAGGCTTCACTCACGACTGGCACCTTCCGCCCTTGGTACAACCTGCCTTTAGAAACAGCCGCCCCTAGGACCACCCACCCAGGGAAACAGATCTCACCAAATCAAGCCATGCTATCATCAGTATAAAAACAAAAAAAGAAAGGAATTAAAAGGGGTTAACAAACGGCCTGTAGGCAAAGGTAGCTAGGGGGGTAAGAAAAATAGAGGGGAAAAAATCGTCTTTGATTAAAAACACGCTGTAACGTAGATTTTAATCTTAACACTCAACATAAGCAAACAAACAGAAAACAAAATGGACTACAGAACATCTAATAAACGGGAAGATCAGGTCAGGTTTCTCAGACTCACCGGGTTTTCCCGTTATATACGTTTTAATGAACATTCCCCTTGCTAGATTTGTATTTCCTGTGAATAATCAGGACTTCAGAGATGGAGAGAATTCTGTTTTCAATTTTATTACATGTCAGTCTTTAGTCCCCCGCCCCACACACACACGCAGTGCTATTTCTGGACCTTTTCTGTCAAGGTCAAGGTTATTTGAATTCCAGGTTAAGGTGCCAGCTGTTCATGAGGCGCTGTTTTGTGAGCACGCGAATGAATTTGACTGTGACTTTCCCTTTCTTTAAATGAACACTTTTAAACAAAATAGAGACAAGATTTGACAACTTTTATTGATTGATTTGTGTAGGAAGTAGGCTAGGACGCTGGACCAATCAAAAAGGAATAAACTTGTTAAACTGGACTAGACTTCATTACTATCTCATAGAATAGGCTAGAAAAGAATAGAATTGAATGTACTTAAAGAAAATAGAATCAGAATTTGACAGAATCAGATGTGGGTTTCAACCAGATCATGTTGAACTACATCAAAATGAAACAAGGTAACAAAGACAGGTTGTGTGGATTGTGGAAACGCAAACTCAAAATCGGCCCCCGAAGTGGTCCAGCTCGAGTCTTCACCAAGATTCGAACACGGGACTTCCGGTTCATAGCGCTTAACCCCTCAGCCACAGCATCTACATATATTTATTTAGCGTACACTTATATTTTGAAAAAATAATAATTACTATTCGACCGACGCGTAGCATACGCCGCTATTTTGCAGGGCCGTCCTTAGGCCACTGCAACCTATGCGACCGCAGTGGGCCCCGCACTTTCTTTGGACCCGCGCTAATTATAGGTGTATAAATTATTAAATTAAACCATTTTATAACTTATAACAGATTTCCAGCAGCCTCCTGTCGATTTGACAGGAGCTCCGGGAAATCTCCGAAATTGCAAAATATACGAAAAAGTCCTGGAAATATCCGGGAATTATTAAAATCTTTTGAAAACACATACAAATCTCCTTAAATATACAGACAAAATTGTCATTTTGGGGGTGTCATTCAATATGGAAAACGACAATCCTACGCGCGATAAAAAAAAACAGCATTATCCCGTAATTTTGGAATCTGGTGAAAGAAGATTCTCGCGCCTCAAACTAATGAAGAATTATTTAGGTCAACAATTCTCGTAGATAGATTGAAACATTTCGTAATTCTTGCTATGGAGCGTGATCCATGTAAGAAATAGAATTTTTATGATATATCTTATGACTTCGCTACACGCAAGGCTCGTAGAGCAGTTCTGTACGTAATAAAGAATGAATATAATGCAAAGACGAATTTATTTTCTTATACAAACTCTTAATGGCCCCGCGAGATCCATTTCGCATAGGGCCCCACAACGGATGAGTCCGGCCCTGCTATTTAGTAATGAATGAATACAGAGAGTAGAGTATTTGTTTTCTAACCCCCCACTCTTTTGTTTTTCGTCGCTAAAATTACGTGGGGTAGAAATAAATAAAAGAGTGATCTTTTCATGACTTCTTGGTCACAACGGTTAAGTCCGGCCCTGCTATTTTGTGACGGGTGAATAAAACTTGTTCTCCCCCTCCCCCTCCTCTTTTTTTGTTCCTAAGATAACTCTAGTACGACTTTTTTAGAAATAAAAGTATGGTCAATAATTTTTTTTCGTGTTGTTAATTTATCTCATTTTGTTTGAAAAATAAAACTTTTTTAGTTTCTCTTTATTACATGTAATATGTTATTAATTTTGAATTTATGGATAAGGTAAATCTATATATATATAATTCTCTTTATGGTTCAAGAGTTTGGACACCACTAATCTATAGCAACTTCTAGTAAATGCGGCTGAAATAATGGCTAATATAGGTCCACTAAACCTTAGGAGGGAAAGGTCGGTACTGACCTGCTATGAGCTTTATAAAAGGCTGAATGAATACCTCCCAGCTAGAAAACTAGTGGATGGTTGGAGATGCAGAAGACGTATCCAGGTGCAGTCTTTTATGCATCATGCCACTAGACTATCTGATGAAGCTGGCCTCTACACCAACCGACAAAACATTCAACGCTTTCATCCCCTTCCCCCTTGGTGTCGCCCAACTACTCCAGACATACGCTTGAAATTAGTAGACCCTAATGCCACTAAGCAAAGTCGTTCATCTAACGACCTTCAAATCCTAGCTCTGGAGACCAGTAATGCCTTCAAGCCCAGTGCTATTTTTGCATAAACTAATGGGTCGGCATCAATAGATTCTGGAAGAGCAGGCTATGGAGCCTACATCGACTTTATTGGCTCTTACAAAGTCAAAATCTTTGGACCATGTGGTAGTGTTAGCAGTTTTGATGCGGAGACCATGGCAGTCTTTGACTCTCAACTCGGCGAGGGACATTTGAGGGCAACACAGATTGTTGTGGTCACTGACTCAAAATCTGTACTACAGGCAAAGCCTCGGACCATTGGCCCCCCAATATCAACACTGTCATCATGGCTTCACATAACATTAAACAACGCTATGGCACCCCTGTAATAATGCAGTGGGTACCGAGTCACATAGGTGTAACTGGCAACACAATTGCAGACTCTTTGGCCCACCAGGGAGGGCAAATTCCACCCACTAAACAGGCTTTAAGCTTTCATCAAGCCCTGGCTATAATACAAAAAACAGAAATGGAAAAGTTTTTTGAGTGCTGGGACAAGTCCCAAAAAGCCAGTGGAGTCTGGGAGCGCATGTGGCGCCCTGACCGCACTTCCCCATTGTGGAGGCTGTCCAGGCTTGAGCAAGCTATTATAGCAGAGTGCAGGACAGGCCACTGTCCTGTTGGCTCATATTTCTCCGGCTATGGCCAAATTTTGATTCACGGTGCCCCCGCTGTGGGGAAGAAGAGGAAACCGTGCCTCATATTCTGTTTGACTGCCCCAGACTTGCTGATCTCCGTCTCGACCGGTCTGGGAAACCCAAAATTCTCGACCTGTATGGCGACATTTATGCACAGGGTTTCTGTCTAGGGCTTTTGCAAGAGAGGATTTGAGCCTCTCAAGCTCTCACTTTAAAGGAGTTTGATGATGATGATGATGATGATGATGATGATGATGATGATGATGATGATGATAGCATCTTCCTAAGGGCCCTGACACATTCATTCACTCACCATTGACTCTCCTAAATGTCGTTGATGAAATAAAAAGTGCCACACTTTTACTTTGTATTAATTGCCTTAAGTCTAGAACAACTCAATCATTTTCACGATCGAAACGCAGCCATTTAAATTGAACAAAAAAGATGTTATAGTCTCGACTTTTTAAAGCCGACATATCGAGAAGTACAAGATTAAACTTCATTCCGTATTTCAACACTTTTAAAACTCTTTTTGTGTGTAAATTTTTCCTTAACGAGAAATTTGCTTTCGTAGATATTGTATAACAGTATAAGATATTATTTTTTTGGTCCTATGAAGCCGACATGAAGTGAATGCGTTTGAAAAAACTATCTAAAAACAAAATGAAATGGAGGTAAAGCTTATTCTGAATTCAGAGGTGAGGTAAAATAAAATTTAAAAAAAGGGTTCCGACGAAAAAGCTTCATAGAACTGCAATAAATCATGAGCTAAAATTATGTTAGGGGAAAGTTTAAAAGAGGAGAATTAGGAAATAGATTCTCTGAGCGTTCGCTTCGCAGGCTTCAATTATCAAAAAATAAACAATATATAGCCTGGGACCAAATCAACTTGCGTAGAGCCAGTGGGCAAGTCTAGTAGCTAAATAGAACACGTGCTTGTGTTGGAGAACTCCACCCACCGCTTCAACTCCCCACACCCAAGCTGTCCAGCAACGTTCTAGCGCACCCCGTTCATTGCAAAATGTTCTATGGAATCTAGCACTCAATTTTCCCATTCATGTTCCTACGCATGTTGCTACTCATGTTCCTACGCATGTTGCTACTCATTTTCCTACTCATGTTACTACTTATTATTCTACCCATGTTCCTACTCATGTTTCCACTCATGTTCCCACTCATGTTGCTACTCATGTTCCCACTCATGTTGCTACTCATGTTCCCACTCATGTCCCACTCATGTTCCCACTCATGTCCCACTCATGTTGCTACTCATGTTGCTACTCATGTTCCTACTCAATGTTCCTACTCAATGTTCCTACTCAATGTTCCTACTCAATGTTCCTACTCAATGTTCCTACTCAATGTTCCTGCTCCTGTTCCTACTCATGTTGCTACACAATGTTTCTACTCATGTTCCTACTCAATGTTCCTACTTATGTTGCAACTCATGTTCCTACTCATGTTGTTACTCAATGTTCCTACTCATGTTCCTACTAATGTTCCTACTTATGTTGCTACTCAATGTTTCTACTCATGTTCCTACTCAATGTTCCTACTCAATGTTCCTACTCAATGTTCCTACTCAATGTTCCTACTCAATGTTCCTACTCAATGTTCCTACTCAATGTTCCTACTCATGTTCCTACTCATGTTCCTATTCAATGTTCCTACTTATGTTCCTACTCATGTTCCTACTCATGTTGCTGCTCAATGTTGCTACTCAATGTTCCTACTCAATGTTCCTACTCAATGTTCCTACTCAATGTTCCTACTCATGTTCCTACTCATGTTCCTACTTTATGTTCCGACTCATGTTGCTACTCAATGTTCCTACTCATGTTCCTACTCAATGTCCCTACTCAATGTTCTCACTCAATGTTCTTACTCATGCACCCACTCATGTTGCTACTTATGTTGCTACTCACGTTCCTACTCATGTTACTACTCAATGTTCCTACTCAATGTTCCTGCTCATGTTCCTACTCATGTTTCTACTCATGTTGCTACTCATGTTCCTACTCATGTTACTACTCAATGTTCCTACTCAATGTTCCTGCTCATGTTCCTACTAATGATCCTACTTTATGTTCCTACTCATGTTTCTTCTCAATGTTTCTACTTAATGTTCCTTTTTAATTTTCCTACTCATGTTCCTACTCAATGTTTCTACTCATGTTTCTACTCATGTTGCTAATAAATGTTCCTACTCATGTTTCTACTCATGTTTCTACTCATATTCCTACTCAAGTTCCTACTCAATGTTCCTACTCATGTTCCTACTCAATGTTCCTACTCATGTTGTTACTCAATGTTCCCACTCATGTCCCACTCATGTTCCCACTCATGTCCCACTCATGTTGCTACTCATGTTGCTACTCATGTTCCTACTCAATGTTCCTACTCAATGTTCCTACTCAATGTTCCTACTCAATGTTCCTACTCAATGTTCCTGCTCATGTTCCTACTCATGTTGCTACACAATGTTTCTACTCATGTTCCTACTCAATGTTCCTACTTATGTTGCAACTCATGTTCCTACTCATGTTGTTACTCAATGTTCCTACTCATGTTCCTACTAATGTTCCTACTTATGTTGCTACTCAATGTTTCTACTCATGTTCCTACTCAATGTTCCTACTCAATGTTCCTACTCAATGTTCCTACTCAATGTTCCTACTCAATGTTCCTACTCATGTTCCTACTCATGTTCCTATTCAATGTTCCTACTTATGTTCCTACTCATGTTCCTACTCATGTTGCTGCTCAATGTTGCTACTCAATGTTCCTACTCAATGTTCCTACTCAATGTTCCTACTCAATGTTCCTACTCATGTTCCTACTCATGTTCCTACTTTATGTTCCGACTCATGTTGCTACTCAATGTTCCTACTCATGTTCCTACTCAATGTCCCTACTCAATGTTCTCACTCAATGTTCTTACTCATGCACCCACTCATGTTGCTACTTATGTTGCTACTCATGTTCCTACTCATGTTACTACTCAATGTTCCTACTCAATGTTCCTGCTCATGTTCCTACTCATGTTTCTACTCATGTTGCTACTCATGTTCCTATTCATGTTACTACTCAATGTTCCTACTCAATGTTCCTGCTCATGTTCCTACTAATGATCCTACTTTATGTTCCTACTCATGTTTCTTCTCAATGTTTCTACTTAATGTTCCTTTTTAATTTTCCTACTCATGTTCCTACTCAATGTTCCTACTCGTGTTTCTACTTAATGTTTCTACTCATGTTTCTACTCATGTTGCTAATAAATGTTCCTACTCATGTTTCTACTCATGTTTCTACTCATATTCCTACTCAAGTTCCTACTCAATGTTCCTACTCATGTTCCTACTCAATGTTCCTACTCATGTTGCTACTCAATGTTCCTACTCAATGTTCCTACTCAATGTTCCTACTCATGTTCCTACTCAATGTTGCTACTCAATGTTCCTACTCATGTACCTACTCATGTTCCTACTCAATGTTCCTACTCATGTTCCTATTCATGTTCCTACAGGACTACATGGGGAGCTAGTGATTTGGGTAGTATTGTCGACAATGTTAAAAAAAAGCGTGAGTCAAGGGTGCAATCATCTTTCTTAATCACCTTCTGGTAGGGTAGAATGTTCTCTCCCAGGACTCCAGACTTGCTTGAGCCGTTCTACCAGACCAAATTAATTATTGATCTTATTGCCAGGTGACCCAGACTTGACGAGAGTCTTTCAGAGATCATTTGTCTGGCCAGACAAACTTCTGGTAACACTTGGTTTGCCCATCTTTTGTCTGTTATTATCTCCTTATGTTTATCGAGTTTAGAGTTCAATTAGAGCTACGGGTCGAGATAACATTTGTTGATTTTTTGTTTCAAAGTTTTGATTACTGGGTCAAGCTGAGGTCATGATGTGGTTCCATGTCTCACGAGATCAATCCGAAATATGAACAATGATGTTATGGTGTAGGGAAGGATGAGTTGACTCAATGATTCTCAGAAGTTTTTCTTTCAGTTAATAAAACGTTCATTGACTAGCCTATTTCAATTCACTCTTTTTCTTTCACAGGGTATTTCTCTATTTCTTGGTCACTCTCTCTTTCTTGGTCACTCTCTCTTTCTTGGTCACTCTCTCTTTCTTGGTCACTCTCTCTTTCTTGGTCACTCTCTCTTTCTTGGTCACTCTCTATTTCTTGGTCACTCTCTATTTCTTGGTCACTCTCTCTTTCTTGGTCACTCTCTCTTTCTTGGTCACTCTCTATTTCTTGGTCACTCTCTCTTTCTTGGTCACTCTCTATTTCTTGGTCACTCTCTATTTCTTGGTCACTCTCTCTTTCTCTGTCATCCGTGCTCTATTGTTCACCCATTCCCTTTGTTTCTCTTATTCTCCGTCTCTCGTTTTTCTCTCTCAATTTCTCTCTTTCTCTTTCTCTCTCTCTTTCTCTCTCTCTTTCTCTCTCTCTCTCTTTCTGTCTCTCTCTATCTCTCCCTTTGTAGCTGTCTCTCTCTCTCTCTCTCTTTCTGTCTCTCTCTATCTCTCCCTTTGTAGCTGTCTCTCTCTCTCTCTCTCTCTGTCTCTCTCTCTACCTGCGTAACCATAATTTTTTTTTCGACAATCAAAGACATAGAGACATAGAGTCGACTAGTTGTTTTTTTTAAAATTCTTCCTAATTTCCTTATCGCTAGTGAGGTATATTCCCGCAAAGGTTATAGTCATCTTTGGTAATATAGTCTCAACAAAAGTTATAGCCATCTGAGGTATAGTCTCAACAAAAGTTATAGCCATCTTAGGATTAGTCTCAACAAAAGTTATAGCCATCTGAGGAATAGTCTCAACAAATGTTATAGCTATGTACTTGAAATACAAATTTCATTCTTTCTTGTGTGTTTTATTATACACAAACATTTGTTTCCGATCTCTTCTAAGTATTGTGGAGTTTAAAAACAACTAGAAAGTTCAGTTGAAACGAACTCTTTCAGTCACTATTTGGTGAACTCATTCAGGAACATTTATTTCAGATATTTTGTTTTTAAATTAGTTATATGTTCGATAACGGATTAATGTCATCTCTAGCTCTAACACGAGATTGATTCTAGGAGGTCATAGCCTTTAATTTGTCCAGAAATGTTTTGAAGCTAATTTGCCAACAAATCTCAAAAGATGTCATTGTATGAGATGAATATTTGTTCAACATTAGCTATAAAATCGTGTGGCCTACCTTAGAGCTCTCTGGGCAAGAAGTCCACGTATAGATGGCAGCAACCATTCCCCAAACATGATGACTGTGTCACCTTTCTGTTCCAGTACTAATTTTGTCTGCTTATGAAACTTTCACTGAATCTTCACATTAAGGCTGTCTCTCTCACACACCACGCACAGACAAAGAAGCATTTGTGAAACAAAGTTGACGGTCATTTCAGGAAACTTGATTTATGTTTTGATATTCAGTGGACATCTTCCCGTCACATCAGTTGACATCTTTTTGTTAAGCAGGGGTTCTCAAACCTCTGTGGTGTTCGGTGCCTGCATCAAGATGTGTAATTTGTTTCTATGATATAAAAAGGTGTCGTAGTCTATACTGTAAGTTTAAGCTGGTGAAAAATTGTCATTCGAAACAAGTAGAACTCAGTTTGTTGAACGCACAGTTTTTATTAAGGAAATACTTTTGTTTACATCGCGCTTTCAATTACTTTTGCTTACATCGGCCTTTCAATTATTTTTGTTTATAATTAAAACAGATTAAGCTATACAACTTCCTAATTATGTTTTCCTGCATGATGAATTGCGTGCTTAGCAGTGTGTTAGCCATTATGAAAAACAATAGTCTAGTATCAATGACCACCACAAAAAAAAATGTGCTAATACCTTTACTAAGAAGGGAATGGGGGGGGGGGGGGTCACCATGTCCCCACTCTCAAACTGTTGATGGATTTAGACCAGAAGTTTCTATTCACAATGTATGGCGTAGCTCAATCTTTGCTAAACTTGTTTTTAACGGAACACTTGGCACACTGGAGAGCATGGCGGAAACTTTCATTATTTTTTAGCCTGGAGTATTTCCTTTTTTTTTTTAAATAAAAAGAAAACAATTTCTAATCCATATTCTAAATTTTGCTAATTTTTTAAACTATTTTTTCAAGCATAAAAATGCAATAAAATATATAGAGAAAGATGAGCATATCAAAATAATCTGGCTTAGTGACTGTGATGGTAGTCTTGATAATATGCATAATATTACTAAAGCTCAACTCTAATATTTTGTGAGAGGTCAAGCCTATTTAGTATGAGCCTGTTGCTATACTTTTACTTTGTTGTAACATAATACTAAAAGATTCTGCATCGCACAAACAATTTGTTTGGAAACGGAAGTAAAACAGCATGATCATCATTAAACTTCTTTGAAGTAAGGGGTTGAGAGGTTCGAATCCTCTCTTGCAAAAGCCCTGGAAAGAAACTTTTAAGAAACCCTGCTGTTATGCTTAGTGCATGTAGGTCACTTTACAGTGCCCGCCGACCTCCTCGTGGTGTCCTCTGGTAACTGGAGTAAGTTCACCCTCTTGCTCTCAGGGTGTTCTCAAAAGGATCAATGTTGCTGGAACCACCGACTCTTCCTGGCTGACCTTCACTCTCGAATAGTGATGAACTTTTGCTGGTTGGAGATTTGGGGGCAGCCCTGCGCTCTCGTTGACATGTTTTGTATACGCTCGTCTGGTGTCTGGACTGTGCGTCTTTCAGGACCTAGAGCTAATGCTGACATTGATCAGCCGCCGCCCTAGAGACAAGTAAAGGGTCAGACCTTTTAAATTCTGCAGGTTCTAAACTGGTTTCACAAAAAGATCTCTCTAGTAGAATGACAATTCCAATTGTACTAGTTTATAATTCAATCTACACTGTGCATTAATAGAAACCGAAGTCTAGTACAACAGTTTTATTATTGTGTTAGACGTGTTTTGTGTTGGTTAAAAAGGATTTGTTTGCGGTACTTTAGAAGTACTTGAGAATGTACGTGTTGTGTGTACAAGTGTATATTTATTAACATTGTTCTATGCGATGGATGTGTACGTAAACGTGATAACCCACTCCCATCCATCCAAGTGTTTGAGACTCAAGGAAGTAGACAGCAGGTAGACTTATGTCTTGTCAGCAGACAGAGTTATGGCCACAGATTTGTTAAGATAGGAGTATGATACGGAAGACATAGAGTAATGTCTGAACTATTTGGGGGCAAATGTTTCAATTATAAACCACCAAACAAAAATAAGACAAACTTCTAAAACATGTGGAAGTGTGTGTGTGTGTGTTTGTTATAGTTTTTCAGTTTGAGTGTTTTTATCTAGTTTGCTTCATTCGAGTCTTTTAACTCATTTGCACAGGACAAACATGATTTCGTCTATTTACTGTGTGGTATACAAGGGAATTACACATTTAGAAAGAAACTATTTCACTTTACAATTTATTATGTAATTGTTTCATAAACTACGCGTAGAGACTGTCAAATTTCTTTTCCTAAACGAAGTATATCTCAAGTATGCATTCAGTATTATAGTATTTTTCGTTTCTGTTACTTTTGCTATGGAAAGTGCCCTTTTGTGAACAAGTAGGGAAAGGGGGCTATATGTTCCTCTACTGGTTTAAGACTGTCGGCATACACATATACACTACTTGATTTGTAACATTCCTTGTCTCGGGATTTGAACTCAAGCTCTTTCAATTAGATAGACAAGCAGCTTCGCTACTCAGTTATAAATCCAACAAATTTAAATAAACAAGGATTAATGGTTTATTTCTTTCTATTTCTAAATTAAAATTCCGTAATAGGAAATCGAGCAGCCTAAGAGGGCAAAAAGAATAGGAAGTGGGAAAACTCGCATAGCTGGGGATATGCTCCCTTATCTTTTAATAATTTATGAAACACATAAAGGGAATTAATGCATAGTCTATGGAGTAATGGAATAGAATAAACAAAGTAACCTCCCATATGGGAGTAGTAAAAGTCACCCCTGCATTTGGCTAGGACTGATACCAAGAGGTCTTTCCAGACAAGCAGGTCAACAGTCAGACAATAATAGTTGGCGGGAAAAGGGAGAAGGAGATAAATATATTCCACATCGAGGTCAGCAGAAGTTTTTGTGCACATGATGAAATAATCACATGTATTTTATTTTAAAATTCATTTGAGTTTTCATAATACATAAACGCTGTATGGGGATTATTTTGTTTATAAGCAATTCGATTAGGTTTCATTGGAATGTTTATAACATTTGTAGATACTTTGGTAAAAAGAATATTTACTATCCATATAATGAACTAAGTGTATCTATTGTTTGTTCAGTTCTATTGACTATCAGCCAATTTAAATCAAGATTAAGTAGTCTTATAGTTTCATAATGAGCAAATATACCACGGAAAAAATAAAGATGTTGAACATCTTAAACTCCATTGGAGTGTCAGCTAACGAAGACCAAATCCTCTTTATTGAAAGCCTTGAATGGATTCACTGAAGTTGCGCATACAAGGCAAGAACAAAGTGTTTCCCTGACCTGACGTAACGGAGTTGGGTTAGTCTCGAATAAGCCAAATAATATGAGATGAGTTTTCCTCTCCCACATTCACATACACAGATAGAAAGAATAAAAGTACACACATACACGATTAGCCAAGACATTGTGCTACCAGTTTTTGAGCTAGAGGTAAAGAGTATTGTTGTAACCCTGCCTTGCACCAGTGCTTGAGGTGCGCACTAGCGCACTAGTGAACGTTAACAGGAAGACACTAGAAGAGAGAGAAGAGTGCATCGGGGATTGTGAAAAATCTGAATGTTTGGGAAACTAAGAGGCCAACTTTTGTGCTGCCTGAAGGTTGTAGAAGGGATCTGGAGCGAAGCGGGGAACGCTGTCGTTGGTCCACATTCGGGTTAAGTAGCAAAGGACTGGTATACTTAGTAATAAGACTCTGAGGAAGCTGTAGGATGTTATGTGTTTACCCTAGTGAATAAACACAACTATTTATTTCCTGTTAAACTGTGTTGAGTTGCATGCCTTTTCGTTGAGTGCCTAACCTAGAGTTAAAACAATTGGTGTTGAAGTGGGATTTGGGCAGCTCAACGAAAGGAAAGAATGACAACGCTGAAGAAGCTAGATGAACTTAGCTGTAACAGTTAAAAGAGGAGCTCCGAGCCTGGGAGCAGAGGATCTTCTGTGACAAAGAGAAGATGAGAACCAGTCTTAGACAGAACCTGGTTGATGAAGGGGAGGATCCCGAGACCTACCTGTTTGAGGTAGAACCAGAAATCAGAGAGGTCATGAGTGCCGTGCTGAAAGAGGTCAACGAGCAGATCTGTACCATGATTAAACAGATAGGTACCATTACCTCACTGATCAAGACTGATGAATCGTTTGATACCGTGATGAACAAGACCGATGACCAGATAGCTACCATGTCAACAGGTATAAACAATCCGCTACTCAACGGAGACGCCGTTGATGGTAGTGTTGTCTATGACTGTAATAGCGAGCCGTGCAAGCTTGGCTCCTACGACAAGAATCCTGACATTTGTTGTGACAGCGCTGAGCACAGATCTGATCATGTCATCGTGATTCCTGCCTGCACCCAGACGTTCAATAAGAACTGTGCTGACGGGGCCGCTTCAAGGGGAGAGTATGATCACCGGAAGACCTGCCAACAAAGTATTGACCAAACCGACGTTTGTCCTGATATCAGTAGCAGCAAGAGAAGCGCTAATGGGGGTGCAGCAGATGGACTTGTGCGCAAAGGACGTTGCCCACATGCCCCACAGACATGCCTTTCAGACACGCTTGAAGATTATGACGTGTTTGACAACCTGGCCTCCTGAGGTCCTATGGTGCATCGAGGAAGCGTGCTGGAGCAACGTGTAAGACCAATGGTCTTGATGACCACCGCCATGACATTTACTACCTCTCTTCCTGCCATGAAGCTGCCGTCGGTGCTGACTGAGAGAAAGGCCAGACAACGAAAACGACGCCTCCTTAACCAAAGGCAGATCAACTGGAGAAGGAGGAAGCGGCACCTGCAGAGAGCAGTGTGGATGGCTTTGTGGGGAGCACGCTCCATTCAATCTGACCGACCTCCACCTGCACTGACCAACCGTGAACGTGTTTCTTTTCGAGACGAAAAGACTAAGGTGGGGGTAGTGTTGTAACCCTGCCTTGCACCAGTGCTTGAGGTGCGCACTAGCGCACTAGTGAACGTAAACAGGAAGACACTGAAGAGGGAGAATAACAGTGCATCGGGGATTGTGAAGAGTCTGAATGTTTGGAAAACTAAGAGGCCCACTTTTGTGCTGCTTGAAGGTTGTAGAAGGGACCTGGAGCGAAGCGGGGAAGGCTGTCGTTGGTCCACATTCGGGTTAAGTAGCAAAGGACTGGTATACTTAGTAATAAGACTCTGAGGAAACTGAAGGATGTTATGTGTTTACCATAGTGAATAAACACAACTATTTATTTCCTGTTAAACTGTGTTGAGTTGTCAGTTATTCTGCCAATCAAACTAGCCAGCCTATCAATCAACGAAGAGATCTAAAGGTTACCTCACTTGATTCAACTGAAGGATTTAATGCGTAAACAAATTGTTTTGTAAAGTCACATGTATTTTGAATTCTTTTTCTTCTTTTTTTCCCCTTCATAACCCTAAACTTTGTACACTAACTTTGTTGTACTCAGCAAGGGTCTGAGAGCTAGACATAGAGTTAGAATACAATGAAATCACGTGAAGTCCATATCCTCCTCTCAAGTGCCATCAGAGAATAGAATGGGTTGCTCGAATCAGCCAGGAAAACCAACGACTTAGCAGAGTTTAAGTCATTGATTAACATACATGACCAGATTGACACATGACATGGGTAGGACGTACTTATCTTCTTCTTTTTTTTTTTCTTTTTTGAAGTAACGTCTGTAATTTATAAGATAAGATAAGAGTCTCAAGTCTGGCCGCATTTAAAAATGGCGAAATTGTTGTATTTTATAGTGGCAGTATGATTTGTATCACTTTGTCCGCAGAGAAAATAATAAAATGCTTCTGTCCTCGTGTCCCACATTGAGAACCACTGGTTTGATTAGCACCAAAACAACCACATCAAGGACTGCACCGACCTATGTATTGCTCAACAAGAAATTGAGTTCGCATGGGCGTGTGTAAAACAGAAAAGTTTACTTATAGAAGGCACGACTACGGCACCGAAGTCTCGCACCGACATACGCTACCCCACTGAGCTTTGAAATCCTGAAAATACCACATCGCTGAGAGGCATTGTTTAGAATTTGGAGGAAGGGGTCGTCTCCAGGTGGGGGCCGCCGCTGTGACATTTGAATCGCAGTTGGAGGATGAGCGTGTCATGCGCTCTGGGAGTTTTGATAACACTTGAGGTATTGCAGACGAGTTGTCTATATGTTGGTATCGATAATGCGAGAGATTCAGAGCAAATATCAAGAAAATAAAGTTAATTCAGTTAATTTAAAACTAAGTTTTCTTAGTTTAAAATGTAGTCAAAATTTCAGCATAATAATAATACAATAGATTTGCTCGAAAGTATCATTCTACTGTGATGGTGTCCTTCTATCAAAATTTTAGTTTATATATACATTTTTTCTCTATGAGTTTTCTTTTTGGTGGAGATTTTTGAGAATAACAACATTCAATTCTTATTAATGTGTGTCAGAGACAGAGAGAGACAGGGAGAGTTAAGAAAGAAAGGGAGAGAGAGAGAAAGGCAGAGAGGAGGGAGAGAAAGAGGAGGAAAGTCAGGGAAAACCTTATTTCCTTCAACAATACAGAAAGACCTTACTAACCTATCCCAGAAAAAGATTCGCGCGGCGGTGGGAGAGGGGGGGGGGGCTTACGATTTCAAGCAACTCATTACTTTTGGTTTTACCGTGGGAAAACAACATTATTGATTACATATTAATTATAATGTAGTAGGTTGTATCGATAATAATAGGAAGATTTGGAGGGGGAAAAAAAACGCCCAAGCAACCCATGCGGCTGATTTGCCAAGTGACATTCTAGAAGAGATTGTTTTTTGAAGGCCTCTGGTTAAAGGTCCTGGCTGCTCAAGGGAGCTCACTCAAGTCGTTCAAGTTGTCTGGGCAGATAAGCCATGGCCCTAATGCATTGCTCCATCGCCAGTCTGACAAACGTAGGAGATGGCATTAACTAAATGGTGGAGTCTCTTGAGACCTGTGTCGCTCGAAATAAAAGGTTCTCACAGCGTGAACTAGAGCGCCCTTATTAGCTAGGACGGTAATAATGAAATACAATTGACATTGACTATTTTAATTATAAGTAAGTAACACTTCTGTAATTGTTTGGTAATCAAGCAACATTTATTTGACATGTTGATAGTCAGTTTTCTACCTTGTTTATCAAGTTATAGATCCAGAAGCGAAACTTTTAAGTTAGTGATTGGCCAAAATATCAGTGATTTTTAATACCTTTATACTGGTAAAATTACAGAAATGATTAAAGAACATCAAAACTTTTTTTTTCAACTTAATAACAATACTAAATGGTACAACTTTTGGTTATAGATTTATGAAATTTTGCATGTAAGAGCTACGGTAAGATAGAAACGATTGTATATGGACAGTAAAGTATCTACTATTACCATATTTAGTTACTCTCCTGCCTAACAAGGGCGCTCGAGTTCAAACCTCGATGTAAGACCCGGAATTCGTTTATTGAGCTTATGTCTGAAGATGAGTTGTGTTTACTGAGTGCCGAAAGATACCACAATGTTCTCCTAGATACCCACTATGTGACAATGCACCAAACCCAAACCGAGCCTGTGGCTGCCTTCAAAACGTTCTATACAAAATCAATTTAGAAGAAAAAAAAATTAAAAAAAAACAACTAACAATACTTCCTTTATACAACTTATAGAGTGATTAAAAACTAATGAATGTTAGATTTAAAAAAAAAAACATTATTTTACAACATCCCATTTCCCCATCCCCGAGAAAACTCCTGTATAATCTACTAGACTCTAGAATATTTTAATGATAGGCCTTTAGATCTAGACTAAGAAGACAGTGACCAAAATATTCCTGAACATTTATTTATTTAGCTATGACTATGACTTCATACAAGATCAATATGTTCTCGTTCTCTAGACAAATTTAAATTTATTTCTTTTGATACATTTATAAAACTAGAGTTTTCCCAGTATGGCTTACGAAGTAATAATTCTTTTCCCAACGATATAGAACAACTGTCAAATTTCTAGGAAAAGTTTCTACTAGTAGAAAGCTCAAGAAGCTAAAAAGAATGAGCCCATTGTAGAATTAAATGCTTGGCAGTTGTATGGGAGTCAGAGATTTGATCGATTTCTACTTGGTAGTTATTTAGTTGTAGCAAGTGATCATAAACCTCTTTTGGCTCTACACATGAAGACATTAAATAGTTCTAAGTTACAAAGGCAGGCATTTTTTCTACAGAATTATCCAGAGCGCAAGACTTAACTGTCATTTGTAACGGATGCATGTGTAATAGGATGCATTTGAAGTATTTCTAAATATCTTGATAATTCTAGATGCGTGCGTACCTTGTAGGATGTATTAGAGATGCGAGTCCACAAAACATGAACATCACGTGACAAAGAATGAACAGGTACCAACAGGATCAAAGGCTCAATAACCAAGTTCCATCAAGATGAAAATTATAAACAATCTTTAATACAGAATGGGCCACAGTCGAGTCCGTCACTACCAATGATGTTATCCCTTTTAGAGTCTAGCAATAACTGATTTAAAAGTCTACACCAATCTCTAGCCCCAACGTCTATGTCGTCACTATAAAATGTGCGTTCACAGTCAGTCTATTATAGTGCGTAACTAAACTAACTAAACTAACTAAACTAGGTGTCTAACAAATTGTAGTGAATTAAGAATTGTTCATAATATCATGTAATATTATTACTCAGTCTACTACATTTGTTTCATGTTATCTCATGTTGTATTTGCTTATATTGTAATAAAAGTTATATTTAGTTTTTTTCACAAAGAGTTATTCAAGTTATTTAAAGATTTATAAGTTTAGATAAAATACGCCCACAGCGGTTTAGTTGTCTACCAGCAGTCTGGTGTCACAAATCAACATCAATTACCCTTTCTGTTATAAGTTAAGACAACTGATTGAAACATTATTTTATTGATTTGATATTTGCATTTAAGCATAAACTATCAAAATATTTTGAAGTAAGCGCAGCTTTTAAAGAGTTTATGACTTCCTTTGATCCTCTATTTGAACTGTGTATGTAGAAAGTTCTACTCTTACAATGTTTTGGCCTTTTTAAATTTTATTTTAGTCTCGTTAAAGAAATAAAAATAAATTACGATTGTATATGACTATTTTAAATCGAGATTCGTTGATTAAAACAAAGGTATTTAAAAAGTGCAGCTCAGCAGAGTGTAGAACGGCATGGGCCCACCAACGTTATACTTAGTGTAGATGAATCTTTCTGAATATAACATTATTTACTTTACCATTTGCTGCATATTCTATAGAATGCCTTGGTAAAGTAGGAAATTGTCAGGTTTAGGATTTATTTGGGTTGTTAACTAATCGTATACTATTAAGGTCCAAGGGGTTCAACCTGACAAGAACATCACTCACACACAGTTGTACATACAGTAACCAACTAGGTGAATAGTTTAAATAACAACAAAAATAAATGAATTTAATTGTATGAAACTGATATATGTGTATGTACAATGAGGATGATAAATAGACAATATATATATATTAGATATATATATATATATATATATATATATATATATATATATAATAGGTATATATAAAGATATTCAATAATTAATTTAAGCACCTTTGCTACGGCTATCAACTTGTCACCCTGGTTACATAGTCCACCGGACTCTGACCGACTGGAGTCACAAAACTGCCAACCTCAGTAATAGTAAAGTTAGACCTCAGATGATCGCCAATTTGATATTGACACTGAAAAACTGTAATATATATTTCTGAGACGGCAAGCGATGCCCACAACTCCAACACTGGCACCCTATAAACGAAATAAATACGATACTCTCAACTTCTACACTAAAAATAGAAATAGTGACAACCTCATACAACATACAATAATAGATATCACAAACGAATAACTCACGAATAACTCACCCTAAACAGGGGTCCCAAAAATCCTACTGAATAACAAGTCCGAGAAACTAGTACAGACAAAGAACGTTTTACGGGCCAACCCGTTTCAACCAAAGAGGGTGAACTGCCTCATGACAAAAGAATGACCATAGATGTCACCGGACTTTGTGACGTAGCAAAAACAATTCAAAACAAAAAAACTACAAGACACTCTCGCCCCGTACTACGACTAGAGGAAATACAAAACAGAGTTAGGAGAAAGACAAAGACACTTGTCTATACCACGCGACAGAAATCATTTCGTACTTTGCCTAAAAACGACTCTAGAATGCCTGCCTTTCGGGCTTTGTCGATAGAAAGTTAAATGGATAAATGGATATATAGATAAAAAGATAGAAAATGGTAAAGAAAAAGATCGAAAATAGGAAGTAAACTAGGACTCCATACAGTTATAATATAAATGGATGTATATTCATACTGAACTAGATCAAGAGTACACTATCATCTAATTCACACATTGTTGAACTGTATTGGAGTGTCTAATCGCACTCTAGTAGGTGTGAGTTTAATATATAAATTGTTGTATTGGTTAATCGTACACCTCACTGAATTTAAACACGTAAATAGCGTTCGAAATATATTACAGAATTGTAAAGGCATTAAATGCAAGCATTATTTGAGATTGTAATGGACGACCTGCTACTAATGTCTAGTTAAGGGGACAATACTGTAACAGGCTTTTAGAATACATATACTGAGTTATCCTCCTTTAATATCAAACTTGTATAGTGGTTTCTTGCTGTGCCCCTTGTCACTTTGTCGTCTGCAAGCCAAATAAAATAAAATGCTCGAGAATCTATAAACTTTTTATAACTCAGGACATTTGCATTTTTATGAATTTATTTTTTTTTGTTTGTTATCAGACTAACTAAAAATCACGAACATGTCCTTGACATTGAACTTCTCTTTTACTTGCTGACAATCCAATGCAATTTGAACAAAATATAGAAATTAATGAAGTAATAAATGTTTTACTCTTTATTTCTGTTATACATTTTAGTTACGAATATTATTTGTAGAAAAAAATATTTAATCCAGATGCCAAATGTTAATGCCCCCCCCCCCCTGTATATGACTAGTACATTGCTCCAACGAGTTAACTTTTACTCAGCATAAGTTTTAAATATTGTTTAAATGTCGAATAAAAACAAACAAACAAAAAACGAGGCTCTCTGCCAGACAAGATGACCTCCTACAAGATGACCTCCTACAAGATGACCTCCTACAAGATGACCTCCTACAAGATGACCTCCTACAAGATGACCTCCTACAAGATGACCTCCTACAAGATGACCTCCTACAAGATGACCTCCACGTAGCCACGGAATTCAATTCTGTCATCACCCAGGTGGGGCAAGCTCCACTTGTCATGGTGTAGAGATTATTCGCACTTCTATTGTCATTCTATCACCATGGGCGGATTAAAAACAATAAGAGTGGCAATTTAAAAAAAATATAAAAAATCTTAAATACAGTCGAGTAGACCTCTCACAGTGGTCCCGGGTTCTTCCATCCATCAGAACATTTATTTTAAAAAGATGTAGGTATCAGATCTTCAAAGCGATTAACGACTTATTTATTTGCCTATGTTGGCACCTATTATTGGCTATTACTCACGGGGCCGGGCGCATTGAACACCCTCGTACTATGGTTGCTACGTGTTGTTGGTCAGTCGTTGACTAGTAGCACCAAATGGATAGTATAATTTATGTCCCGGGTTCGAATCCTGACGAAGATTTTGATTTTCATTCGTTAATGAAAGTAACGGGAGTTATTCGTTGGTCATAGTACCACGTGGTCATAACATCTTGTGACCATTGATCGCAACTTCTGAAGGGGTAACTACTACTTACATTTCTTTTAAAATATCCTTTTTCTAAAATAGTCTTTTGAGCAAATAGTTACCACAAAATGATAGTAAATGTTGAAATATAACATGTTAAAAAAACACCCACATTGTCACCTCATAAGTCTATTATTTGTTTAAAGCCACAACGAGGCTAATCTGCACTGTTTGTATTATCACTATTATGCACTTTCAGTTCAGATCAGTGTTTTGGTCATAAGAATGGATGCGCAAGTCAAAATATCATCAGTGATCAAACAGCTTTATGAAATGACAAAGGACAAAAGGTTGATATTATATCATCTTTCAAACATCCTGACGAATAAAGAACCCACGACATTGTAAAACATTCCACGTGCAATTCTCATTTAGGTCAGTGAGTGAGTCTAGGTCGCCCCTTATTTGTTCTGAACACCTTTAAGACGCCTAAGCATATGTTCGTCTTGAAAGTTCTCTGAACACTCAACTTTGTCTAGTGTAGCAGCAAAATAATAAGAAGAGATAAAGAATTCACTTCACCTTACCAAGTCCAGGGCTGAAGAGTTGAGGGGGCAGGGGAATGGATTAGTAGAGAGAGAAAATAGAAGAATGACATGGTCACCTTTCATAAACTTAATGGAACTCAATTTGGACCTATGGTAACACTAAGATGAGCTCAGTGGTAATCTCTTGTCACAGTCCGAAGGCCATTTATCATTGGACACGTTTGGGTGAATGAAATGATTGGGTTGTCCCTCCCCTATCTCCAAGGAGTAAGTGAGGTAGGTAACGTGTGGACGAGAGACAAAGGAGACTAAGTGGAAGGGGGGAGGAAGGTTTGGGTGATAGAGGTATGAGCGTAAAAGTGTGTGTGTGTGTTTGTCTAAGGGTGGGCCTCAAACTCCCAGCCTGTGTACTGACTAATCTCCTTAATCTCCTGTCAGAAAAGGGAGGACAATATTGTAGATCGAAAGAAGGAGACACACAGACACATTCAATGGAAAAACAGAAGTTCTTTTTCTTTCAAGTGTTCTATCAGGGAGGAGTCTCGTTGTGTTTTAGGTCTGGGGGAGAAATACCTGCAGCTTTGCGTTTTAATAAGTAAGATTTTGTTTTGAGCTTCTCGGAGCTGAACAATACTCAAGTCAATAATACAATTGGATAATAAGAGAAGAAATGGCGAAAATAAAAGAAGAACTGAAGATAATAAGAGAAGAACTGAAGAAAATAAGAGAAAACTGAAGATAATAGAAGAACTGAAGAAAGTAAAAGAAGAAATGAAGAAAATAGAAGAACTAAAGATAATAAGAGAAGAACTGGAGAAAATAAGAGAATAACTGGAGAAAATAAAAAAGAACTGAAGATAGAGAAGAACTGAGGAAAATAAGAGAAAAACTGAAGATAATAAGAGAAAAACTGAAGAAAATAAGAGAAGAACTAAAGATAATAAGAGAAAAACTGAAGAAAATAAGAGAAGAACTGGAGAAAATAAGAGAAAACTGTAGATAATAAGATAAGAACTGAAGAAAATAAGAGAAGAACTAAAGATAATAAGAGAAGAACTGAAGATAATAAGAGAAAAACTGAAGAAAATAAGAGAAGAACTGGAGAAAATAAGAGAAAACTGTAGATAATAAGATAAGAACTGAAGAAAATAAGAGAAGAAATGAAGAAAATAAGAGAAGAACTGAAGATAATAAGAGAAGAACTGAAGATAATAAGAGAAAAACTGAAGAAAATAAGAGAAGAACTTAAGATAATAAGAGAAGAACTGAAGATAATAAGAGAAAAACTGAAGATAATAAGAGAAGAACTGAAGATAATAAGAGAAGAACTGGAGAAAATAAGAGAAGAACTGAAGATAATAAGAGAAGAACTGAAGATAATAAGAGAAAAACTGAAGATAATAAGAGAAAAACTGAAGAAAATAAGAGAAGAACTGGAGAAAATAAGAGAAAACTGTAGATAATAAGATAAGAACTGAAGAAAATAAGAGAAGAAATGAAGAAAATAAGAGAAGAACTGAAGCAAAAAAGAGAAAAACTGAAGATAATAAGAGAAGACCTGAAGAAAATAATAGAAGAACTGAAGAAAATAAGAGAAGAACTGAAGATAGTAAGATATTCTGTTTATAATTGATTTAACAAAGTTAAATTATTTTTATAAACAAGTAATATACAATATATTTAGTTTAGGTTAAGCAGCATTAGCTTAGATCAATTAGCATTGGCTTAGGTCAAGCAGCATTAGCTTTGGTCAAGCAGCATTTGTTAGGTCAAGCAGCATTAGCTTAGGTCAAGTAGCATTGCTTTAGGTCAAGCAGCATTAGCCTAGGTCAAGTAGCATTGATTTAGGTCAATCAGCATTAGCTAAAAGTAAAAACAAAAGGAAATGTCTAGCGCCTTGTTGAATGTCGGGAAAATATTAGAAATTAATGCATTAACGTTTTACAAATATATCCATTGTAAAAAAAAAATGATATCCAAATGTTTAGTTCAGAGGCTCATGGTATGTTCAAAAGCTTATAAGTTCAACGATGAAATTCGTTAAAATTCTTAAATATAAATTCCTAACGTAAAGATTGTGAAGCAGAAGAAAAAAAGGCACGAAAAAACCAACCTCCGAAGATTTAGACATAATGTATGTTAGCGCTCCTTGAGTTTGTGCTGCATGTTCGTCTGTTTGTCAGGCCTAGATCTAAACAAAAATAATTTAAAGTGCTTTTGAAAGTACGCTTTTGATTTAACACACGAATAATCCAGTTTTGAAACAATGCGAGTGCTGTTTAAATATACAACATTGTTTTCTTTATCTAATCCATTTAGATCTTTAATGGCTAGTTCTAGTTTACCCAAGCCATTCCCTATGGTTTATAAAAATGATTTTCCATAACAGTTTATGATAACATCGGTCTCTCATTGGTAACTTTGTGGTCGCAAGTTAGGTGTGAGCGTGTTTGTGACATAATTTATAAATTCACCTGACCCTCAGGTGCCATTTAAGAATTCGAATAACACAAAACTCCCTACGTTAATTTTTGGTTCTTACCTATTATCAAAGTATGTCTAATGGCGTAGATTAAGATTGCTATGATGGAGGAAAAATGTTGGTGTCGAGTTATTTATTAATTGTATTTAATTTGAATTATACTCCTTAAGTTAATGCGTGTACTCTAGTTGTCTCTGGCTCTGTCTATGGTATTAATTAATTGTAAGTCAACCATCATCGCTGTTGTAAAAATTATCACAGAACTATTCCAGGCTTGACAGAAACCAACTTCTACTGTAGATTCCTGAACTCTACCAAATATAGTCTCTGAATTGAGCGAGTTGTTGTTTTTTTTTTGTAAGGTGACGACTAGCACGAATAATAAATTCTTTTGATCTTTATCGGACACCGTGAGACATATTCTTGAATGTGCATTCCCCCTCTTCCTTTCTTACCCCAGCCCCCATGTGCCCTTGTCTGAAGCCCAGGTAGATAGATCCGAAGAAAATGGCCCAAACAAAAAAAAGCTATTTAGATCGTGTGGTGATAGACTCTTGCCTTCCTGACAACCTCGGGGAGCGCCAGTTTCACAGGGGGGGGGGGGGGTGAAATCTTAGAGCTCTTTCTTTGTTATCACGTGCTATTTGGAGGTGGATATGTGCGTGTGTGTGTGTGTGTGTGCTCGCTTGTCTGTATCCAGAGGTGAATACCAAAGAAGGAAATTAGTGCGATGTTACCACCTGAAGATAATATGTATTTTTTGCCTCATCATATAGGGCTGAAAAAGCATGAAATCAAAGTCACTGGTAACACCGAATTCCAATGGGACAAAATGTTCTCAATGCTCATAAACCTGAGATCCTCTGTAGCTGGACAAATGAAATATACTTTATGTTTTAAACATTTAAAGAATCATAAAATATGTTCAATTTTGATCTTATTTTTAAAAGAATTAGTTCTGATCACTTACAATATCGAATAACTAAACACACTCCAACGGCTTATAATACCAGCATTTACCAAGTAAAATAACATAGCGCTCTTCATACATGAAGAAAACAAAGTTTAAATTTCGTCGTAATGGTCAATTCAAATTGATTAGAGAGTTAGATACTTCATTTTAAAATCAAAAAGTGCGAGAGAACATTTTTATTTAAAAAAAAAAATGGAAATATATTTTAAACACTATAAAGACAAAAGTTAGATTACAATATCTGGTATGTATCATAAAAAAGACATAGAACCGTGCAAAGTGCCATTCGTCTTGCTTGAAATTGGTTGATATGTTTTTGCATAAAATATGCATAGTTATTTTTGAAAACATAACAGTACCATTAAATAGAAAAAATTATCTCTTTTACGTATTGTTTGTACGAGAAACGCCTTGTCAGAGTTGGATTTTATTGTCGCTTTTTAGTTTGGACAGTTTTACTTTTGTTTGTTATAACAATTTTAAACCTTTTTCAGAAATGAAGTTGATTTACTTTCTAGGCTGAAACTCCTACAGGATTACAGGGCTGGGTTTGAACTCGAGACCATCAAGACGACGGCATTGACAGACAGCATAAATATAATAATGTATTTTCTCAACGGGCGACGCTAAAGATAACAAACACATTATGTTATTACATTAAGTACTCAATATAATATTTTAAGAACCTGTCAAATCTTTGTTGTATTTTACTTGAATTCTCTATCTGTGTTGGACCATATGGTCGTGATAAAAGATTTGAAAGCACACCATGGCACCGCACTCGATATTGTGAAAATATTCAGCATACGGCAAATAATCTCTTGCCACTGGCATACCACCTGTCCAGGTAGAAGTTTAGATAACTGACAAATTCTACGATCATTTAACATGTGAAGCGTTTTTTTTTATACCTCATTACTTGTGTAAGGCAAAATATAATTTGGAATGCGCCTGACGTGGTGAATTTAAAATTCACTGCCTATGTAGAGAGGGAAGTAGATAACACCTTTTTTTTCCGAGATGTGTAGGGGCGTCTTGGGGTGCTAAGTGGCTCCCTAAGTCTGTGACATGCGTTTATTGCGCAATGAAATAACGAAGGGAAGGGGAGGCTATGAGGGTCTATGCCAAAGTGGTGGGTAAGAAGAAAAAAATGTCCATATAAGTTTAATGCATTTAGATTACATTCTAAGAAATGGTGCTTTAAACAAGAATGTCTGGAGGAAGAACATGATTTAATAAAAACTTGGTTTAATGATGGTAATAAAGAAAAGGAGAAAGTGTTGGGCTCCCTTCTTTAGTTAGGATGTGAGAGAAATGACCATTTTTAATCATTCTTTTTTAAACTCCATAACTATTATGTGTGCATTGAAGCTTCAACTCTGTCGAGGTCTCACGAAGTCTGGTCGTCGCTTCAGAGAACGAGTTGCTTCTGTCGTTGAGTTTCTTGTGTTCGTGTTTGCCGTTTGGTGAGACACCAAGATAGACGCTTCCATGCAGTGAGAATCGATGACTGGATAATTCTAAAACAAAATGAATTGAAAGTAATATCAAAAACTGCTATTATAGTGTCAAGTTGGGGGGGGGGGGGGGGTTTAGGTATGAGATAAACATAAAGTAATTAAATAACATTTTTAATATATCGCTTAATTGTTTTAAAAATATAAGCACAACTCAGAAATGGGTCAACAGGAATATTTCATTATTTACTTTTTCATTTTATATACAAACTCACAGGCGACCACTGAGGGTCGGTCCTACATATAATATACAGTTTCTATACGTAACTTATATCAACTTACTATGTAGGGGAGACATTAGGAACACTTTGTTTCTCGCTGACCCATACCCGGATCAAGTTGAAACTTTCCACAACTATACCTTACAAAACATAAATCAATTTTTAAAAACCAAACTAATCAATTAAATACTGGTAAGTAATTATTTTGTTTGAGATTAAAAAAAAAAGGGAAATTAACCATTTAGCACTAACATATATGGCTAAATATGTGGGGGTTTGTCCATTAACATAATTGTACATGCAATTTCTCCCACACCCATTCTCGGATCAAGTTGAGACTTTCCAGTTATTTATTATACCTAAAAGAAGAAAAACTTCAACAATACTTTTTTTAAAAAGACAATACTTCCTCCCCCGTTCTCCCCGAGAAAGAATTCTGGTTGTGCTAATGTATAGATCTAGTACACTTTATACTATTCCAATGATAAGCTTTTAGATCTGGACACAATAGACGATGCCCAAAATGTTTCTGAACATTCATTTATTAAACTCATGAATCAAAAATGCCTTACATTCAGAAATTCCCGAAAGCGATAGTCCTTTCAAGAACGCGATGGTCCTTTCAAAACAGATGTTGGGTCTAGACATAATGTCCTAGATATAGATCTCTAGCCAAATTTAAATTTATTTCATTGTTTACTTGAAAAATCATAACAGTCAAACTAGAGTGTGGACAACAAGCTGGTAAATCTTTTTCTCAGCAATATACACCAACTGTTACATTTCTAGGAAAATCATTAGAGTCTTTAATGAGATAAGCTGTCCAGGTTCCTGGATCCAGGTTCCATGAAGGAACGACTTGAATATAGATATTGTAAAAAAAAAAACAACCAACTAAATCAATAAAAGAAATCAACAGACAAGTTTTGGTAATTTTTTTGTTTGATATCAAAAAGGGAAATAATTACATTATTGAGAAATATAGCTGTAAATGTTCTATAAAGTTTTTCCCTTTATATAATCCTTTTTTATGTAATTTAAACAAAATATTTTGCTTGCTATTTTTTTCTACAATGCATTTTCTAATGTATGACTGAATCCCCAAGTCCTGTATTGGTTACAAAATCTAGTTGAGTCTGAAAGAAGTGCAAACAGATTCCAAAGCGCGCGCCGATACTCGTTACGAAACCAGAACCAGATGCACAATTAATGTTCGAGAAATGCGAAGAGTTATTTGATGATTCCAGAGACATCACTGGTCTGTCTGTGTGTCTTTAAGTATGTGTCTGTGTGTGTGTGTGAGAGAGAGAGACAGAGAGAGAGAGAGAGAGCTGCAGGTTGCCCCATACTAACGCCGTCAAAACAAAAAGACCCATCCAGTCACCCATCTCCCTAACAGAACAAACAAACAAGAGACGAGGTTCTGATGTTTTGCTGATGTAACGGTAGAGCTCGACACTACATTCTGTCTGTAGCTCATTTCTCCAAACATTTGGGCGGAGGAGGGGAGAAAGAGAGACACTGAGAAGCGTGAAAAGATTCCACAAACAAATGTCTTGCAACCTTCCTATTTGGAAGAACTATTTGGAATATGAACTCATTGTCATTATTATTATGTTAAAACATGAAACTGTAACGGCCAAGATTAGTAAAAGCGAAACAAAATTCATAATAATTCTCTTAATAGTGTTTTCAAAGGAATTGTCTAATGATGTGGCAGGTCTCTCTCTTCTAAGGAATGTTCAGGGCTTCGAAGATATCTTTTTTTAAAAACCTGTTCCTTCAGAATGAAAAGTGATTACATTCTAATTAAAACTCAGTCAGGACTGAGCGGCAGGCAAGGTTCCAAACTGGGAGCATCGAAACACAGAGAGCGCACACCACAAGACCAGAAGTCTGTAAAGTCAGTTATCACTTACCATTCAGCTTATATTTCTAATAAGAATTTTGTCATTTTTGACTTGTATATTCGCTTAACTTTGAAACGAATGTTTTCCGATTTCTTATGAGACAGTAGCTCTTTAATGTCAATGATAATTGCGGATTTTCCATGCTTTTAATAAAAGTGGTTAATAGGGAGCTACAATTTTTTCCTATTTTGGCCCTATCCCACCAATAACTTAAACAAAGAAGGTAGTCGGTAGACTCGATTATTTTCTAAAGTTCTTGTAGTAATGAGGCGCATTCATTTTTCTCTATCATGCGTCAATAACAGATTCTGATGGATTCGTTTTTGCGAAATGGTTAGAACGTCCTAGATATTAAAATTCTGACAAATCCTCAATTTTTTGCTTGATTGGACATAGTGTCGAAGATATTTCCTCTCTTTCAGCATTTGACAATAGCATCAAGTTTACGGAGATGCTGTTCTTCATGTCCTAGACCTAGTATTGCAGTGACATAGCCTTCTGTTTCTGGATATATGCGTCCAGCTTTCAACCAAGTTAAAACTGCAGCTTTGTCGATCATGTTATACCATAGAACAAAGCTGACAAATTACTATCCAATACTTTCTCTTTCCCTGGCAAATTTCAAATCACTCTCAACATCAGAAGTTGTTAAAGTTCATAGAAGTAGCTTAAGAATTATGTTTTCCCTAAGGAAAGAAAATTACTCATTATTACAGAAGTGCAGCAAGCTTCTCATTCTTCAAATATGTGCCTATATATAAATGGTCTGCTGTCTAAGGACGCCCTGGTTAGAACGTCACGGTCAGGGGCGGACTGACTATAAGGGCATACCGGCCAATGCCCGGTGGACCGGTCCCAAATGGACCGGTAGGGCCACCTAAAGGGCCTCATGAATGCTACTAAAGAACGTTAGTTTGTTAATAATTATAATATTAAAAATCTTTTACAGACTCTACTGTAAAATGCTAATTTAATCTAACACATTGTCCGGAAATAATGAAATAATCAACATACGTAGACAGTGCTACTAGTAGGCTTCATTCTTTTTAGGGCCCATACTTTTAGCGATTAAAAAGCAACATAAGCCTATAATATTTCTTTAAAAGATATGGGGTTCATTAAGTGTATGCGTTCAGTTATCGATACATTATTAAACTTAACAGAATGATTTTTAGGACAGGTACACATACAATTGAATATCTATCATATGATATACATTTTGTGGGCCGGATCGTATAGAAATTCCCCCGGGTGATTTTAACACCCCTTTCCCCCTTGTTCACGATGAATGCAAAGAAAGAACCTACAGATAAATTCCAAGATATTTTTTTAGATATGACACAGTTCTGTTTCTCGTTATGCCTTTTAGGATTTTATTAAAATTGACTATTTTGTTCTTTTTTTAAAATAAATACTTATCATGCTAAACTTATTCAGGCTAGAGGCAAACTTATCCATGATAAGTACAGACTATATACAGAGTCTATATGCCGAGTCTACATGTGAAGCGTACAAGATATACGAAGTCTATATACTGAGTCGACATACAGAGTCAATATACTAAGTCGACATACAGAGTCTATGTACATGGTCTATATACTGGGTCTACATACAGAGTCTACATACTGGGTCTATATACTGGGTCTATATACTGAGTCTACATATTGAGTCTATATACTGAGTCTATATACTTAGTCTATATACTGGGTCTATATACTGAGTCTATATACTGCGTCGACATACAGAGTCTATATACTGAGTCTATATTTCCTAGATGAAGTTCTGCACTCAATCGACAATGCAAAAGGTTTTGTTTAATGTTATCTTCCCTTGTCCTTCTTCGTGCATAAAACATGTCAGAAGTTGTCTTCCCCTTGAGTCCATGTTAGACCACGGTGTTTATTAGCTCACATGCATGCTCTCCTGGCACGACCTCTATCTGCTCACATCTCTGGCTGCATCTGGCCATATTGATGTAGGTGGTCCAAAAAGTCGAACTACTTCACCGCGGCAGCAGGAGTTCGTCTGTTGAGCAAAAATGTGCTCAATCTCGTTTTCATTTCTAGAGAGAACCAATCACCATTCAGCCGTTTAACTTTCAGCAATGAATCAGTAGCGAACTCGAAGACATGCCTTATTAATGCAAGTTCATTACAATGAATACTACTAGAAGCGCAAGATTTAGGTCATATTTATTTGCCGCTATAAAGCAACATAAACACTTTCATTTTCCCTAAATACACTTTTTTTTTCAAACATTTTACTGACATATACTAATTTCCAAATACTGAATTGGCAGTATATGTAGTTCATAACTAGAAAAACATTAACAATATTTATAAAGAAAAACACAACAAAGCTTATACGAAGTGTAATTGTATTCGTTAGTTTGTATCAGTCATGTAATTACATTTGTAATAGACCTAGGGATTCTAGACCAACAACTAAAAATATGTGCGATTAGAAATACTTTTACCAATTGTTTTTTGCTTAGCGCTATTTCATGCTTTTAGCTTTCTCAATACGCTATAATACTATCACTTTCCTCGACCAGATGGGAAAATGGGGGGGGGGGGGGGGGGGGGAAGAAATAGATATCTGGTAGAATTTTTACCGTATTCGATTTTCCGTATTCGATTTTTAAAAGCATTAACAAAAATGGGGAACGACCTGATATCGAACTCATGGCTCAAGCCGACATCCTAACCACTCTGCTAGTCAGGCGCCTATGAAAATAGAAGATAGCAATTGATTGCATAGTTATCTGATATTTGTATAAAGTTACTTTGAAGCTGCGACCTTTACAAAGGACTAATGCAGCTTATATCACCACTACGGTCAAGTAAAATTTCTTTGACTTGTTTCATATTAAAAGCAAAATAATTTATTACCAATATGTAATAACTAATTTATTAATTGATCAAATTGATTATTATGTTGTCGGTTAAAAGAAAATGCGCAAAATTTCAACTTGAACAGAGAAATAGGTGTGGCAGAAATGACGTGTACACATTTTGATCAGACACAGAGAGTGAGACGCAATAAGCTTTGTAAAAACATAAGATACTGCATGCTTGTTCTTAAAAATTGTGTTTATTTTTCTAGTCTGTTGCTTTTACAAACTATTACTTTATTCTAAAGGGGACCTCGAAAGGAATGTTTTCTTTGTCTTCGTAGTTTACGTACGATAAATAGCTTAAGGAAATCAAACCATTAAACATTCAACATTCGCCTGCTTGTATATACTATCACTTGATAGTGTTAGTAAAAGCAAAGTTCTGGATTTCAGACCATGTGGTTTATAGTGCAGCATTTTACCCCCAACCCAATCACTTGAATATACACAATATAAAAAAAATATCACTTTTAAAGTTAAAAAATAAAACAATACTTTATTCACATTAAGAGGCAGTTCTGAAGACTTTGACTTTGATTTTCTGGATTTTTGGGCGGTGCCAAAGTCCACTAGAACAACTATAAATGCTACCAGACATACGTGTGCTGGTCTCATGATACTCTCGTTAAGCATCGGCCTTAGAAAACGATGGGCTTTACATCCTCTGCACGCATAGATCGGAGAGTCTGAAAGGGTATTCTAACCACTTCACTTTATATCGTCACATGGCTAAAAGTAACTCGCTTAGAAAGAATTATAAATCTAAAGAATGTATTCAATCTATACTTCAAGTCGTTCAGACCACTAGCGGATTCAGAACTTCGGGGTGGGGGGGGGGGGGCGATTTTTTTCAAACCCTAACCCAGTAAACCCTAACCCTATGCATAAACGTGTGTACACGGTACAGCACACACACACAAACACACACACACATACACACACACATACGCATAAACATACATATATACATACATATATACATATATATATATATATATATATATATATATATATATATGAGGATTTTTAAAAAGCAGCATTTCTCAACCTTCGGCGAAAACGTGGGGCAGCGCTATAAGGTTTCCTAGTGGGATTTGGGGCAAAGCCCCGACGCCAAAAGCATTTTCTTGCATTCTTCAGTGCAGAAACGCATTCTCCTGACATCTACAGCTCATCATTCATCAATGAAGTTCGGGGTGAAGCCCCGACGACAAAAGCGTTTTCTTGCAATCTTCACTGCAGAAACGCATTCTCCTGACATCTACAGCTCATCATTCATCAATGAAGTTCGGGGTGAAGCCCCGACGACAAAAGCGTTTTCTTGCAATCTTCACTGCAGAAACGCATTCTCCTGACCTTAAGCTCATTATTCATACTATTAAAAAAAGGACCTTTTGAATAATATTGTACTTGAAAAATATTCTAATATGAATTTATAGGCCCTTAATAAATCTGCAAATAAAACCGATTTGTTCCTTGAAAAGATAAGATACCCCACATATTTAGATTTTGGCTTTGAGGATCGCCGCCGAAAAAAAATATTCCATAAATAATATTCATTAACATTAAAGTATAAGTTGTGAGTTATAGTCCCAAATTTATTTAACTAGAAAAGTATCCGATTGAGTAAAGGTTGGAAAAAGGCGACTATAAATTGATTTTTTCGGTTTAGAACTCATCTCAATCATGATTCTTATACTGAAAAATTTCGTTTGAATTCTAACTTTTCCAATGCAAAGTCTTTCTTAAAAAAATTATGATAAATTCATGTGAAATTACATAAACTCTGGAAATGGGAGGGGCGGTAGAGTGAAAACGATTAATCCTCGCTCCTTCAATAATTTCTGCTTAAGATTGCATTTGGCATTAAAGAATAAAAAAAATAAAGTAGGGCGACTCGATATAAGAATTTAATTTTTTAGTGTATATAAATTATATTAGTGACAGATTTTTTAAATTTAGTCATTTCTTAACTATAATATAATAAAAGTATTGATTTGTCCGATGGGGGAAATGCGATTGCATGTATCGCCCTTCCCACCTTGTGGAACCATTTTCATTTAAATTCACAAATGATAAAATTTGAGATCAGAGTGTGGTACGACAAAATATACAATGGGTTCACATATCAATACGTAGATTTTATTATATAGATATTCAATTAATTGTGTTCACATACTATGATTCTCCATAAAAATAGGACCGCCCTCCCACTCAGAGGGCTAGAGGGGAAGGGCAGTACATGCAATATTGATACCATCGCCCCCACCAATCGGCCAACATACTAGAGGGGTGGGGCGAAATAGTCTAAAAATAGGTTGAAATATAAATAATAAGTATTTATTTTTAACATAAGTAATAAATTCGTATACAAATTGTTTAGGGTTTAGGTGGGAAGGGCAGTAGAGGTATTCGCCCCCCTCCCCCCAAACGGCAAACAGGGAACGACATCATATAAAGATCGGTTAAAATATCAATAACAAGTTTTAATCATATAGATATTTAATTGATTCTGTTAGCAAGCTGTGATTTCTACAAATAAATTGGACCGCCCCCCCCCACTCGAAAAGTGCATGGGTGGGGGGCGGGATTGATATCATCGCACCCTCCCGACCCCACCAAATCGGTCAACGTACTAGAGGGGGGGGCGATATAATAAAAAATAGGTTGAAATATAAATAATTAGTATATATTTTTAATATAAGTAATAAATTTGTATACAAAGTATGTGAATTCTATACTAAAATTCGTCCGCCACCCCTTGGGGGGGGGGGGGGGGGTCGGCCGAGTGGGGGGGGGGGCGATCGCCCCTACCGCCCCCCCCCCCCCCCCCCTGGATTCGCCAGTGGTTCAGACTAACGATTTTGAGCGAGGTTTGAATCTCTGGAATCTATATCCTAATGGTGATTGGTATCAATGAAAGTGACCAATGTTTCTATAAATAGCCAACACATTTCCTGATTCCAGATGACTTCATCAATGCTCGTTAGCTCATTGATTGAAAGGAATGTCTGGGGGGGGGGGGAGGGGGAACGATGACTTCAAATTGCGTTTACAGTGACGGGGAGAGAGTAAAGGGAAAAATGGTGTCCAGCCATGGGCAGAGAAAAGATAGTTCGAGACAGATTCACACATAGGCAGAGAAAAGATAGTTCGAGACAGATCCACACATAGGCAGAGAAAAGATAGTTCGAGACAGATCCACACATAGGCAGAGAAAAGATAGTTCGAGACAGATCCACACATAGGCAGAGAAAAGACAGTTCTCGAAAGAGATCCACATATAGGTATTGTAACAATTCTCACTATGATGGCTCTCTGCAAACTGCATTTTTTGTCACTCGTCGCGGCTGACCGTCGCAACCCGTCAAGGTAGACCGCTCTTCAAGCGCTGGCCTGGGGCGATTCGTGTCGGCTCACTACACACACACTACCACCCCTATCAGCAGCACCACCAGAGGGTATGAAAAATAGAGTTCAAAGCATGAGTCAAGATATAGGTAAGGAGAGAGATAAGACATTTCGAGACAGGCTCCTGACACTTTTAGACAGTTCAAGAAAAAGGTAGAAAAAAAGGTTCCATGTGACAAGGATTCACAGTGTGTGTCCTTAAGATTCTTGGAAAGATTTTTAAAAATTCAAAATAGGGACTGAAAACTAGATTAACAAAAGCATGCTGCCCTAATAACTATCAGATAATGTAGGTAACATATTATGTCATATAAATTGAAAGGATGGTTTAACATTTTGAAAGCGGCTTACTATTTATTAACAACAGCTGTGGAATACAAGCTTAAAAACGACTCTAGGAAATAAAGGAGACATACTTTTTAAAAAGTATTTCGTAACACAAATTAATTTTCTTAGCGACTAAGTTCATGTCTTACTGAAACCCAAATCTTCATAAGTTGAGACACTGTGCACTTTGGAGCCGGAAGTCAGAGGGTATCCTTAGGTTCTCAAAATCTGACGGTAAGGGATCTGGAAAGCGCCGTGATCTCCCCAGAAAAGTCCCAGTGCCCCGGCCACCAAGCGCTTTCCTTCATTCTGGACACCGCTTAACATAGGTGCGCGCCAATCACAAGCCTCCTGCTGTCAGTAACTTTGCACGCACTTAGATCCGGACCTGCATACAGTAAATACTGTATAGATCTTTTATAGTAGGAATATAACATGTTATTTATTTATTTATTTATTTGTGAAAGATTATTTTTGCTCTTTCAATAATGTACGAGGTGTTGAGTTGTTTACAAGAATTGGATCGTTTTGGGTGGTCTGTTGTTTTGTTCATTTCTCCAGGACAAATAATTAAAGAAACTAAAACGAACTGTAATCAGTGATTTAAGTTGTTTTTGTTTTAAGACATTGTTTAGATCAAGTGATTGAGTTGGATTGATTGGTTGATTACATATGACGTCAGAGGAGGTAATGGATCCAGGATGTAAGTCCTAGAGTCTGAATGTCCGAGCTGGTCCTGGAATCTGTCAGTTGGCTAAAGGAAGTGACGACTGTGTGCTGGACATTTTGTTTAGAGTAGAGAGAGGGGGTGGGGTAGAGAGAGACTGAACAGAAGAGACAGAGAGGGGGCGGAGTAGAGATTGTAGCTGCCAAGCAGGAAACAGATGTGTGTATGTGTGTGTGTGTGTTAACGGTTCTGTGTGTGTGTTCATTTACTTATTGTCATTTTCTCGATTTACATTTAGACGCACTCACCCACATTCACCCACACTCACCCACAGACTTACAGACATTCTTATACACACTCGCGCGCAATCAATTTTCTACCACAGATGTGTCGCCAATGAGAGCAACCACGGGATGCGCAGAGATAGAGAGAGACAGACAGACAGACAGACAGAGACGAAAATGAGAAAAAGGCGAGGAGGGCGGATAACAGAGGAAGAAAGAGGAAACAAATGAAGTCAGAGGGGAAAAGCCACAAACAAAGTAAAAGAGGATGGAGATATTTATCGTTTTTTGTTAAACAGCTAATAAGAATGAGTCAAATAGGGGCGGGGATAGGCTCAAGTACAGAGCAAACAAAAAAGAAAAGCAAAAGTGATAGAAATAATGAAATACACACACACATACATACATACATACATACACACACACACACACGCACATATATATATATATATATATTAGCCAAATACTTAGCAGATTAGGGTTAGGAGACTATATGTTACTACTACATTCAACATGTACTTGGAACAACTAATAAACTGGAGATTCGTATTTACTTCGATGGTCGCATTAAAAAAAAATATAGCTGTATGAATGCGAGTGTTTGTGAGTATTTAGTTCCTAAAGTTTGAATGTTATATATAGACTAGATCTAGACTTACATCAAAGGTAGAGACTTGACAGACCTAAGGATTGTGAGAGTGTATTGGAAGACTTTCTTTTTGAGGATCTGGGTGGATATACAATAATTAAAGGACTAGAAATAAATAGATAAATAAATAAATATATATATAAAGTTAGAAAGAGGGAGGAGGAGGGGGGGGGGACCAAATGATTTCAAGACAGACGGACAGACGGAGTTTAGAAAGTACAAGAAGAACGAAAATGGTGTGTGTGTGTGTGTGTGTGTGTGAGAGAGAGAGAGAGTGACAGATACAGGGGGGGGGGGGACTAAGATTAAAGTTACGGACTCAAGGTCATCTCTGTTTATGTCACAGTGAGGAAGAGAAGAAGCAGACGCGAGGGATGAAAGAGGAAGGAGGTAGGGAGAGGTAAATTTACGGGGGTAAAAAAAGGGTGGTGGGGGCGTTAGACGTGACTGTAAAGAGCCAGACCAACAAACATGGCGCCACATGCTGCCCCGCGTCTCCGCTGAGTGATGATTGCCAGATTTCATAGTGTTGTTTAAAAATCCTCCTCTCCCCCCCCCCCCCCCCCCACTTCCTTCTGGAGGGGTGCACACGTCCGCCTCGGAATGGATGAGTCGCCTCCCCTGGTTCAGTTCAATCTAGATTTTTATACAGTGCTAATGGAAAGCAGTCGTTAAAATATTTTGTCTTTCATATCAGGATGCAGCGACATCCTTATTAACGACTCTCTTTTTACAAAGCTTACATCAACTCACTCTGTCTGTCTGTCTGGTCAAATGTATGAACATGTTGTTTCTCCCACACCGATTCTCGGATTAAGTTGAAACTTTACACAATTATTCATTGGCAACTACTACTGGTTATTATTTTTTTATACCATCAAGGGAAATTAATTCTTCTGTATGTAGGATTTTGTCCCCTTATTTCATTGTATACGTTATTTATCCCACACCCAATATCAGATCAAGTTCAAACTGAAACAATTATTTATTGTACCTAATAAAACTGAATAAATATAAAAATCAACCAATTAGTCAATTAATTATTGCTATTAATTATTTTGTTTGATACCGAAAAGTGAAATAGCTTCATCAATATTTAGAGTGAGTAGAAAACGTCCCCTTAAATAACCTTAGTTAAAAAAAAAGTAAATTTGTATTTACTTTCTCCCTCTCTCTCTCTCTCTCTCTCTCTCTCTCTCTCTCTCTCTCTCTCTCTCTCTCCTATAAAGCAGAAAGTAAGGCGTATGTATGGGTGTCCATCATAGAAATCAAAACCGTTTGACCAATCTTGATAAAACTTAGCCGAAATGTTCCTTGGGTTTTAGTTTTCTTGGCTTCATTTTCTTTCTTTCCAAACATGTCTTACTTTTTTTTTCTTTTAGTCTTTAATTCTGAATTTGTGCCTCTATAACTTTAGCCGTGACGTATGTAAAGTAGACCTAACACAAGCTTAAGACCCTCAACGAAAAAGTTGCCCAACTCTATAAAAGTATTACTATTTCATGATCTAGGCCATGTTTACACGAGACTGGATCGAAAAGATCTAGATCTAGATCTAATTTTAAGAACTACACTTTGCACAGATAGTTTTTTACTTTGACACATGAAAATACAAAATATAGTCTCTATTGATTTCATTATTTAATACAATTCGTTCCCTTTATCTGCGAATGTAGACGTCCTTGACCTACTTAATATTCCCATTCATTGAACAAATCGTGTAACCTTGTTTTAATTCTACTTTATATCCCATTAATCTCGCCAGTCTTTCATTTAATAGCTAAATTTATTTCTATTAAAGAAGCTTTTGTGGGTGCGGTGATCGAGGGGTTAAGCGCTTGGTCCTGGGTTCGAATCCCGGTGAAGACTGGGATTTTGTATTTCGGGACTTTTAAAACTCCCAACTCTAATGGGTACTTTAGTTGGGGAAAGTAAAAGCGGTTGGTCGTTGTACTGGCCACATAACACCCTTCTCGTTAACCGTTGGCCAAAGAAACTGATCATCTGCCCCATAGATCGCAAGGTCTGAAAGGGGAAACTTTACTACCTTAAAGAAGCTTTTAACAAATCGGGTAAACCCGTTTCCATAACATTTTATATTTGATATTTATGTAAACTATTGTAAACCCTTTTTCGCAAAACTAGCCTCCGTTTATTTCCGTGGCGAAAGAGAAAAACTTGAAAGGATCATTAGCTACGTTTGATATAGATATAAATCCAATCCACTAGACTAGTAATCACTATCGGATCCCAAACTTTTGAGGGGGGAGGGCTTTTTTCCAAACCCTAACCCTAACACCCAGTAAACCCTAACCCTATGTATAAACGCACATCAGCTATACACTTTTCATTAACTTTTTCTATCTCTCACTCTCCCCCTTTCTCTCTCTGTCTCTCTCATGTCTGCTTTCTTATAATTGTCTGATTCAATCTCAATTCATTCCTCTCTGTCTGGCTCAAATTGTCTGTCTGGTTCTTCACTTGGCCCCTGACTGAACTAGAAGACACAATGACCATAAATCTAGCTACAGCAAGCAAACAGAGAACAAAGACCAAGATGAGACTGTTTGTATTCCAGAAACAGGCATTCGGAGTGGCGCTAATAGCCACACATGTAGAAGGATAATGATGTTTATAGTTTGTGTGTGGTTACACTCGCTGTTACAATGGAATTGGAAGCGCATGTTATGGTTACTCACACACTCTGATACAAGTAGAATAAAAAATAGATTGACAGAAAGACAGGGGGAAGGAAGGGCGGACGGATGGAAAGTCAGACAGATGGATGGATAGATAGATAGATAGATAAATAGATAGGTAGATATATAGATAGATAGATAGATAGATAGATAGATAGATAGACAGACAGAAAGACAGACAGACAGACAGACAGATAGACAGACAGACAGACAGACCGACAGACAGACAGACAGAAAGATAGATAGACATCTGAACTGCACAATGATTATAATTATCATGTTAAAACAAAAGAATCTGGTTTTGTTCAACAAACAATGAATGTTCTCATTACAGACGACCTGGACTCGGGGATCTCTGGGAAACGTTCAGCATGACCTCAAGGAGGTAACGAACTTTAAATTGTTTTCTTCCCCACAAGAGCGCTCTCCCTCTGTGAAAACCTAATAAGTAAATGGAAGACCTGGGCAGACGCTGGAAATCATCAATTTTAACAGAAGAAGCGCGCGTGCTTTCCTGAAACTATTCTAGTGCAATATTGTTGTGTTTGTAGAGTCTGAGGTATTTGTTTTAATGAATTGAGCGTTGAAATGAGTGATAGATGTAGACTTTATGAGATTTAGTTTGTTGTATACATTGACATGCCAAAATAAATTGGATGAATCCACACTATACAATGTTATCAAGACACTAAGTAGTGGTCAATCAGTAGAAATAAATATAATTTATAAACATTATTGAAACATTGCACAGGAGAATATTTGACTAAGTGTTTAAACAGCTTGACTTAGACTATAGATGACTTAGACTATAGATGACTTAGACTATAGATGACTTAGACCATTGATGACTTAGACTATAGATAACTTGTGTTTGCTAAGTGGCTAAAAAAAAGAACACATGGCAGACTGAGCATTTTACAGCATGAAAATTACAATACACTGCATATATATTTTAAACCAGAAAACTCTGCCCAATAGGAGAACAGTGCTAAAGCATGAGATATTGTAGGAAAGATGTACAGCACAAGCTTACATTGATACACTACTGTACAATGACACATTGAAACTTGAAACCAAAACGCTTTATTGAATGTATTATTCTAATAGTTGCGTTCAATTCTTTCTTACCGCAATGTTCGTTCAGTCTTCAACATGAAACGATTCGAAGACCTTTCACTCACTTCCGACACCTGAGATGGGCAGTAAGGATGATACAAAGATCAAGCTACTGACTGCTCCCTGCCTATGAACGATTGAGAATTGTTGAATTATTTCTGATTGTTGCGTACCTATTGAGTTCCCTTACTACTGAAATAAAGATTATAACGTCTTACCCCAACACTGTATGCCTGCAAGGAAAGGTAGCGAGCAGTGTTCAAACTCGGCTAACAAAAATCTGAAACACATCCAGGCAATCACCAAAAACAAATTCCACTCCCTTTAGCTTTACCCATGAAGTCATCCTTTTGTAACTAATATGGTAATAAAGTCTACGTAATGCGGAACTCATTGAAATCTGACGTAATTAACATTTGGCATAACATCATTGAAAAAAAAACACTCTCAGAAAGTTATTTTTCAAGAGCAAATAATTCGTTCGATGTGTCTAGACAAGGGGAAGATAACTGTGTAATAACAAAACTAATGCCCCGCAACTCTTCCAACATAAAACACGGCAGAATAAAGGGGACGCTAAACAAAACAGTGACATAATGTATCCCAGCGTGCACATTCTGTCCCTACTTTCTCCTTGCAATAAAACTGTTTCATTTCTATGTTCTCACTCCTTGGAGAGTCATATCCTGTTAGAGCACATTTATTTCTCTGCCATTTCGCAAGTCTCGTACTGGATTATTGCTGGGCTGAGTTTCAAACAAACAGAAAAGGAGGTGGAATAACAAGTTGCCAAATACCATCGTTAAGCTGCATTCCAGATCCTATAGAGTAATTCTTTCAGATTCTAAAGACTTTCTTCCAGATCATAAAGACTAATTCTTCCAGATTGTAAAGACTTTCTTTCAGATCCTATAGACTAATTCTTTCAGATCCTATAGACTAATTCTTTCAGATCCTATAGACTAATTTTTCCAGCTATATAGACTAATTCTAAATCTAGATCTGCTAAATCCTAAATTCCTTGCGCTATGGCCTTGAACCAACTGATGACATAACTTATTGAAGACAATTTTGATTCAATTAGTCCCTGTACCTCCCACATGCATCTACTGTCAAATAGTCGTTGAAAGTGAAGATATCTGCTTAGTACCAACTCGAGATTCATGTAAAAAGTAACTTGCTAATATACAAAAGTGACAAGCTCATTACTGGCTTGGCCAGGTTTAAGACGCGAAAGATGCTAAATATTAGAATAAGGCCTTTTCTCTTCGCCATAAAAAAAAAGGTTTCGAAAAAAAAAGGAATTTAAAACTGAGATTAATGAATAAATCAACACCTTTAAAAATAGAGAAATATGTCTAGCTTAAAAAAATGTATATACTTTTAATCCCTTTGGAATAAAAAAAAAATTATAAAATACTAAATTTTCCTAATAAGCACTTATACACTGGGGAGTGAGCACTTTCATTTCAAAACTATCAGGAAAAAAAAAAGCGATACACATCCGGTTTTCTTGTTCTAAACCACAGAGCTATATATACTATATCTAGACTGGAAAACGGAACGTAAATATAGAGTTAAAGCTAGGTGCTGAAACAAATGTGATACATACATATATTAGACATAAATGAATAGCAGCACCAGGGACCAAGTCTTTTTAAGAGAGAAAGTAGTGAATTGAAATGCTATGAAAATAAGGGAATGCGCCGACCAAGGCTCGAACCTGTAACTCTGGATTCGACACCACAGCACCTAGCTTCAACTCTATATTTACGTTCACAGCTTAATTGCTCGTACCCACTGAAGCTTCTATATGTAATGTTGTCCACCTGTCATTATTAGAGATATACAATTAGATAGAGCCATTGTTTGTCTAATACATGCCTAACGGCGGTCTGTGTCGGCTCTATCGAAGTTGTGAGTGAATGGATGCTGCGAGGTGGGGGAGGGGCTAGCTAGGGCTTGTGACCTTTGACCACTGGGGTGGTAATTTGCATACGGGCTAAATGACTCTGGATCAGAAGAATATTTTTTTGGACATTCCGATGGTCTAGAGGTTAAGTTCACTTAGTGCGTTATCGCTAGGCCGTGGTGTCGAATCCAGAGTCACAGGTTCGAGCCTTATTTTCATAGCATTTTAATTCACTACTTTCTCTCTTTAAAAAACTTGGTCCCTGATGCTGCTGTTCATTTATGTCTAATATATGTATGGAAAAAGGAAATAAATTCTTATCCCCGATTGACCAATTCAGAGACCTATATATATATATATATATGTCGATTGTTTTGTATTATTGACAGAACTATATATTCACGCAATTTCATTTAATGAAGACATTTCCTGTTAGTTTCTATTAAGGTAATAATTCGAAATCCTAGATCGAATTAATTCATTTGATTTTAGTCAACGTATGTAAGATCTACATTTAATTCATTGATTTTGTTTTTATGTATCTAAAACTTGCAAATAATTATTATAAGACGTCAGTGCTCTTTTTTTCGACTTTTAATCATCAGATCTAGATCTAAACATTAAATTATATGTTACTGTCACGAATCAATCAATAGTGCTGATGTCACAATCTAAGTTGGTACTATGATAGATGTCACGTTAAAGATTATCTTGATCTATTTCGCACTATCAATGATTGTGGTTGCCGAGGATTCAGAAATCATCAGTTGATAAGATGATCATCTAGAAGTTGCTAGTTGATAAGAGGATCATCTAGAAGTTGCCAGTTGATAAGAGGATCACCTAGAAGTTAGTAGTTGACAAGACGATCTAAGTATATTATTATATATTCAATGAAGTAACTTCTCTTCGTCTAAAACAATTACTTTAATTCAGAACTTGGAAAAGCTATTCACAAATAATTACAATGGTGAAATGTACTTGAATAGAATAAATGATTTACACAATAATAAAATTATGTCTTCTTTCTTGAGTTCTAACACTAAACTCTAGTAAATGTTCTCTTTAACACACTCCGAACGAGACTGACGGTAATATCTCTCAGCTTACAAAGCTTTGGGCGTTTTGTCATATGACTAAATATCTCTTTGCCGCTTGGTCAAAATCTGACCAATAAATGCAGCTCAATGTACAATAATTAATATTTCAAACCAATCTCATTTATTTCAAAACATAATTTAGTTGCGTGATAGAAAATCCCGAGGTGGCTGAAGTTCTGGCTGGTAACGTTGAGCTAAATATATAAATATATAATATACAGTGTACGTGACAGTTACATAGGTTAGAGTAAAAAAAAACACTTTACTTATTATAATTACTTTACAAAACAACGCCTTGTTTCATCTTTTTTAAAAGTTTTTCCCGGCATCTTTTGTAGTGTTAAAACATCTCCATTTCCAGTGTAGATATAATATATATATATATATACAGGTCTGAATTCTAAACAATATATGGTGAGCTCTTCTTTCATGAAAGTAAAAAAAAAAACTGCTGCCAGCGTGACAACGCAAACCAACGCATTAGGATTGTAACATAAACAACGCCTGCAAGGTAGTAGCTAGTGAGACTATCTAAACTTGACATATGGTCAGTTGGAGTTTCGGTGAGCCGTAATTCTAGCCAATGGTTGACAATAGAGTAGTGCAGTCCTCAATCTACTGTTTCGTTTAGTAGCCCTATGTGCAATAATGCTATTATTTGAGGTCTCTAAAATTCAGTAAAATGACCACAGACTCAAGACCACTAATTACTATTTCATCAAGAAGTTTGGTTTAAATATGAAGACTTGTAAGATTTGAACCTATCTCTATCACAACATCTCCGAGCTACCATTCCACTTTCAATCTGTAAGATGTTATGTCCCTTCACGAAGCTTTGACTGTGATGTTATATTATAGTTGTCCACGTGATGAAATAGTATGTAATAACAATATCACTTCAATAGAACACCTCGCAGGTATGTAATAACAATATCACTTCAGTAGAACACCGCACAGGTGTACGTGTTCCGCACGTGCGGATTTCAGTATGTTAATAAGACGATAGAATATTTCTTTTCATCTGGAACCAAAAGGTCGCCAGCGGTCTTGGGATGCAGGGCGCTGGTTCCAGAGGGAATGGCATATTGAAGGTGGAGTACATCCCACAAAGACAAGAAGGATTCATGCCACAAATATTATCAACTATGAGATGAGGGCGTTGAATCTACTCTTCCCTTTGATTGGTTCTGCTATCTTGCGATTCAGGGCTTCTCAGCCTGAAGTTTGAGACAGCCAACTTAAAAATGGTATGATGGCCCCATCCTTTAAACACTTACGGATGTATAATAATAGTAATAATTAGGCTTGTCTTCGCGTCCGAAGACTAACGAGGAATGCTGCATTTTCCGTTGTTACGCAGCCCCAGTTGTGACCTACATATTTTGCCATATTCAACGAAGGCATAACCATTGTCCGACGGTGGTCGACTTCAGTCCTCCATTGTTTTCATTATTAAAGTTAAATTTCAATTCGACTTCACACCTATCGTAAATTCAAACCTTCAAACAACTTTCCTTTCATTCACATCGAATCCAAGAAGAAGGAGTATTTGCACAAATTGATTCATTTCAATTTTTTCCGCTACAAAGGTTTGATCACTACTTTTAATACGTGAATGGATTGACTTTGTTATGTACAACCAAGTTAAAGAAGACATTGTGAGCAAGAAAAAGGTTTTGCCCCGAGCCGTTAAGGTTGTGTTATATCTGTACTTTTAATAATGTCACGAAACAACATTGTTTCAGCTTGATGGCCCTGGTGCCACTTGCTTTCTCGTGATGGGACAAATAGATCTATGTGATTAACGCGTGAATAGTTCTTTGTATCACTTGGTTTTATAATTGTTGTAGTTAGACCATTTCTTTTACGTTGAGTTTTCAATTCGACACTAGCAGCACCTGACACTTAGGGCACATTATGGCAGCAGCTGACAATCAGGGCACATTATGGCAGCAGCTGACACTCAGGGCACATTAAGGCAGCAGCTGACATTCAGGACACATTGTGGCAGCAGCTGAGACTCAGGACACAAAAAGTGGAGAACCACTGCTGTAGCGAGAGAGAGGAAAGATGAAAGCGCAAGTGTTTACCTTAGAGTCCAAGACAAGTCTGTGACAATAAACACAATCAAAGAGTGCGCAGAAGTGACTGTGGACCGCCTGAATCATTGAGAGCCATTGAAGTCTCTTAGAGATACAGAAAGAAGTCAGCTGTCTACAGAGTTATCAAACATCTGACAGAAATACTTGGGGTCCTATCTCGTCTCTCTCTCAGAGGCATAGAGTATCCAATAACAGAGAGATGGTTGTTTGATGCTCATTTTATGAAGCACTATTGTAACTTATAAGTAACATTTTGTTTGTAGTAGCATTCATACTTGATGTTTGCTTGGTATGTTGTAAATAAATAGAAGCTAAAGAGACCAATGGGAGTATTTGTTTATTGAACATGTAGCAAATAGAACAACTCTGAAATGTTTAATGCATCAAAACTTTGTACTGTTAGGTCACAAGAAAATAGCACGTGGTTTTGTCTTTTCTCTCGCGACACTTTGTCTGGTCTACTGAGTTGTTCCTAGAGCAAATTAAAGACTTAACCTATACCCCTGAAAGTATTTTATTTTCTTTGGATAATTTGTTTCAAACGCTATCTCGAGTCTAATTGTCTTGTAGTTTTTTTTTAAGCTTACTCAGTACAGATTCTAAGACTAAACACGAACAAATGACGTCATGCTACTTCACATTTTCAGTGTAAACAAAGTTCAAGGCCAGGCTTGCCGAATTTGTCTCGTGACAATGACACACACATTGATGTGTCAGTACTGTCACTGTTGGATTGGTTGCTTTGACCACTAGCCAGAGGCGTAGTGAGCAAAACGTTCGCCAGGGGCAACAAACTTTATTGGCTTCTTCCCCCCCTCTTTTCACATTTTCCACGAAAGTCACATAGAAGTATAGGCTTTTAAAGAAAAAGTATTTAATAATAATGTAATACAAAGCTAGGGATCTATCGAGTCGTAATCTTCCCTACATTGCTCTATGCCTCAGAATAGTGGACAGTGTACAGAAAACATGCAAAGAATCTGAATCAATTCCATATGACATGTCTAAGAAAAATGCTAAATTTAAAATGGCAAGACAAAATACTACACACCGAAGTTTTTCAAAGAGCGGGTCTGCAAAACATCTATACAATCCTGATGCAGTCCCAGCTGCGATGGGCAGGACACGTCTGCAGAATGGAAGACCACCGCATCCCTAAACGACTTTTGTATGGCTAGCTAAGTGAAGGAAAGCGCTCGCTACGTGGTCAAAGAAAGCGCTTCAGGGACACCCTCAAAGCTTCTCTGAAGGCGTTCAGCATAGACCCAGCCTTCCGGAGACAGAGGCACATGACAGAGCATCATGGCGTCGCTCTGTGACAACTGGCGCACAGGTTGCTGAGGAAAAAAGAACAACGCTGGCAGAATAAAAACGCCAGAGAAGAAAAGCAAGGCCCACTAGTTTGAGCTGGAATAACCTGCCCAGTGTGCGGCCGAACATTCCGGGCTCACATAGGTCTCACCAGCCACATAAGGAGGCATAAAACCCCAGTGCAAAGTCCTCAGCCCCCTGGATGACAAAGTGGCCATCATCGAACCACGATGGACAAACTATATACTACAAATAACCTTAGAATATATTACTTAACTATAAATATCTATAATAATTTATTTTTTTGGCGCCTCTCAGCGTGTGTTACCCCTCGTGCCCCCTTTGCCCCTTCCCTTACTACGCCTCTTCCACAAGTCCTAGGTTTTAATTTTAAAGTGATTTGAAGAAATTCCGTATTATTCTACAGGACTTCACTAGTAGAGGTACCTAGATTACATTCGCATGATTTATACAATAGAACGAATGCGCAGTGGCTGAGCGGTACAGCGTTTGGCTTCCAAACCAGGACGCCGGGATTCGAATCCTGGTGAAGACTGGGATTTTTCATTTCAGGATCTTTGGGTGCCTGACATTAGTTGGGGAAAAGTAAAGGTGGTTGGTCGTTGTGCTGGCCACATGCCATCCTCGTAAACCATAGGCCAAAGAAACTGATAACCTTTACATCATCTGCCCTGTAGACCACAAGGTCTGAAAGGAGAACTTTACTCTTTACTTTACTTCTAAAATACAACTAGATATAAGGGTTTAGGTCACTATAAAAGCAATAGAACTCTATAGTCATGTGTCACATAAAGAGAACGATGTTATTCTCCTATGTATGATTATTTGTTTTTAAGAAGTATCTTAGAATGTACAAAGATTTTTTTAACCGGTATGTTGTTGGTTTGGGGGGGGGGGTAGATAACAAAGACTCTATGAATTCACAAAGTATATTAGTCTTTTTTTTTTCTCAGTCAAGTCAGTAGTCTAGACAAACTGCATCTCTTATTGTATTGTTCAGTCAAGTCAGTAGTCTAGACAAACTGCATCTCCTATTGTATTGTTCAGTCAAGTCAGTAGTCTAGACAAACTGCATCTCCTATTCTATTGTTCAGTCAAGTCAGTAGTCTAGACAAACTGCATCTCCTATTGTATTGTTCAGTCAAGTCAGTAGGTCTAAACAAATAGCATCTCCTATTGTATTGTTCAGTCAAGTCAGTAGGTCTAGACAAACTGCTTCTATTGTATTGTTCAGTCAAGTCAGTAGGTCTAGACAAACTGCATCTCCTATTGTATTGTTCAGTCAAGTCAGTAGGTCTAGACAAACTGCATCTCCTATTGTATTGTTCAGTCAAGTCAGTAGGTCTAGACAAACTGCATCTCCTATTGTATTGTTCAGTCAAGTCAGTAGGTCTAGACAAACTGCATCTTCTATTGTATTGTTCAGTCAATACAGTAGTCTAGACAAACTGCATCTCCTATTGTAGTGTTTTATTGTCCTTCCAAATGTGTCCAAAACAACTAACGTCAAATCCACCAAACAAAATTGTCTTTGACAAGCATTGTAGACCAGGTTAGTTTGTGTCATGTCTTGTAGCTGTCTATTTGTTCCTAGCGTGATCATTGTCACATTTCTTGTAGCTGTCTATTTGTTCCTAGCGTGATCATTGTCACATTTCTTGTCCAACTGATCACGTGGCTAACGTTCGAGACACTGGTCCTCCAGAAGGTCTAGACGGGACCTGTCAATTTATTTCGTTAGGCATCTGGGCGGAGAGGTAATAAAAGTCTAGGTCCCAAAATGAACTGGACTTCTTCATGGTGATCAACGAAAGAGACATATTTACGACAATATGAAAATCTTCAATTAAAATTGTTTTCCCAGCATTGTATAATAATAACTTTAAAACAAAAAATTACACTTGATTTGTGATTGTTGAGTGCTAAAGGTTATGAAACTAAAGCCTTCAAAAGTATTGGCACTCATAAGCAAAGAAATATTTTCATGGGGGGCTTGCTATTCAACATCAAGGTAGCTCCAGTGACGTAGCTAGGGATTAGGGGGCCGGGGAGGGGGCTTGTCCTCTTTAGAAGCCCCTGCATTTTAACAGTCAACATCATGATATGAGATAATGGCGTAATATTTCATGTCAAAACTAATTTAGGACACTCATTTGCCCCCTCCCTCAAGAAAGGGAATGTGGGGATATTCAAATTTGGACTCCACCCCCCCCCCCCCAACATAGCTACGCCACTAGGTAGTTCTTGCGTATATTGGAATTTCTTACAGCTCAAATATCTCTGCTGTATATGATGTCAAAGTTTTTACCGATGTCTATGTTGTTGTAGAGAATGTCTTTGTTTTAGATGATGTCTATTTGTATACATTATGTCTATGTTGTAGACGGTATCTGGTTTGTAAGTTATGTCTTTATTGTAGGTGATGTCTATGCTGTATGTATGTCTATGTATCAGCTAATGAAACATCCACTCATCCACATCCGCATCTCACTCTAGCAATAAGGAGAATATTTAGTTACCAAACACAACCAAGCGTCTTTATTTTCACCAACACATGTTACCTAGTTACTTAAACATGGCGTATTACCACAAGAACATCTATAATGATGACCAGAAGAACTAAATGGACTAAATGAACTAAATAAACTAAATGAACTAATTGGACTAATTGAACTAAATGAACTAATATAACTAATTGAACTAAATCAACTAATATGACTAATTAACTAATAGAGCTAAATGGACGAAAAGAATTAAATGAACTAATTGTTGTAAATGAACTAATTGGACTAAATGAACTAAATAAACTAATTCGACTTGATGAACTAATTGGACTAAATGAACTAAATGATCTAATAGAACTAAATGAACTAATTGGGTTCAATGGGCTAAATGAACTAATTGGACTAAATGAACTAATTGGTCTAAATGAGCTAATCGGACTAAATGAGCTGAATGAACTAATAGAACTAAATGTACTAAATGGATTAATTGGTCTAAATGAACTAATCGGACTAAATGAGCTGAATGAACTAATAGAACTAAATGTACTAAATGGATTAAATGAACTAAATTAACTAAATGTTGACTGAGATCAAAGAAAAAAAAAAGATTTACGACTAGCTCACCATTAACAAACGTCACGTGACTCACCTGGTATTCAGATTTGAAATGACATTAAACGTTTGACGTCACTGAGCTAAATTTTGCCTGCTGCTAATAATATTTGGCTGCAGCCCTCCGTGTTTGCAAGTTGTCGCTTTGCAAGACTTAAAACATATTTCTGCTCAAAGAGAACCTCCTAGACTCGCCCTGCACTTGCATAGATCTCAAATTGAATCAATATCTAAAGGTCTTACATTGACTAGTGAGAAGTAGACTTTCCAAATCGCAGACATTTAACGGCACTCCTAAATATGGAGACCTGGCATACATAAGGGAAGCAAACGCGGTTGGTCGTTGTGCTGGCCATATGATGCCCTCGTTAACGTCGGCCATAGAAACCAATGAGCTTTACTTTATCTGTCGCCACAGATCGCAAGGTCTGAAAAGAGTACCGTTTCTTTACTTTACTTATGTATATAGTCCGTCCATCTTGGTTCAACGATGACCACTTTCGCCATCCAGCCTGAGGGCTTTGCCCTAGAGTTTTGTGCCTTCTCATTGAACCTGCTATGTTCTACAGTACACTGGGCAGGCTATTCCATGGGTATATGTGTGTACGTGTATTTGTGTGTATATGTGTTTGTGAGTGTCTGTATGTGTTTATTTGTTAGGGAGAGATCTATGTCCGCTGAAGTTCTGATTAGGCTGTGATATTAACCAGGTTGTTTTTTTCAAACCATTTCAGTTGGTTTAATATTTGACTAGATTATGGAACAAATTTTAAACATTTTTTATAATCTCATATTTATGACAAAACAACAACAAAAATAACTGTTTTATTACCTTTTTTATTTTAGCGGTTTCACGCCCTCCACCACCTTTTTGAACCATAAAAAAAAGTTGCTTTTATATTTGTGTATTCTCTCCCATTCCAATCTCAAAAACAAAACAAAAATGACATCAGATTTCATTTCAGTTTGTCTCCCGGCTAAAGTACATGTCAGTTTTTGTGTTCTCTGGTGAAATCTTAAAATAATTTTTTTTTTCAATACTTCTATTCAAGCCACTCCTTCATGAAACCAGTGTGGGTGGGTGGACAGCTGATCTCGAAAACGGCTCAGACGATTTTCCTTGAATTTTACCAGTTGCTGTATATCTCTGTGACCAGACTGACCAGCTCGCTGGCCCCATGGGGAAAACGTTCGCATTGTTCAAAGTATAAAAGAAATTAATTTAAATTTTGCTATAAATTAGAGTAAAAGGGTTTGGAAAAAAAGTTCTGGATCCGCTAGAGCGTAGCAGTTTATCTTCGTATCACTTCTACTCTATGACTACGATGTCGTTGCCCACTTGTGTTTGAATAAGTTTTTTTGTAAGTCCTAGAGTGAAAGTCAAATACCTCCGCTCTATTGAAAGTATTTTGTGCAACAAAAGTCGGAGCTTAAAAACAATGGATTCAGCCATGTAAATTAGTGCACACAAAATGGTTACGTACGTTTAAAAAAAATCTTTATTTATTGTGTAAACCGGGTACACCAAAAAGTTTGCTATTTAGAGTTATTTCGTCTTTAATGAAAATCTCCAATGCTATAGTGACAGAAACATTTTACACTTTTTGTAATTTAAGACGAACAGGAAGTAATACAAAAATACATAAACTTAATCCCTTCCTAATTGATCTGTAAATATTCTAGTCAACTAAACATTCATAGTTTAAAGTTGACCATGAACCCAGTGGAAGTATGGGAATGAAAACCACAACATTTGAATTAGAAGTGCGATTCTCTATTAATTAACTTCGCTAACCAGCCATACAAATATGCGCGCAATTGTATCATGAAATAAATTATTCGCATTTATCTAGACACTGCTGGCTAGAGCCTCCCTATTTTATTCTCATATAAATGTTAATATATCATGCAGAAGTTTTATTATGTTTTTTTATTTCAATCTATTGAAATATTTTATTCCCCAATTTATGGCTTATCTGTTATCTACTTTAGAAAATTTCCATAAAACAGTCAATATTTTTTTTTTCGAGTCAACACAATTTACAGGAGATCTCTCCTCTGACGTCAGTTCAGTTCAACTTTTGCCCAATTTTTTGATTCCATGCAGAAAGTGAAGATAATACATTGTAGTTGTAGAGGTGATTAGAAGAAAAAAACAGTAAAGTAGACTTGTTCTTAAAATAGCATGTATGCATTGGATTCTTTTTATAGAGAAACAAATCAGTAAAAAAAATCTGTTTTATATCTGTTCTATATCCTATTTTATATAGGGCCTACTTAACCATTAAATCGCGTGTGGTAGTTTAGCCTCTAAACATCAGAATTGTAATTCCGTTTTGTATGCACTTCATTGTAAAAGAGCTCAGCACTTTAAGGGTTAATTCATTTAAACACAATTTCAGCCAAAGGCAACACACGCGAAAAAAATAAACATAAGACTTACAAAAGAGACACAAGACGTACTCAGCAAATGTCCATAAATGAAAATGTCATCACGTTTATATTGTCAGTTCTGACCTTTGAATTGCATTCCCTCTTTCATTCTTCAGCATTATAATTCCTCTTTCATTCTTCAGCATTATAATCCTTCTTTCATTCTTTAGCATTATAATCCCTCTTTCATTCTTCAGCATTAAAATCCCTCTTTCATTCTTCAGCATTATAATCCCTCTTTCATTTTTATTTCAAAGGAAGCGTTCAAAAATATGAATCAGTTTTCTGTCTGATTACCTTAGAGTTGGCTCCTAGTGATTACCTTAGAGTTGGCTCCTAGTGATTACCTTAGAGTTGGCTCGTAGTGGTTACCTTAGAGTTGGCTCGTAGTGCTTACCTTAGAGTTGGCTCGTAGTGGTTACCTTAGAGTTGGCTCGTAGTGATTACCTTAGAGTTGGCTCGTAGTGGTTACCTTAGAGTTGGCTCGTAGTGGTTACCTTAGAATTGGCTCCTAGTGGTTACTTTAGAGTTGGCTCCTAGTGGTTACCTTAGAGTTGGCTCGTAGTGATTACCTTAGAGTTGGCTCCTAGTGGTTACCTTAGAGTTGGCTAGTAGTGGTTACCTTAGAGTTGGCTCGTAGTTGTTACCTTAGAGTTGGCTCCTAGTGGTCACCTTAGAGTTTGATCCAAGAGGTTACCTTAGAGTTGGCTCCTAGTGGTTACCTTAGAGTTGGCTCCTAGAAGTTACGTTAGAGTTGGCTCCTAGTGATTACGTTTAAGTTGGCTCCTATTGATTAGGTTTGAGTTGGCCCCTCCTAGTGATTACGTTTAAGTTGGCTCCTATTGATTAGGTTTGAGTTGGCTCCTGGTGATTACGTTAGAGTTGGCTCCTGGTGATTACGTTATAGTTGGCTCCTGGTAATTACGTTAGAGTTGGCTCCTGGGGATTACGTTAGAGTTGGCTCCTGGTGATTACGTTAGAGTTGGCTCCTGGTAATTACGTGAGAGTTGGCTCCTGGTGATTACGTTAGAGTTGACTCCTGGTGACTACGTTAGAATTCGCTCCTGCTGATTACGTTAGAGTTGGCTCCTGGTGATTACGTTAGAGTTGGCTCCTGTAATGAAGTTGAAGGATGACAAGACAGAGCCAGCTCTCACTGAGACTCCTGTAATTTTACCTTGGCCTACTTATTTCTCACATGGAAATCTATTTTACCATAGGAAAGCGCTGGAATGATAATATAAATTAGATTATTATAGAGATATAAAGATAAGAGAAAGAGGCGGGGAGGGGAGAAACGGAGGGATTATTACATGATCAATCTTTTTTGGCTCACCCCTTCCCAGCATCGCTTGCGTCCAATGTTTCCTGCATCACCTGACTAGAATCATTGAAAGCCTATCTTGGCGGCGATAGAAAAAGGAAATGAGAAAAATGCTCCCCACCCTCCCCGTCTTGCCATCCCTCGTCATACTTTCGTTTGTTCTGCTGTTCCCACACATTCTCTCAGCTCCTAACACTCTCACTTTAAGTTTTTCTCTTCTGCACTGGTGGCTGAGTGTTTCTCTGGAGTAATGAATTGTTCTCTCCTAGACTCTCTGTAATTTAGTATCACACATCAATAGACCAGAAACTATGTAATTACCAGACGAGAGTAACTCTACTAATGTGTCGGCGGGGTGGTACAATGATGGGTAATGTACTACGATGAACGATGAAGCCACAGACTGAGATAGATGTGCCGTGATTTGAAGGACTTGAAGAGGAACAGGAAATGATGGAACAGAACAATGAGAAAGAGAATATGTACAGTAGGCAGAAACGTCCGGAACTTCTTGTTCCTGTAGAACAAACGAAATATAGTTCGAATGTAATGGTCGTAGACAATCTTCTGAATTGAACGTTGAGAGTTGGATTCAAGTCTAAGCGACTACAGATATTAACCAAGTCTAAAACTTTTAAGAGCATTCCTGATGTTACCCCATTTCCAATTCAAGAAAGACATCCGAGAAAAACCCTTAAAAACATTTTTTTAAAAACTAGTCTAGAAAGACTTTACAGCAACCATTTTTATCATGTTCAAATATTGTATTATGACGTTGTACTAGCCTACATAAATATTCGAATCAGCTATTTTTAGGTTGCGTTCTTTTAAAGCAAAAAGAAGTGAACTTGATATTTTACCTACAAGTGAAGAAACTGAAAGCTGTCTCTCAGATTTTGAAGGTGAATACAATCCTTCAGTCAATCTTCAATCAATCCTTCAGTCAAGAAGCTTTGCTTGCATTTTTTAGGGGGGGGGGGCAATTTTAATGTAATTTAAAAACTGTCTAATGAACATTTCAAGTGTGTATAAAAAGATAGTTCAATCTGTCACTTCAAGACATGCGCCCAGTAATTTGTATCCATGATCAAGAACAAACGTAACTCGTATCTGCCTAATAAAACTGATCAGAAATGTCTCAAATGTACCTCCGAATATTTACAGACTTTATGAACGAAAAAACGACAACAAAAGTTTCACTTAAGATAAAGACACACCTTTGTCACGTTTTTACTACTATACAATTTGCTTGCAGGTTTTCTTGCATTTCGCTTTTTTTTTTTTTTTTTTTTTTTAAGCTTCCCCCTAAAGGGGAAATAACGCAATTAGTTTTGTGTGATGTCTTTTCATCCGTCCGTCCGTCTGTTCTTCCGTCCCGTCTCGTAAAGTAGAAAAGGTATTAAAAATCCGACATCATGATATTGTAGAGAATTTAGACCATTCAAATTTCTGATGCAACGACTACGTTTTTCTTTTCTGAAGGCGAAAAAATTAATTTTTAAAATCAACTATGCAAGCAGTTTTTTCATAAAAATACACAACTTTTACAACTATTTACTATTAATAGTAATAAACACAAGAGGCTATTTAGTAAGGGAAATGACTTTTTACCATATTTTTAACATATATATGCAAACGGTTATATATTTTTTTTGTCAAAAAATTATTTTTTTTTACAAAATACGTTGCTATGTTAAATACTTTCTATCCTATTATTTATTTTACTTCCCAAAAAAAAACTGTTTACTTTTTTTTTAATTGAAAAAATCTATATAATATGCATATAAGTGGACGATAATTTAAAACAACAAATAATAAGTATTTTTCTTCCAATTTTTAAACAGTACATTTACAGTACATAAATGCAATTACAGTTAACAACAAAACCAAATTTCTTCAATATATGTACACTTGTCACTCTAGCAGACCCCAAAGAATTCCTGAGGATATAGGATGGAGGTCCTCTGTCTTAGGATCTTAAGGGAAAAATTGTTGCAAAAATAATATAAATAAAAGTGAATTTAATAACTCATGGGTCTTTAAGAGGGAGAAGGTCAAAAGGGTTAAAAGTAATAAAAGAAAAAAAAATATATTAATTTTGGGCAATACTTAGTTAAGGGAACACTTTCAAAAGAAAAAGTTTTCTGGTCCCTTGATGTCACCAATTTCTGGACATTTGCTGTCACCATTTTATGAACCTTTGCTGTCACCTATTTCTGGGCCATTGCTGTCACCTATTTCTGGGCCATTGCTGTATCATTCTATTGGACTTCTGCTGACATCATTTTCTGGACCCTTTGCTGTCACCATTTGATGGATCTTCGCTGCAGCCTACTCAGCGATCATACGGAAAATCCTGAAATATGACTTTGATATGACTTTTTTTTTAATGAAATTTTCCTTGTGTTACTATTAATTTAGAACGATGTTTTGTGTGTTTTCTTTTTAATTAAAAAAAAAGAGAAAGAAAAAAAAAAAAGCCCAATAAAGAGGCAAAGAAAAGAGGCAAAGGCCCCAAGGATTCCTAGGATGTACTAAGCTCGACAACTGAAGTCAAAAGCTAAAAAGCTGAGGTATTCTAAAAAAAAAAAAAAAAAAAAAAAAAAGATTTAAAAAAAAAAAAAAATAAAAAAAAATTTAGAAAGTATATTTACGGAAATGATTTTTTTTTGAGACCTTGAATAAGAGATTGACACTTTACAAACCAATTAGATAATCATAATATAACATCAGTTAGGCCAGGTTCGGATCTAGCTTCACTTTCACGTATCCCTTGGTCTGCTGGACCGTTGGGACACCACACAGGATCTGTCAACCTTCTTTCTCCATATAGCATTGAAGCATTTCAACTGAATCTTGCGTCCCTGCAAGAAACTGAATGGAAAAATTCATCACGAATAGAAGTGAAAATAAAATGAACAATGACCAAAAAAAAACATTTGAGGGATTTGAGCAGATCAGAGAGCTCGGAGTGTGTGCAGGGAGATCTCAGCAGGAATCAATTCAGCTTGGTTTAGCTCCAAGTCTCATATTTCTTGAATTTCCCAGCAAACATCTCCTCACTTATACACACATATTTTTGATGGAACAGAGAGGGTTTAGTTAATGTAGAAATATCTGATCAATCTTTGAGGGATCGAGCTGCAAGAGGAATATCTTTTGTCCAACAGATATGGGAAGTGAGGAAGCAGGTCAGAGTTTTTTATTGTCCAAATCCCCTGGAGTGCCCCTGTGATACAGGACGGCTTGCTAGCAATGAATTAGAACTAAGCACTACACGGTTGAAAGTCAAAGGGTTGGGCTTGAATCCTAGTGTATAGTAGGATAATCTTTAGTGAGATAACTTTCATATTCAGATTTATTGCTTAGAAAACGCGTGGGCTTATTTATGTAGCCCCAAACTAAACAAAAGAATAAGTCATAGTTAGAATTAATACCAACTAAATATAATTGAGAAAAATTTAATTCTTAAAACTAAGAATAACCCCAAATAGTTTTCTTTATAAATATTCTAACAGTCTATCGACAATCATATACTGTGAAGAAGCAAAATATAAAAAACAAAATCCTTTTAAAAAAAACAAAGCCTAAGAACTCCGCACGTACAGCTATATCTCTCAATAATGTAGAAGCTATTTCCCTTATTTGATATCAAACAAAATAATTAATTACCAATAACTAATTTAATATTTTTTTTTATTCATTCATGTTTAAGTTTACAATAAATAGTTGTTTTAAGTTTCCACTTGATCGTAGAATGGGTGTGGGAGAAATAACGTGTTTAACTAAGGGGACGAAACCTACATTTTAGTCGTATCTGTGAATACTGCAGGATAAATGTCCCTTTTCGATATTAAACAAATGATTATTTGCCTGTAATTAATTGACTAATTGGTTAATTCTTTTTATTGATTCATGTTTTGTCTATACCATAGAATAATTGTGCAAACTTTCAACTTGATCCGAGAATGGGAATCGGAGAAATAACGTGTACAAACGTTTTACCAGACAGAAAGATCGATGGACAGACAGGCATATAGTGAGTAACTATAAGCTCACTAAAGATAAAGATTCTGATAGTCTGTGGACTATTAATACAATAAAGATCTCTAGAACAATAGTTTACAAAGAATGATCCTAGCAGTCTATAAACATTCCTGCATTGCATTTGTTACCAAAACTACTAAAAATAAATCTAGAACGAGGAAGCTCTAGACTCCAAGAATAATAATTGCAAGCTAATACAGTCTTCCGAAGATTGCATCTAGTCCAGGCATCATAGAAACTCGACTTTCTTTTAGCTTACACATCAGTCATTCAATATTTTCTTTGCTTTAATTTGATTTTTTTACAAAGAAATGAAAGAAGAATCTCCATTTCAAATTATTTTTAACAGCTATAAACAAAAATAAATAAACAAGCGAAAAAAAAATCTATTATTTTAAACTAATGAGGCTATTTAAGTATGAGAGATACCTTGACATCTAAAGACATGCGCAGAACAGATGCTGAAACATACCTATATCATATGACAGTGCGGCCTCATCTCTCCAGAATTCGTTAGAATTAAGCCTGGGTTTTTTTTTTCCTATTCCTTAAGAATTGAAAACAAAATATTGGTGTGGGTGGGAAAAGTTAAAACTGAGTTAATGTTCTTGTTCATAACCTTGAGAAGAATGAGGCTAAAATATTCATAATGACGTCAGGAATTCCATACCAAAGTTTATCACATTAATCTAAGTTAACTTTTTGATTTTTCAGGCCCAGATCTTTAAGCAGAAATTGTCATAGAGAAAAAGAAGGGAAAGTGACATGAAGAAATTTAGGGCGCTATAATGGAATCTAAAGAAAAAGAAACGAGAAAGTTTGCGTGAGATTGTTAAATCTAAAGACAACATAATCAATAACAAGGACATTCTAGTGAAAGATGATTGCTGCCAACTAAAGCATACAATTCATTGCGTGATACAAACCTAAGTAGTGAAGAATTACATTCTGCACAACCAAATAGTGCACATTTGTCATTATTAATTCCTGTTTAAAATGTCCGTATTCTGTACAACGGATACACCATTACACCAAAGTCTCCATTTATGAAAATCCCCACAGGTCTGTGTTTAAAAGATTATACAGTTTAAATTATTTTACATAACCTTTTAAACTATGTCGTTTCTAGAAAAATCGTGCATAATAACATCATTATGTTTAATCTTGTCCCTCTCGCTGGAATTCAACAGAAATTCTGATTGTAGTTTAGTTTTGGGTTCAATTCCTGCAAAACATTGATTACATGGAACTAGTAAAAAATGAGAAATCTTTAAGCTTGGAATCAAGAAATAGAAATCTGGGTCCAATCTTTCAGTTTGAAAAACAGTATCTTTATGTTGATGTTCAGTCCACGAATTTTGTATTTTTAATTATAAATTACTGATGATCTTTTATATTGAACAAAGTACAAAGAGTAGAAGCTTTAATGAGTTTCAGAAACAGCGGCTTTTCTAGTCAGGACCAATGTTAAAAAGACACCAAACTCATCGGATATAACCAAGCCAGATTCTCTAGTTCTATGCAGCAGACTTTTAGAGCATCTGGTCCACTTCTCTACATTAGTAGTATCTGGTCCACTTCTCTACACTAGTAGTTTCTGGTCCACTTCTCTACACTAGTAGTATCTGGTCCACTCCTCTACATTAGTAGTATCTGGTACAGTTCTCTACATTAGTAGTTCCTGGTCCACTTCTCTACATTAGTAGTTTCTGGTCCAGTTCTCTACATTAGTAGTATCTGGTCCACTTCTCTACACTAGTAGTATCTGGTCCACTCCTCTACATTAGTAGTATCTGGTACAGTTCTCTACATTAGTAGTTTCTGGTCCACTTCTCTACATTAGTAGTTTCTGGTCCAGTTCTCTACATTAGTAGTATCTGATCCACTTCTCTACATTAGTAGTATCTGGTCCACTTCTCTACACTAGTAGTATCTAGTCCACTCCTCTACATTAGTAGTTTCTGGTCCACTTCTCTACATTAGTAGTTTCTGGTCCACTTCTCTACATTAGTAGTATCTGGTCCACTTCTCTACACTAGTAGTATCTGGTCCACTCCTCTACATTAGTAGTATCTGGTACAGTTCTCTACATTAGTAGTTTCTGGTCCACTTCTCTACACTAGTAGTATCTAGTCCACTCCTCTACATTAGTAGTATCTGGTCCAGTTCTCTACATTAGTAGTTTCTGGTCCAGTTCTCTACATTAGTAGTTTCTGGTCCACTTCTCTACATTAGTAGTTTCTGGTCCAGTTCTCTACATTAGTAGTATCTGGTCCACTTCTCTACACTAGTAGTATCTGGTCCACTCCTCTACATTAGTAGTAATCTGTACAGTTCTCTACATTAGTAGTTTCTGGTCCACTTCTCTACATTAGTAGTTCCTGGTCCACTTCTCTACATTAGTAGTTTCTGGTCCAGTTCTCTACATTAGTAGTATCTAGTCCACTCCTCTACATTAGTAGTATCTGGTCCAGTTCTCTACATTAGTAGTTTCTGGTCCAGTTCTCTACATTAGTAGTTTCTGGTCCACTTCTCTACATTAGTAGTTTCTGGTCCAGTTCTCTACATTAGTAGTATCTGGTCCACTTCTCTACACTAGTAGTATCTGGTCCACTCCTCTACATTAGTAGTAATCTGTACAGTTCTCTACATTAGTAGTTTCTGGTCCACTTCTCTACATTAGTAGTTCCTGGTCCACTTCTCTACATTAGTAGTTTCTGGTCCAGTTCTCTACATTAGTAGTATCTGGTCCACTTCTCTACACTAGTAGTATCTGGTCCACTCCTCTACATTAGTAGTAATCTGTACAGTTCTCTACATTAGTAGTTTCTGGTCCACTTCTCTACATTAGTAGTTTCTGGTCCAGTTCTCTACATTAGTAGTATCTGGTCCACTTCTCTACATTAGTAGTATCTGGTCCACTCCTCTACGATAGTAGTATCTGGTACAGTTCTCTACACTAGTGTACAAAAATAATTTGAGTGGTAATTAAATAATTTTGTTCGATATCGGAAAAAAATAAATCTTACAGTATTGAGAGAAATTACTGTCAATAACGTAATATATTTTATTTCTTTATTCTCAGTTAATATCTCCGAATGTCGAAGTGAAGAAATCTACGCAAAGAAATAACAAAGGAGGACAACTACAACAACAACAACTACAACAACAACAACAACTACAACAACTACAACAACTACAACAACAACTACAGCAACAACAACAACTAAAACAACAACTTCAACAACAACAACAACTACCATTCGAATAGAACAAATATAAATAGTGTTGATAATTAAAAAAAAATTGAACAGCCGGTGAAGAAACTTTCGCCGTACTTTCCACATAACTCAGGTACTCAGCACAAACTTGTGGCATGGCGGACACAAGATGTAATATATATATATATATATATATATATATATATATATATATACATTGGGGACATCTATAAGCTCCCCCCCCCACCAATCTGTCCCCTCCGCACCAGCCATTTCCCCGGCAAATAGCCCAGGGCAGGACGGGGAGATACATATCTCCAGGGGCACATAATCCAATCCTTTTGTGGCTGCGATACGGGATTTATCTCCCCGCCATCTCGGCATAATAATTTTAAATGATCTCAGCGCCGTTTGTGGTTGAATGGTCTTCTCGTCACCTCTGTATCCTGCCGCCCCCTCCCCCCGACATCTACCACCGAAATGGGCCAATACATTATGACAGCTTCTTTTGGTGGGTGTTTTTTTTGTAAACTCTGGGCTATTAGAATTTTGAAGTTGTTGGTTTTTTTACAGGTCCACGCTCATTCACTGACCTATAATGGGGGACTCTCATGATAGGGGGGTGGGGATTTGGTGAAATAACTGTTTGCACCTTATTGTGTGCACCTTTTTGTTTGTGTGGTTCCGTTCTACACAGTCAGGTTCACTGAGCATTCTAGTATCAAAGGAAAATAGTGTTGAATCTGGTTCATAACTTTTAGAGCGTGTGGCGATAGAGGTCTTTGTGCTAACAGCTCAATGCAATAGTATCTCCCCCCCCCCAAAAAAAAACAACAAATTTTGGTCTTAATTTTTATTTTACTAGTTTTTTAAAAATATATCAAAGTTATGTACAGTACAGATGAGAGTGACTTCAGCAAATGATCTATTCCTGCAAAATTTTTTTCACTGAAAGATGAAATGCGTTAGTCCAACAAGTAACCAAAAAAAAGTGTTTTAAAGACAATTGCTCCTTTACGAAGTTGATTTCTTACTTTATGGCAAATAACGTTGGTCTTAATGTGGCAATATTAAAAGACAACATTCTAGTTTGAAAATAGGTGAATAGATCTAGACTTAGAAGACGGTGCGCAAAATATTCCTGAACTTCTATTTTACTCTTTATTGAAGACATGCGGTAATAAACCTCCAACAATTATAACGGTCTAATTAAAACTTTCCCTGTGCCATTATTAACTAATATAATTTCTAGGGAAATAGTTAGAGCCGTTTTCAAGAACTGTCTCCATTCACCCAGGATTTTTTTTGTTTTTACTGATGAAGAAATAACAAGCTGAATTGAAGAATTGTAAATACAGGGTTGGTGTCATCTAAACTATTCTCTCCATTTCGCTTCTAATGGGGAGTTAAACTTTGAAACAAATTCAGAAGTGGATCCTCTAAGGTTCTGTGACTATCAACTTCAGTTTTCATTCCTGCACTTCTTTTAACTGTGGATCAGACGGGGGCGAGTTAGGTTGATGTGTGTGTGTGTTCAATGTCTGTTTTAGACTTTTCAGTTTGTTAGTTATGAACTTTTCTTGTCTAATATTGGAGCTTAGATTCATATTTCTTTAAAATTAATCACGAAGGTTAGTAAATCAGCAAACAACCAGACAGACAAACAGAGAGACATGTAGAAATCAAACCGCTACAGCCACTTCAACATTGAATCAACATATTTGTTTATTTAATTTCTTGGACAAATGTTCATTCTCTAGTAACAATAACAGTTTTGGAATATTTGTCAGTTGAAAGTCATTTCACACATCACAGCCTGATAACACTTGCATTCTTTTTTCTTTCTTTCTCTCTCTCTCCCTGACAAACAGAAGCATACTTTTGTATTCTCCCCCCCCCCTTTTTTTTTTCTCTCCACACACGCACACATCATACAGATCATTCATATTTACATATCAACTGAAGAATGCATTGTACATTCTTTAAGATACATCAACAATTATTAAATTAAATACAAAAAAATTAATGAAACATATATTGCATAAAAATATTAACAAGTCTTCTATCGTTTTTTTTTAATGTCTAAATTCTGATTTTAGAAGAAATTAAAAGAAAGGATTTGGAAATAAGTAACAAAAAGCATCACTGATGGAAGTTTACGAATCAAACAATTAGTGTGAACTATTAAATAGTTGCATGATATATTGATATAGTTCAAACCTATTCTCTAACAAATGTGACATTATTCATTAAACATATAAGGTTGGTGTGTTCAGGACTAAAACATTAATTCTATTACAACTTTCGTAATTATAAAATGCAAATTTAGATCCATGTTAAATTATAAATACTACATTATTGTTGAACAACGGGTGATTGATAGATGACAGAAATACCAATGATCACGGTCAAAGACTTAAGGCAGTTGTATGTATGGCTTACAGAAGTAAAAGTTCCTCTTTCAGACCATGTGGTCTATATCCTCTACCTTATAGACCACAGAAGAACACTTAAATACAAAGTATTTCAAACTGAATCCCAGGAGCAGTAATTTCACGTTGTGGTACATATCTAGTCACTAGTGCACAGTTTTATCTCCAGAATGAGAAGAGAGATATTTTTAATAAGTCAAGAATTTCCTTGATTTAGATAGTGAGTGGCAACACCTAATGACTAATGACACTAATACTACCGGTAATAAAGATTTTTTTGTTCATTAAAGCTGACTTCGACCAATCAGAAAGCTTGTATTATGTGAAGCAGATAGGGAGTTGTGCACACCATATGGATGAGAACATTGAATCCGAAAACTAGGTGTCCTATTTATTAGCAGGTTTAGACTACACCGGGACTTAGCAACAGATGGGCAAATTCAAGAATGTGACAATATCTAAGTGACAATATCTCTAAGTACTCGCTGAGTCGCCAAATTAATTTTTTTATCTTACCCATGGGAGACTTTGTTTCCGCGAGGAACATGCTGAGCAAGTCAAAGGGAGAAGGAAGGACTGGAACCATTCTGTGGGATACTTTGGAGAAGCACTGCTTGAGAATCGCTGTTTATTAGGATTCATGCCATGAAATATTTATAAATATTAATAGATTGTCTATCAGGTTTATTGACATTTTTGTTTCATTAAAATTATTGGAATGAGCCATTGGAGAATTAAAGCATGACAAAGTATTCATTGAAAGAGATTTCTTTGTGTTATCTTGTCTTACAGTATTTGTCTGTCTACTTCTTCTGTCAGTTGTCAATGTGTTTGGTTGCTCAAATCTGTTATCACAATTATGTATAGATATTGATTATCAATTATATGTACAACATACTTGAATTTTAGCATTCACGCTACAAGCAAACTTACTCAAAACTATGTACACGCAAAATGAACAAAATAGAGACTTGGAAATGTTTACAGTTGGAAACAAATACTCTCATTTTAAAGCTTAGGGTAAACAAATAATACAGTTTGAGAATATTTGAGACATTTATGTGTATGTAATATTGTCTATAATGTTGAAATGTTACATATATCAAACTTTCTCTTCTTTCAGTTCATTAATCACCAGTTGGTAGAAAACTGTGAATGGTGTCTACAGATGGATAGTGTCAACTATTGGGACAGATCTTATACATTATACAGCTATAGGTAAGAAATGGTACATAACAGGACACTTAAAGTTGGCAAGGATATACCATTGTTACAACATTCTGGTGATACTTTGACCATTTTAAATACAAATGTAGAGCTTTTACAATAAATGTCGGTCAAGATACCTAAATTATTTCATTTACTGAACAGCTCTCGGGAAATTTAGAAACATGAAAGATCAGAACCATGGAAACAATATTTCAATGAGAGAACATTTCGAAACATGAACATATTTTTCTGAAAATGAAAAACTAACAGATCTTAAATCATTGTGTCAAACTTTGTTTGCCATGTCTGGCAATTTAATTATCCGTGACGTCTGTACTTATCTCCCCTTGAAAATCTCTTAAAACATGGAACATTCCTTAGATGGTGAAAAAAGAAAAGAGGGGGTGGGTGTCTTTCAAGTGGCATATTGAGGAATTAGTTACAGAGATTGTCACAAGGTTGTCTATGATTTACAAACTCATTTCTTCCAGATGTCTTACAGACCGTATCAGTGGGAGCAGCTTCAAGAGCTAATTACTTCCTAAACGTATTGTCAATGGAATGCATTTCCAATGATCTCTACTTTCAGCTGACCACTGGTGTGCGATGACTACTAAAACACAATTAACATTTTAAAAAAGTGTCCACTATTGGCAGCTCAGATATCCTAAATGTGTGATTGAAGAGAAATTGAAATAGACATTGAATGAGCTAAATATGACCGACATCTACACTAAAAATTCAAACGTAACTTAAGGAATCAAACTTTTGTATTGGTTCTAAATCATCAACCAGAAGCAAGGAGTTCTCAAAGATTGACTAATTATTAAAGATAATAATGTGAACACAAAAAACAACAACCACAGAAACCAACCTATTATCTATTGCGAATCTACGAATGTGTAGATCTATATATTATATATAAATATATCTGCAAAAAGGGAAAAATGAAAAAAAAAATGTTTTTAATTCATCAAACTATAATTTGTAAGGAACAATATAGGAACTAGACTTTAGAACACATTCACATATTTAGTAAATAGAAAGCTACATACTCTAGAAAAACAAAGTGACATGGACACTAAAAACTGAGACTGTTGTGAACTTTTAAACTGGAGGAACTTCTAAATCACTTTTCTTATCCACAGGCTACAATTTCAGATTTAATACAGAAAAGGTTTGTATTGATGAACTGGTAGGAATCAGTGGAATTATTGTCACAGAGATATAAGATACAGAACTAGGATTGTATTGATGAAATGGTAAGAGTCAGTAGAACTTTTGTCACAGAGATATAAGATACAGAACTAGGATTGCATTGATGAAATGGTAAGAGTCAGTAGAACTTTTGTCACAGAGATATGATACAGAACTAGGATTGTATTGACGAAATGGTAAGAGTCAGTGGAATTATTGTCACAGAGATGAAGACACATTGTGGTAGGTGATAATAAAATCTTGAGGCCCAGGTCATGAGGTCGAGGCTGTTAGTACCAGACACGTGCAGACATCTGAGGTCATGACACGTGAGCACTTAGGTTGAGATAGCAAGGCAAGATAGTGCAGGCAGCGGCGGCACAGTGCAGGCAGCGGCGGCACGTTGTTCAAATTAAAAACGGCTTGAGTGGGATGGGGGGGGGGGTGGGAGTGGGCTGAGGGCGTGAGATATATCAGAAGAGCCAGTTTTGTATATTAATATATTGATGTCTTGCTTCACCCTGTCCGATCTATCTCTTATTACAGTGCCCCCACTGTTTATGATGCATGCACACATGCAGCCGTTTAAATGAAGAATTTATTTACATTTAAAAAGTGTCGAGTAATAGAAAGTAAAATGCTACACTAGAACTCAAAATGTTTCACAGAGTAACAACAGAAAGTGAAATATTTCACTATCTTCTTCAAAAACTGAACAATGCAGTAAATGAATCTAAGTTCACTAACAACTCACAATTTTATCATTCAAGCGAGACAACTCAGAAGATAAACCTGAGTGGCCTCTCATTTATCAAGTGCCTCCACTGCCAAGACAGATTAACTCTCTACTCACTAATCAATTGAATATAGCAGGCTGTTCGTGTACTCGTTGATTCTGTTCACCTAAGACTTGACTCAAGACTTTAATAGATAGATCTGACATAGTCTGTTAAACAACCTGCTTACATAGATCTGACATAGTCTGTTCAACAACCTGCTTACATAGATCGAGTCTAGGAGAGGAAGGAAAAAAAAAACCTCGCAAATATTAGGAAAATGAAATGCCTGGAAGAAATAAAGTTAGAAAATCTCAAATGGAGCTCGTTTAGACTTGTTAGTTACATAATATTGTTGAATTTAAAAAAAATGTAAATTTAAAAAAAAGCCGCTAGAAAACCAATATGAAAAGGCACATTATATATAGATCTCTTTAAAAACCTAGGTAAACAAAAATCAAAGCCAACATTAAGGACCTCTCTATTCATATGTAAGTTGAGATGAGAGGAACATGTAGAAATGAAAGATAAACAAACCCATCCATCTGGACTACTTGAATGTCATACGAATGTATTTTCTCCGCCTAATAAATGCCCTCAAACTTGCTATGCGCTACAAACACATAAAAAACAAAACAAAACAAAAAATCCTTGATGTCCTCTCTCTCTCTGAGAGCCGTACAATTTATTCGATGCCCCTCCCTCCCCCCCTCTACAGCTTCCCTGATTCCCACCTCTCGTGTACTCCTAGACATTGAGTTCACAAAGAGAGCCGTCTACATTTATTAGATCATAACAAAGAGCAAACAGATGTACTCACGCATGGATTGGGGGTGGAGGCGAGTGATGTTAGCTAGTGAAAGAAAAAGCCCCCCCCCCCCTGGGTGTGTGTGAGTGTGTGCGAGGGGGGGAATAGCCACTATATAGTATTTTCATCTGGTCGGAATAAAAGATATAGAATATAAAAATATAGAAACCAGTCACTGGCATAGTGGTGTGAAGGGGGTGCTTGGCGGATCCACAAAAATATATGGGTTTAGGGGCGGGGTGGGTAGAGAGACAGAGGAATGGCGCTAAAAGAGTAGCTGTGATTATAGTCAAAACTGACCTAGGAATATCAGTCGATAGGAGACAGGAACACACACAGGATTTGAACAACCAAGGGAATGTAGAAGGGAATGTAGACAGAGTTCGACCACTCTCTGTGTAAATTAGCATTACCCCAACCCACTACCCTCCCTCCTCACCCTCGATGTCTATGGTTTAGTTATTCTATTTATTCACTGGATGAAAAAAAAGTCCTACAGTCAGCTGTACCTTGTGTCAGGGATGTGTTTTGGAACAAATAAAAAAAAATTCTTTGATTTCTTGTTGTAGAAAGAGATGCAAAGTCAACAAAGATTTTCCATTTGATAAAACTTGTGGGGATTCTTTTAAAGACAATAATGATGATAATAAGATAAGTCTACGATATTTTCAATGCACGGGTCAGGGTTGGTCATTTCAATAGACAAGATATACGAAATAACTATCCTTCATAATTAACAAAAGAAAATGAGCTCTCATTGTTTAGGAGGAAGCGGCACTATTTAAGTGATAATTCTGATTCATTCATAACTGATTGTGTATCTGATTTCGGGAAAATACAAACTTCAATATTTACATAACATTTGACAACATTGATCACCACATATCAACATTTTGATTTTATAGCAGAAATAGACGTCACAGTTAGTGTGTATTGCATTTTGTTTTCTTCGTTATATTAAATTAATGGATCTAATTTTATCCCAAGATTCTACTAGTTATTTTGTAATCCAATCTTCCATTTGCTATCTGTGAGTTAAACAGAATTGAACCAGGAATGGTCCCTGAAAACAGTTTTAGCAATGAAGGTAATGGCGCTGCAATCTTTATGGGAAGATCTAATTGTTGGCGGCCCAGCACAAGATCTGCTTTGTACATGTGCCAGGACAATGGAACAAGAAACAACTAACAACTTTAAAAGCCACATGCCCTGGTGTGTACTATCTCCCAAACAACTGCTCACACTTAACTATCTGTTGGAATACATCGTTCAGTCTCTGCTGTAGAATTTTGAGATTTTTCTCTGGAATGGCGGCAATGTGTTTGTGCAATGTCTCCTGGGATGCAAAGAGATTGTGAAGTTCGCGACCTATAGAGCCCGAGGCGTGCAGCCTTTTAATCGCCTTGACCGTCTCAGGTCGAAAGACGCAGACAGCGTCCAGCAACGTTCGGTGAAAGCTAGCGTACTTGTCCAGCAGTCGGTATCCGTGGAAGAGACCAGACTCATTGTCCAGAAAGACGAGTGTGCCATCTTTTTGTTTTTCAAGGTTGTGAGCTGGGTTCGTCATCATCTGGTCATTCCACTGCTTGTTGAACATGTTGTTGATGACACGGTCCAGGTTTGCGGTCAGATAGTCGAAGACGATCAGGTCTGACCACTGAATCAGCTCGCAGAGTTCTTCGTGAGTTTTACCCCCTAATCCAGCCAGTGTGGGTTCCAGCCTAAGCTTCTCCTCACGGAACTCAGCCGGAATGTGGGCCGGAGAAAGCCCACCTATGTGCTGTGTGAAGACGACTATTTTGGAATCTGCCCACTGGGCCAGAGACAGTTGAAGGTGAACTGTTCTCCACTTCTGGGAGAGCGGGTCCACCTGTGCCAGAAGTGTGGGTGGCATGTTAGTGATGTCGAGCAGCTGGGCCAAGTAGTACGAGTAGATCTCACCTTGGATCTGATCTGTGTTTAGTCTGTACCTAGCACAGGCTCTAGAGGCATCCTTGAAGGTGACCAGCCTGTTTTGCATCCTTCCACAGCCTTCCTCCATCTTGACAACGTCCAGTCCTTCGACCTTTCTCCTCCATTCTTTAACCTCGTGTGGGGGGAAAGCCTTGGGACACGAGGCCCCGAGTTTTTGCGTCCAAAACACACCATCAACAATACTAGACAAATAAGAGCTATCTTCAAGTGACATACTGCCAGCAGTTGCTGACCTGTTCACTGGTTGGCTGGCGTTTGCCAGTATGGATCTGAAGGATCCATTTACATTTGGAGCTATAGGCTCCGTAATCTGACTAGTTTTAACTTCTTTCAAGTTAACAGATAATGATCTATGGTCACTGTTTTTAAGATCATGTGATCTGTGCTTCTTTATATGTATTGATTTACTCAAGTCCACTTTGCCACCATTATTAGAAGAGCTCTTCCTAAGAGAGTCAATGAAGCGAATGGTGGACACTGGCGGCTGTGGAGCTTGCTGCTGCTGACGGTAATTGGCAGCCTCTTGACCATCACTCAAACTTCGTCTTGACTTGAAAGAGGAATGACCGTTGGGGTGAACGCTGTCTGCGGGCAGGCTAGTGTCAATGGGCAGCTGCAGTAGGAGCCCGAAGACCACGCCCAGTGTAAAACCGATGCCTGTCATGATGACCAACGCAGTCTTCATTCTAGCCCGGGGGTCATCCCCGAGGTGAGTCAGTGCGGACCCAGAGGGCGCAGCGTTCTGGACAATGGGTTCACTCGAAGATTTCCGTTGAGACAGTGTAGTGGTTGGGACAGTTTTGGTCCGGATTCGACGGGGGCGCACTTCTGTAGACGTCAGTCCGGTGTTGCCTTGCTCTTTATGGAACCAACATCAGCAGCTTGTCTACTTCATCAGAGCTGAAAAGTATAAAAAGGTCTCTGAGTTTGAGCTAAATAACAAAAATATTTACTTCTAACATAAAACATTTGTTGGCATCAATTTTTGGTATTTTATAATATATGTGTACAGCCTTGGCTTTAAAGAGAACAATTCTCATGAACAAATTAAATAAATTTCACAAAATGAAGGAAACTCGATATTATTGTGTTCTGTTTAAGACAACATTATTCAACAAATTGCCATGCATTGCATTGAAATATTCTTATAGATATAATCTAAAACAATAACTTATTGACAATATATATGTATATCTTTAGGGTACCGTTAGTGTACGTAGATTTAGATTCATGACTTTTTCGCCAATATATATATATATATATTATATATTATTATTATAGCTTTTATACAGCGCTACTTTCATGTTTATAGCATGCTCATAGCGCTTTGGTCCAATCTCATTTGTGGACCAGTGAGGGGGAGGGGGTATTTAGGAGTTCCGTGCTGCCTTTAGGCGCTCAGTAAACACAACTCTGCCCGAGTCGGGTGTCGAACCTCGAGCCCCCTTCTAGGTAGCCAAGACAAGCCAAGTTCAAGCGCACTTAGCCTCTCGACCACGCTTCCCAACATATATATATATGTTGACTGTCACATTCAGCCATTAGAAATAGAAGAACATAGACAAAATGACAAGGAACTAGACATTGAAATAAAACTACAGGAAAACAGACAATGAACCAAATGACATGGAACCAGACTTTCAAACAAATGACTTGGAACTAGACATTGAAGCGAAAGAAGGAACAAGGACACGGAACCAGGCATCACGTTAAAACAATAAGAAAGGAACCTGACTTTGCAAGTAATGACTATAACAAAAAAATGACAATTAGACAGACATTGAAGCAAACGACAAGGAACATGAACCAGGCCTTGAAAACAAAAAGAGCAGAAACACTGGACCTGGTGGTCTATCTCGCATTAATATTTTCAAGATAATTGAAGTTTACCGTAAGTTGATACAGACTGAAATTATCAAGATGGATGTGGGGTTGTTCCTTCCATGCCCAGCAGACGACAAGAATGTAAACACCCCTGGTAAAGTGTGTGCGTGGGGTCACTCAGTTGATTGAGACGACACGGTCGTCTTAGGGCAGACATAGAGTCACGTGAGGCTAATGAAAGAATACCACTAACCAGGTTGGTCCACAGTGGAGACAGGCTCGCGCTAAGGGGAAGGAATAACTTAGAATTGTTTCAATCTTACGATTCAAGGGTTCTCATATAGTTATCTAAAAGTGTCATTTTCTTCGTACTTATTTATTAGTTGGACATCTAATTTTCCGTTTCAAGGCTCTTGACAAGTTTCAAGCGAGTGTCAGTACTACGTTTGTCACACAAGCGTTAGTACTTAAAAGACTTATTTTTAAAAAAATGTTTACAATTGAGCTTCAATATAAGAAAACAAATATATCTTTTTTATTGAGCCCAAAACTGGTCAGGGAAAGAAAAACCACCCACTCACTCCACACACATTGATTTTGTTCCGCTTTAACAAAAAGACTAAACCCAAGAGTCCTTGACGTATTAATTATAAACAAAAAAGCTGATCAGTTTGAGAACTACTAGATCTAGTATTTAGACTTGATTTAAAAACTAATGGAGATCTTGTGATTGGTACTTGCTACTTGAAACTCTTAAGTCATCTATCTGTGTTGGTGTTAACATAGAAAATAAAGCACTTCATAATGTAGCCTTCTCTCCAAGAAGGAAATATTGGAGTGGACACTTATCAACATATTGAAACACAATCTCCAAGACGTAATGTAAATGTCACCTTATAACTCCTTGACTTGATCAATGATTTTATTTGGATATAGTTTGGACTCAATAAATTGATCAGTTCATACAGGTCCAAAGGTCATTGCATTCACTCTTGGTTTCTACTAGGGAAACTTTGTTCTGAAAATAAAAATGTCATTAAAAACTTCAGTTATGTCACGTGACTTCATTATTTAAGGTAAAGTATTAATTATGAAATATACAATATATATATATATATATATATATATATATATATATATATATATTGTTACGAATGTCACTATCCAGGCTCTCTGCAAACTGCACCATACACCACCAACTTAAAGAACTTGACAACTCAGGGCTCCAAAGTAACGTGACGCTTTAATAGTTGAATAAATAACAGCCAATACTGTACAATTGGCAACACGTACACTGTACAAATATCTCTCCATAACACCGTACCGCCGTATCAACTGTTGCACTGGCCTCTCCGTCTCGTTCCGGGCTTGCACTGGGTTCAACAGTTCAGGACTGACTTCACACACTAGGCTCGTTGTGTCGGACTCGATCGCAGACCAAGATCAAGACGCCAGTCGTCTCAACTGTACTTGACAGTACTCCGCATTGAACCGTCGTAATGATCCGTACAGAACCACACCGTTGAACTGTGCTGTAGTCGACAGTGTTCTGAATCCCTGCCGTGAACCGTCTCTCGTGAACCGTCTTGACTGGACACCTCCGCTCTTTATATAGGGTCCCTACTGGCCTTCTAGAACTGGACGGAACATCGCTCGACGTTTCTAGCTTCGTCACATGACTACATCCCTCGTGACGCTCCTGAGCTCTGTTCACGACGGCGATCCTTCCGAACCGTCCTGTTGACACTCGACTCGGCTGACCGTCGTAACTCGTCAGCCAATGCCATGATGTTGATTCTGTCCGGGACGGACAGATCTAAGGAGGGGGCAGTGTTATATATATATAATATTTTAAAAACGTTATTACTTTAATATCTTTTATCCACTGGCAACCCCCCCCCCCCCCGGTTCTATCTCTACATATCGCACTGTGTCTAATCAAATATGGAGGGATTGGGAGAAGTTTAGGAGAGTAATAAAACTGATAACATCTAGATCCAGACATGTCATCATTAAACCGGAACAAAATGAAGGTGTGACATTCATAGACAAGAAATACAATGAAAAACAATGCGTTGCTTAGCAACATAAAAAGATAGATGAAATTATTTTTTTAATTGCAATCAACCGGAAATTTGACCTCAATAAAAAAAAAGGTGGTGTAATAACGTACTGCTACAATATGAAAACAAATTACAAAACAAAAAAACAAATGCAAGTTTATAAAACAGTCTCTAGGAACTATAAAGTTCTCTAAGTGACATAAATAAAAAGTAATTATAACTTTCAAAGTTTTGTTTGTATAAGTAGTGAAATGTGAATAGTAGTGAAATGTGAGGAGTAGTGAAATGCGAGGAGTAGTGAAATGCGAGGAGTAGTGAAATGTGAATAGTAGTGAAATGTGAATAGTAGTGAAATGTGAGGAGTAGTGAAATAAGAGGAGTAGTGAAATGTGAGGAGTAGTGAAATGTGATGGGTAGTGAAATGTGAGGGGTAGTGAAATGTGAGGGGTAGTGAAATGTGAATAGTAGTGAAATGTGAATAGTAGTGAAATGTGAGGAGTAGTGAAATGTAAGGAGAACAAATGTTCAACAAAGCAGCAAATAAAGTGTATGTGTGTGTGGTATGACGTTGATATCTTGGAGATCTTGATGGCGGCTTAAAGAGGTTAGAGAAAAGGAGAGACTTAAACTTAGAACTACAAACGTGGAAGAACACCACTACACTGGACCCGGAGAAGACTTGCAGAGAACATGTCACATGTCACGTGCTTTAATGTCTTCCAGTCTGGAAACATGACATCGGCTGCAAGACCTTCCTCACCCTATCTTCCCCTCTTCCTTTATTGGCTTTTGTTTTTCACACGACGCACTGACACACGTCTTTGTCCATCACGCCCCGGCCCCAAATAGTTGAGGTAATTTGAAAACATCAACGTGGGATCTTCAACACACAATCACTTACAGGAACACGTTTTAACCACCCCGCCACCCTATTTCAACGCCCTACGAGGGACTACCCCCCCCCCCTGAGTCCCGCTGTAAATGGAGTTCGGGCTTTTTCCCGACAAATAAATTTTCCGACTTCCCCACGTGTCTGTTTTAAGGTTGTGACACAAATGACATGCCGGAGATGTCAGTCGACTAAAGTCTTCCTGTGTCTCTTTTCCTTAGAACGACTTGAAAATTTAGATCTAGTTAATGTCAAGGCCAGGACAATTGGAAAAGATGTGTTCCAGTCACAGCTCCAAACAATGAAAGCTGGGGAGAATTGAATGTCTGTCTATTGGTGTACAGGAACTAAACATTGATGCAGAGGTGTACAGGAACTAAACATTGATGCAGAGGTGTACAGAAACTAAACATTGATGCAGAGGTGTACAGAAACGAAACATTGATGCAGAGGTGTAGAGAAACTAAACATTGATGCAGAGGTGTACAGAAACGAAACATTGATGCAGAGGTGTACAGAAACTAAACATTGATGCAGAGGTGTACAGAAACTAAACATTGATGCAGAGGTGTACAGAAACTTAACATTGATGCAGAGGTGTACATTCTATGTTGAAACTATTCGTATCTTTGCTCAACCGTGAGCTGTTACAGCTGTACTCCAACCCTGAACTGTTACAGCTGTACTCCAACCCTGAGCTGTTACAGCTGTACTCCAACCCTGAGCCGTTACAGCTAGACTCCTACACTGAGCTGTGTATCTTCAGACTCAAAGACAAGCCTTATTAGTTAATGTCATAAAAAAATGTCATGATTGTAGGTTTCTTGCAGACTGTATACGTTTCAAAACTGAACAATCAATCTAATGAAATGTTAGGAATTGTATTTAGTGCTACCACGGTCTATCTAACTCTAACAGACCAATGGTGTTCAAAAGGTGATATTAGTAGAAAAGTGATCAAACCCAAATTATGTTCACTAAATAGATAGCCTGAAATGTTTGTTTCTTAATACTCAAAACATCAAATCTCAAATTACTTACAAAGTCTTTTTCTTTCCGTTATGTCAGAAAAATAAACACATTATTGAAGCGAACAGATCTACTCACGTGAATCAGAAGTCAGAGAGGGCGACAAGCTTCATTAGGGATGAGGCCTGGGGAGGTAGGGAGCTGTTACAAGAAGCTCCTTGACCAGAGGGGTGGGGATAGAATATACCAACGTGATGCTCAGATTAGTTGCAGATGTCATGTGTCATATGTCAGATGACAGCTATGCGTGACGTGATCATCTCCAGACTTGATTGAGTTATTGACAAGTCAAGCTTCTTTTTTTCAATGTTTATTACATTCGTTACATTGCGGGGCGTGGTCAGCAGCTCAGGAGTTAGGGGCCATGGTGGGCAGTTATGTATCATAAAGGGCAGTAATGTGTCATAGTGGACAGCTATTTGTCATAGTGGACAGCAATGTGTCATAATGGGTGGTTTCAGTGTATACTAATCTGTAGTTTTTCTCAAAATTAATTTTATGTTGCCATTTATTTGTTTACAATAAAATTTTTGTTTGTTTGTTTGTAAAATGTTTTCCATCTTTCGGATGTTCCTTCAGAGTTGAAGATAGTTTACTTCCTAGTGCAAACCTCCCACAGGACTACGGGGATGGGAGTGGGAAGGATTTGAAACCGGAACCATCGATAAGTCCGAACGACAGTCCAGTGCGCAAACCGCACGACCAGACAGCCATCTATGTAACAAATATGAATATTACTTTAAAATGTATGAATATTACTTCAACAATTGTGACTGTTACAATGCATAGAAAAGTTGGTGTGGTCTGATGAAGTAGACATCAGATTATCATCATCATACTCTGTACTCCCAGCGCTGCAGGCACCAAATAGATTATATTTTTTTGTTAATAAAATGACAAAGTCTTAATTTAAGTTTATTGGTGTAGGCGCTCTATCTTTTGACTACCACTTCTAGTTGCACTTTAAAATCTTTGATTCTTTTAACATAGGGCCCAGCTTACTTGAAGTTGGTACGATGAGCCTTGCCTGTGTCGGACTGTTACAAACAGGGCGTTTCTTCGCAGGGCCGACCTTAGGCCACTGCAGCCTATGCGGTCGCAGTGGGCCCCGCACTTTCATGGGCCCCGCGCTAATTCTAGGTGCAAATAATTAAATTAAAACATTATTACTTATATATAGTAAGTTAGTAACAGGGGTTCCGCGGCCTCCTAATTTTCCAGGGTTTTCTGGAAATGTCCTAAAATTATGAAAATCTCATGAAAACTCAAAAATCTACTGAAAAATAGACAAAATTTTCATTTTGGGATTTCATTAAATAAAAAAGGCATTGTGAGCTTTCATTTAATACAAAATTATTGCTAAGACGAATGTATTTTCTAATACAAAATCTTAATTTTTACATTAAGCTTATCCCTACCCAAACTAGGCCCCGCGCAATCCGTTCCGCATAGGGCCTCGCAATTGTTAGGCCGGCCCTGTCTCTTCGTACAAGTTACGGAGATGACAACAAATACAGTCATATTTACATTTATCAGTCGGTCAAAGTACACAGTTATTCATACACATTGCCACCTTTTCTAAAATATCAATGGGAAAACGTGGGGGGAAAATACACTTAACAAGTGAACTTCAATATACTTTATAGACAGTGAATCCTTGACTTCAAATTCTTTACACTGTGGGTCAATAAAAAAAAAAGAATTCGAAAACTTCCTCTTAGTACAAGATATTTGTCCGCATTAGTGAGGACATCCTCACGTCTCTCTCTCTCTGTATTTTGTATCTTTTTTTCTGCTTTTTTCATCATTTAAAATGCACATCATGTACTTGGTAGAGTTATTTATAGACTACTTTTAATTTTTAAAAAAGTTTCCCTTAGAACTGCCTTGGGGTTTTCTTGCGTCACTAGCTTTAGTCCCAGGCCTGTCAAACGTTTACTAGTGAGTGACACAAAAGAGGAGAGAGAGAGAGAGAGAGAGAGAGAGAGGGAGGGAGAGAGAGGGAGGGAGAGGATGAAGAGGAAAGGAGATAGGGAAGTAGGTTGGGTGATCATGATTGATGGGCTGACTAGATCGATTGATTAATCACGTGATTCGTAGTTGACATGACTAGATGCCATCAGACAGGAACATTAAACATGTGACATCAGTCTGCACCACCTGGCAAGGAATACTGTAAGAGCAAATCTTCCTATGTTCTCTGAGCACTCCTAAGCGCCCTTTCAAAGCATTAAAATGAATCGCCCCTGTCCTTTAATGTCAGCAAAACAAACCACGTTACAAGTTTTACTTATTATTACAAAATTGAAAAAAAAAAAGAAACTAAGGAGATTAAAATGCAATCCATTGAAGGAGGTTTAAGGTTTGATTAAAAGTTCAGGGGAATCACTTTGACATAGCTGTCATCTCTGAGATTTACAACATTCTAGGGGGAAATATTCGGGGGGGGGGGGGGAATATTCTTGGGGGGGGGGGGGGGGGGGGAAGACAACTCTCGACATTTTCACATTTCCCACACAGTCAACCACGCATAGTCAGTCACACATTGTCACCCTCACAGTCACCCCCACGTTGTCACACATTGTCACTCACACATTGTCACCTACTAATGATCACCCACACATTACAACTATACATAGTTGTAATACATAGTCACCTACGCTTAGTCAGTCGCTCATATAGTGCAGGCCCTACCTTCTTCGCTAACTAAAAATACTATTTTTATAAAATGTTAGCAGGTCTTTTGACCGCCTTCCTTAGACCTTTTCCCACCCACGAAGAAAGTGTTAGCTAATAGTAAAAAAAAAAAAAGACTAATTCATTCCTAACCTAACAGTTCAAGTAACTACTGGCTGTTTTGTTGAAACAAGATAAAATATTTTTAAAAATACTTTTAAAAAAGCTTATATTATGTGTAATTGTATCAATTAGTTTGGATTAGTCATGTAATTATATATACCAAAGAAATGACCTAGACATATAAATCTGTGCGATAAAAATATTCTTACCAATTGTTTTTGTTTAGCTCTTAGTGCTATGATCCTATCACTTGTCTGGACCAGTTGTAACAGGGGGAAGGGAAGCAGAAGGTATCTTGGTGAATGTTTACATGATCGTTTTTTAAATGCATACAAAAATATTCACTCAGGGCTCAAGATTGCTCATGGGGACTAATTCTACGTATACCACCACATCCCCATCCATAAAGTATTTCTAGTCACAGTGAGAGTTTATGACTGGCATTTCTCTACTGGCCATACTTACAGAGTTAGGCCATTGACCGTGTTCAAGATACCAAACAAATTAATTTATTATTAACAGTTAGTTAGCTTTAGGGATTCTTGTGTTGTCAAGTAAAAGAAATAATTGTGAAAAATTTCAGCTTAATCCGAGTTTGGGTGTGGGAGAAATAATGTGTACAAACTTTTTACCATACAGGCAGAAAGACAGAGTGAGTTGATAAAGCTTTGTAAAAATCAACATGGACACAAACATAAAAATATTTAACTTTTTTTTAAAATCAATACTGCCACGGTTTGCAGTTTATTTCGACAAAGGCATATCGCGTGGAAATAAGACTTGGCAGAGGCGTATCTTTTGGTAGTAAGGCCAGAAAGTGGCCTAACTCGTATAAGTATGGCCGGTGGAAAAATGCCAGTCGTAAACTCTCATCAAGACTAAAAATACTTTATCGGTCTGAATGACCTCCTGACAGGCCAGACAGTGGGGCAGCAGGCGACCTCCAATTAACCAAAATTCCAGGCAAGCTTACCCTGGCATGAAGAATGTCGCGTCTATATTAACGTATTGCAGGACTTAATGGTGAACTAGAGGGCGCCAAGATAAAAAGATCTGTGGTAGTCATGGCAACATTTAGGCAACAAAAAAATCCAGTTCACTTTGAGCGGGAAACAGGTTGAGTTGACTGACAGACAGGAAGTGATAGTTGCCATGTCAACAAAGGTGTACGCCCACGCTGCGACCCGGATGTCACCGTAAATACATCAAAAATATGTGATGCGGACGAAATTCTTCGTAGTTAAAAGAAAAAAATAAAGCTTTTTTTTCCATTTCGGGATGACGTAATATATGACGTCACGGGGCACCTAACGAAATTTAGCATTGGCTTCTAAGTAGTGTCCTCGTGACCTCGTCCTAAATCAAATACTGAGAGGTGTACACTGTGACAAACTGAAATCGAGTCACAAGTCCTTAGATGTAGCAGGTCTACATGAGCTGGTCTTACACTGCGCTGAGTGGAACGGAGGTAGTAGACCAAATAAATCTTTGCCCCCCCCCCCCCCTACATTTGTAATCTCTCTATTTTAGAATTCCTCTACAAGTTTTGCTGATATGTGAGGACTGCATCAGTTTCCACAGAAAATTTATTTGAAATTAGTTTTTTGTTCTTGTTTTTGAATTTCACATGTAGCTCGTTAGTTATAATTGTAATATTTACTTTCTGCTAGACTCTAGATTATCAGATTTTAGAGGTACAAACTGGTTACACTCAACGTCTGCGATGACAAACGTATAATTTCATTCACACACACACACCAAGTTTCATGGAAACTTTTTAAACTAAATAATGTCAAGGACACCAAATTGAACTACACCATTGCCGACTATGTAAAAAAAAATAAATAAAAGAACTGAGCAATAACTGTAAGAATAACCCAAAGCCTGATCTTCATATTACATATTTATTACCGCTAGTTAGTTACCCATTGCTTTTTGAAATACCCGCCGTTTGTTTTACATTTGTCAGTGGGAGAGAGGAAGTTCAATGCTTCCTTCATATTGATATTATTTAGTGTACTAACTGACACACTTTGATTCTATAGTGGTACAACAACATCACAAACCCTAATCTCACATATCCTTCAAGAAATAGAGCTTACCAACTCTTCCATTATTTTGTACACCGGATACACCAAAAATATTTCTGATCAGTTTTTTCCCGTCATGTCTGAAAATCTCCACTAGTTCAACGACATGAAAATGAAATCTGTCGCGTAACTAGTTGGGAAAACGCCCCCCACAAATCTACATATTTGAGAAGGTTAAATCAATCTCGGCCTGGAAACCTGCACTAGACCCTCCCCTCATCTATCCCCTTACCAAACCCTCATCCTGTTGTGGCATCCCACAGCAACACAGACAACACGACTCGCGGCCCTCTCTATTATTTAGATAAATATTGTTGCAGGTCTCTGGGAAGTTTCCCATTTTATTGGCCGGCTACAGCAACAGCCCGTGACGTGGTTTGCAGATTCAACCCCAAGATGACATGTTTATAGAGCCGGTGGTTGCGAGATACCAGGAGAGGGAGGGGGCGGCTATCATTGGCATTATTGTGGAAACGTTTGGGGGTTGGAACTCATTCATTAAACTGAGTGAGACTCTCTTCATTGCCAGTGTGCTGTCGTCTGCCCAGGGAAGAGAACAAAATAAAAACAAAGGAAAACAAATGCGCAGACGTGCCAAGGGCAAGGTCTCCTGTCAGAAGATGGCCCACTAAAAATGTTTCATGAAAATACTACGAGACAAAAGACAAAAAGACAAAATAAAATCTTCGGGCTGTACAAACAATGTTGAGCAACAATTCTTATGTCGACTTCTCTTTTTGCCCAGTAATCTCTTTCTTCATGTGTTGAAACATCAAGCAAGATTTATTGCACTGTTGTATAAACGTATTTTATTCAGTGTGCGTTATTTTTCTATGCTATTAGACGCAAGTCTGAAAGAATTTACAAACTGGTCATTGCAAAGAGAGTTGAGGCGACACCTTCGATATATAGATATAGATATATAGGGGTCACACGGAGGTCACGGTTGAGGGCATGCAAAATAAAGTAAGGGGGCACAGTTCAGTGAAATATCTCATTAGTTGTGTTTCACAGAGATTCTATGGTTTGAGAACCAGAACCTTCATTAAAGGTGTGTGTGTGAGTGCGTATGAGGTGGTTATGATTACAATACATTCTCTTGTCTGATTAGTTCAAATACTTTTAGTGTAAGAGAAAGAAAGAGACAGAAAAAGAAAGAGAGAGAGTGTGTAATCTTTGTGACCTCTTGAAAAGTTGATATAAACAGCGTTAGAAAGTGACAAATGAATTTTTGAGAAGGTCAAAGGTCACTGCCGCACGACATAGACAGACGGGTATGTTTTAGACAAACTGGTTTCAGCTTCTGTCCCACACCAGCCCCTCCTCTATTCAACACACAATCGAATGAAACTTTTGATTGAATAAAAAAAAAAGTCCAACATCTTCTTCTGTTTTATGTCCATTTTGTTCTTCACTTTGTTTGTCTGTAGTTTAAACTAGGACGTCAACTATCTTCTTCTTCCATCAACCGGAGGTCCTGAGTGATGCCCCAGGAGCTACAAGCAGAGAAAGTTCCTTCTATTGCACAGTGTTTAAAAAAAAAACTATAGAAAAATGAACAGAAAGTTACTTTTATGGTGAAACACAATGCAACATACAAATACATCCGCAAATCTGAAATTTAACTAACAAGATAAAGAAGATAGGTTGTGTTACATAAACTCGCAGTCAGCCCATGAAGGTCAGTTGTACTCACGCATTAGTTACATATTGAGTCTCACACAACTGCTTTTCGTGTGCGTAAAAGGTCATCAATTTGACGCCTCCACGAATAATTGTGTTCCAGTCAAATGTTCAAGTGAAACAGTGTGTAACAGGGAGAGGGGGGACAGGGTTGTATTTTATTTCCAGTACAGAAATGAACATGTTCGGACCGGAAGTGAAGTATTACGTGTCGGTCAGGGAAGAGTAAATTCGAATCTGCTTCCGCTCTGTCTACATTGAAGCTAAGAACAGTAACTTGTTGTTCTGTGTGTGTATGTGTATTTGTGTGTGTGTGTGTTTTTAAAGAAGGGCAAAAGAGATGAAGGGGAGGTCAGTTTTGAGACCCATCGCATACCAGGCTGAAGTGACCTACATTGAGGTTCAACTAACAGGCTCACCTAACTTCTAGGCCACTGGCAAAGTAAGATAACTTCCCCTTGGGATTACAACGGGATTTGTTGGTGCTTTGGTGTGTCGTCCAATGTGTCCCTCGTGTGTCCTTCTTGTCCCTCCACCCAACCGTGTGTGAGCAAGGAATCAACATGGTCCTAAAAACTACAGGTCAATATTGACACTGTTTTGGCAGTACTAACCGGACATCACTAGGAGATGGACACGAAAAGAAGAGAAAGAAAAAAAAGGGGAGTTAGGGAGAGATAGAAAAGTGGGGGCTTGAAAGAAGATGGAAAGGGGCGATGCGGGCGCAGTATTTCGGTGCAGTGTGTCCGTCAGTGAAAGAAATTATTGTTTTGACAGACGGACGAAAGAAATCAGTAGCTAATAGAGGCACACCACAGGTCGCAGGGCAATTAGAGAAAAGACAACTCTTCCAATTAGCACGTGCAGTGCACTAAGAACGTAATAAAACAATTAGAATACATAAAACAGCCACCTCAGCACATTTTAGAACTCATTATGAACACGACTTCTTCATTTCATAAGATTCATCCTAATGTGAGATTGCTTTCAGAGAACACTAATTAAAAGAACAAAAAAAAGTTCATCTTTCATCCAAGGTTTTCAGTCGAATTGGCCATTTGTTATCGTAACAAAAAATTAACAGTTCGCTCCCAATTCAAAAATTGCTGACATCATTGGTTAAGAATAACTTGGACTGGATTAACAGAATTTTTAGTAAATTGAAAATAATCATATGAATATATATAAAAAAAAATCCACCTAGCAAACTTTAGGTCTTTACGTCTGAAAATAATACACTTTTTTATTTTAAAAATTAAAATTCAACTTTTAAACACACACACAAATAGTAAATATTTCCATGTTTAAATAGAGCAGTTTGAGAGCCTCTGCTCTGGTCTGTCTAGTCCAACGCTAGAACAATTCTTCTACACGTGAACTGCAAAGACTGAACCCAACAGCCTGAAATGTGTTTGAATAGGACAGTGCTCATTTGTTTGCCCATACGTGGCTCGGCCTGACAAGGGTGTGGACTGGAGTATGTATTGGGGAGTAGAGGGGACCAAGTGCTCCACTTGTCAACTGCACCCCTGCACCCAGCGTATCACAGCGAGGTCTTTCACTTCTACAAGGAATACAAATATACTAACAAAACAAAGAAGCGGGATTCGAATATTGAGTTCTTTCCGTGTTCGCTCTTCAGTTGATTTAGGGTTCTTAGTTGGCGGTGAAAGAGCAGAGAGTTGTGCAATATAATCAGATTGACATAAGGACAAGAAGTCAAAACTCAATTCCGTGACATAATCAATATTTATTTAACTGAACAAAAAAAATTAAGTAAATACAAATGTTTTATTCACCCCACATCACCACACCTGTATTACTTTCAAAACGTTTGCCTTTTGTTTAGCGATTCGTTGTTGGACTTGAACCATACGAAAGTTATTCTGTGTGTGTGTAAGAAAAACTCTAGGATTGATTTACTAAATTTAAAAGAGAAAAATTACTAATTAGATTCATTTATAATTCCTAACTTCGTTGTAAAGTTGTCCTTGGTGTTTCTATTATGCAATTTTTGTCCACAAGAAAAACAAATATGAAGTAAATCAAGTTTATAATAAAATAAAGTTTGTACAAGAGTTCTCTTAATTTAAGTTAATGTTATCTCCCATGTGAAGGGTTCAACTATTTCTTACGAGTGAAATGTTGAATGACCTCAAGTTCGACAATCTGTGTTGGAAGATCTCTCAAGTATGGTATTGGAGTAGTCTAAAGAAATATAGTATTTGAACTATGTGTTTTATAAACGAACGCTTCAATGTTTCTGTTTCCTTCAATCAATGACAAGTCTGATACTAAGGAAGAAATGGTAGGAGGACAAATAAAACGAAAGTAAGATGTAAGAGAGACTGAGTCACGCCACCTGCAGAGCTCATCAGGACACGGAGTCACGCCACCTGCAGAGCTCATCAGGACACGGAGTTACGCCACCAGCAGAGCTCATCAGGACACGGAGTCACGCCACCTGCAGAGCTCATCAGGACACGGAGTCACGCCACCTGCAGAGCTCATCAGGACACGGAGTCACGCCACCTGCAGAGCTCATCAGGACACGGAGTCACGCCACCTGCAGAGCTCATCAGGACACGGAGTCACGCCACCTGCAGAGCTCATCAGGACACGGAGTCACGCCACCAGCAGAGCTCATCAGGACACGGAGTCACGCCACCAGCAGAGCTCATCTGGACATGTAGTCACGCCACCTGCAGAGCTCATCAGGACACGGAGTCACGCCACCTGCAGAGCTCATCAGGACACGGAGTCACGCCACCTGCAGAGCTCATCAGGACACGGAGTCACGCCACCTGCAGAGCTCATCAGGACACGGAGTCACGCCACCTGCAGAGCTCATCAGGACACGGAGTCACGCCACCTGCAGAGCTCATCAGGACACGGAGTCACGCCACCAGCAGAGCTCATCAGGACACAGAGTCACGCCACCAGCAGAGCTCATCAGGACACGGAGTCACGCCACCTGCAGAGCTCATCAGGACACGGAGTCACGCCACCAGCAGAGCTCATCAGGACACGGAGTCACGACACTTGCAGAGCTCATCAGGACACGGAGTCACGCCACCAGCAGAGCTCATCAGGACACTGAGTCACGCCACCAGCAGAGCTCATCTGGACACGGAGTCACGCCACCAGCAGAGCTCATCAGGACACGGAGTCACGCCACCTGCAGAGCTCATCAGGACACGGAGTCACGCCACCAGCAGAGCTCATCAGGACACGGAGTCACGCCACCAGCAGAGCTCATCTGGACAAGGAGTCAAGTCACTTGCAGGAAGCAGAGCTCATCAGGAACAAAACTTCGCCATTTTGATTGAAGTATTGCATTTTACTGAATAATTAATAATTTCAGATTACGAAAGTTCTTTTTTTAAGCGACATAGTTTCTACTAATTTATCTAAATAAGTAGAAGAAAAACAAACACTATTTTAACAGGTTTGATTGTCTGATGTGATTGTATATAAAAAAAAATTAAAATTAAAACGAAATTTATCATTTACAAGAAATTATAAAAAGCGAAATGAAAAAGATGATGATTGACCGAACCTGGGCCCAGGTTTGAAGTGCTTTGAATGATAGACGTGCCGTTGTCATGGGAATAAGCTATGGGCTCAAAACTGGGGCGGATACGAAATGGGGTCCCTAGACCAGAAACCTTTCATACATTATTTAGAATTTTTTTTACTGTTTTGACTGGAAATTAAGATAGACTGTTACAAAGAGTGATAGAGAGAGAGAGAATGAGAGGTAGAGAGAGAACGACAGAAAGGGTAGGGATAGCGAGAATAAGAGATAAATAGAGAGAGAGAGAGAGAGAGAGAATGAGAGATAGAGAGAGGAATACAAAAATGACTCCAATAAGATAACCCCAACAAAAAAAACAACAAAAAAACAAGACATTGTGTTGAAACAATCTACTGCAGTAAAACTGTTCAAATACTGGACCGAAGTGAAGACATCGTAAAGAAACGAAACAAACCAAAAACTGCCGAGATTTAGCGACCAGACCAGAGATTTCGGTTCAAACAAACTGTAGGAAGCCACTTTTTGAAAACCCAAGGGGAGTCTATTAGCTGACAAAGGCGGTTTGACTAAATCTGATCTCTGAACACGGGGGACCGGTAGCATGACGCTTGTCACACCTTGACAGACTGAGTTTTGGTAACTGAACTATGCTACTAGATAGGCCTAGTCTGCTGGGTACAGGTGAGGGGAGTGGCAGCAGGCTGGGAAGGTGTTTGAAAGGAAATAAAAAGGACAGCTGGGTAGAAGTTGTTTTTTGACATTTTCTTCAATTAGTTTTTGACTCTGTGTGTGTGTGTCGGTTTTGTTTATGACTAGGAAGTAAAGGACTACCCACTACCATCAAATGTTTGGATCACAATGAGGGCACGAAAGTACTTACAAAAAAAAAATTACAAAGACAGTTTGTGTGGAAACACAAACTCATAAATCGGTCCCCGAAGTGATTCACCTAGGCAGGTAAAAAGCAGGTATCAATATTTTCAGAATGAATATCAGAATGAAATTCTATGAAAGACAAATGACAGAGAAGAATGGAGAAAGAAAGTTGACAGATCCTGTGTAGTGCCTCAACGCTCCAGCAGACCATGGGTTAGGTGAAGTTAGGTGTGAACCTGGCCTAAGTGATGTCTTATAATGAGTATGTGATTGATCTAATTGTTTTATAACGGGTCAATCTCTTATTCAAAGCCTCAAGGATAAAAATATTTCGTAAAAAAAAAATCCTTTAGTTGAGTGCTATGCTATCTCTCACAGCAGTTTACGTGATAATATGAAAAATTACTTATTAATTGTTGTTTTAAATTATATTCCACGTATATGCATACTGAATAGATTTTTTTCTCTTTAAAAAAAGTAAACGTTTTTTTTTCGTGTAAATGTAGTAGTTAGTAGGACAGAACTTACTGAACTTAGCAATACAATTGTAAAAAAAAATTTAGAGAAAATTAAAAACCGTTTGCATGAATGTGTAAGAAATATGGTAAATAGATATGTCCCTTACAAGATAGCCTCTCGTGTTTGTTACTATTAATTTTGAACAGTTGTAAAAATGGTGTATGATTATGAAAAAAAAAAACTGCTTGCATAGTTGATTTTACAAATTAAATTTTTCGCTTTCAGAAAAGAAAAAAAGTAGTCGTTGCATCAGAACTTCGAATGGTCTAAAATCTAAAATATGATGATGTCGGATTTTCCCTATCTTTTCTAGTATACGAGATCTAAACGGGACGCACGGACAGACAAAACTAATAGCGTCTATTCCCCTTTCGGGGGCCGCTAAAAAATGATACCAGTCTCACTGATAAAGTGAAAATTATAGATGGTGTATTCAATTGTTATTGTGATGCTATATTTGCTGTTGTTTTAATAGTCAGTCATTTTGTTCTGTTTATTCCAAAGGTTTTTTTTTTTTTTTTTGAATGGCAAATTGTAAAATGTTCAGTGCAAAGAGGTTATTTTTCTGTCAGTTGATGGGGGAGTTGGGAAAGAGATGGGGTAGCTATTAACAAATCAATACAAAGGTGCTGCACCAGCTAGTCCTCTTTTCTTTCTCTTTCTTGTTTCTGACGCATCAAGCACAACTTCAAATTAGAGAGATTAAAAGGTTTACAGTTTAGACAAACGGTATGAATTAAACCTACAGGTGGCGCGGATGGATACAGGATGCTAATTAAGTTCAAGGTGAGAGGACTTTTTTTTGTTACAAAGATTAGATTAACTCTGTTCGTCTGATACACATTTTGAACACGCCATTTCTCCCACTTCCCTAGGATCAAGATGAAATATGGCCCTTTTATTCATTGCACCCAACAAAACATGAATCAATTTGTACAAAATTAAGCCAATTCATTGGTGGCAATCAATTGATTTTCTTTGATGCAGAAAAGGGAAACAAATATTACATTAAGTGATATTGCTGTACCTGTGCAGTTCTTTCCCTTTTGTTTTTTTTATTTATATTTTGGTTCTTTAGTACTCCTCCGTTTAAAAAAAAACAACAAAAAAAACATGTTCCTTTGTTTTAAAAAGAGAAAGCCAGTTTTTTTGTTAAAAAAAACAAAACAAAACAAATTCCTCCGTTCCAAAAAAAAAAAAAAAAAAAAAGCCAGTGCCTCTGTTTCAGCTGGGAGAACACCGCAGCCTGATAAAGAACAATTGTGTGCTGATAATTATTTGCTCTCTCGCCTTCCACTTGACCGATGCGACGACCCATCAAGTGACCAGCGATAAGATTGACATCTAATCTTGACTAGACCAGTTAGTGGTAGAAGTACGATCAGTACCTGATCAGTGGACAGATTAGTGTCAATATATGTCCTTAGAATCTGCCATTTGACTAGAGCTTCAATAGCAAAGTGATAACGGGCGGCCAGGAAGGTGTCTGAACCATCTCATGCTTTAACCACCTTTACATTTCATCACAACCAGAGCAACAATACGTCATAGGTCACGTGGGGGTCTTCCCTTTTCATTTTAACAGACTCCCCAACCCCGGGCCAACATACACACTTAAAAATAATTTATCATGTTTAAACATTTTGCTCAAAGTTATATTTTACCAAACAAAGCACATCGTTCAGCGAAGACATGTCAACTGATAACAACTGTCTTGCATGCATTGTTCTTTGACACTGCCACCCTGCATGTCAACACTGAAAACTTACTAAAACGACCAACAGATGTGTCAAGTCTCGTAACGGAGATAGCTCCTAATCCAGCTTGTCAATTTGTTCTAGATAAGAAACAAGGGTGTCGGGGGTACTCGGAATTAGTTTTAGGGTTGTTCGAATGTGTGGACAATGCCTTGAACTATTTTTTGTTTTCTTGTTGACGTGACTTCCTTTAAATACTGTAGAGTCTATTTATTTTTATGACGTTTTATGACTAAAACATAAGTGACATTATCACAAAGAGTGACATTGTCACACAATATATTTTCACATGACAATCTTTTATGTTGGTTTCATGATTGTTAGAACTTGACACACTATTAGAGATTTGGTATCAACCAGAAATTAGTTGCGTAGGTAACCAAAAAAAAAAAGGAAATAAAACTGAACCATGTTTTGTACTAGCCCTGAGAATTGGAACTTATTTTAGTCCCCTGACTGTGTGTGTGTGACAGTGTGCCAATATTAAGAAAGACAGAACTCAGACAGTCAGTCTATGAGTTAGTTATTCAGAGACAGACTTAAAGAAAATCAGAAAGACAAACGAAAAATCAAACCTTCAGACAGATGGCTAGAAAGACATAAATTGTTAGATAGAGACAGAAAGAAAGAGAGACAAAAGAGAGAGAGAGACAGACAGAAAGAGAGAGAGAGAGAATAAATGCCATGTAACTACTATTACACCCAGAAAGTAGATTGTCGCACTAAATTGACATGTATCTGACATTCAATGGTGACATGAGTTTGATAAAAAAAAGACATGCCAAGGAATCAAATCTCCCCAGAAACCGCAGTTCACTGGTAGTGTACATTTCACTGTTCAGATAAAATATTCATAGCCATAAAACAAACTTTGTTTAAATAGATTTCTGTTGCGTTGATGTTATCTCGACAAGCAGTCAATTAATTTTATCTCCCTATAAGTTTGGATTTATTTTTGTTTCAACGCCTCCAAAGGCAGGTCAAGCTAATGGGTTCAGGTGAAACAAAGTGCAAAGCTGTCTACGAATAAAAAAAAAAAACCTCAAATGGTCATTCCGGTTTTTCTATTTAACCACTTATTAATTAAACAAAACTATTTAACTTTTTTCAAAAACAATAAAGCAAAATAATGTTTATTTTAAATTATTGGCATCTCAACTGATGGATTATGTAATTCTACAAAATTAACTCAGCCAAGTCACTAAGGCAGTACCCCCCCCCCCCCAATCAATCACAGAAAGCGGTTATTTGGTGGTTATTTCGTAGACTTGAGTAAATAGTCCCAAACCCCTTGTTGAACACAGGCGCAGAGGACGAAAAGGAAAACAGACCTTCTGCGGACAACGGCTTTGAATGCACGAGATGCGGGGAAAATATGTAGGTCGCAACTGGGTTTGCGTAGTCACTGCACTCCTCCTTAATCTACGGAATCGAAGACATTGCCGTTAGTATTGGTAATAAATACACACACACAGACACGCCACAACACACACACACACACACGTTGTAAGGTACCATGCACGCCACAACACACACACACACACAAACGTTGTAATGTCCCATGCACGTCACAACACACACACGTGCAAATGTGACCTTCCTATCCGTGGAGTGAAGCATAAACAAGGGGATTATCAACACGCACGAACATACACAGAGCTACATACACAAACACACTCTTTATCGATCAGAGTGAAGAAATCTGAGTTTCTAAAACTCTACTTTGATAGTATGTGATTTTAACCAACCATCCACAGCAACTTGAAAGATTCAACAAACTACATACTACTCCTAGCACTACTGTAATAATGGCCAACCCCATTTCAACAACCACAGTAAGTCTACGAAAACATGGGCCAACCTCAGCAACCGCAGTTAGTGCATGCTAACAATGGTCAGCCCAAAACTACCTCTGAACGGAACGACAGTAACCATCGTATTCTCTAAGAACTAGTTTTACAGTGGGTTTATGGTGACCATCCCTGACAGGTAATATTGCAACATACCTGTTCTTTTAAGCCTTTCTAAGCTCTGTGCTCAGGATTCAGAGAATTCAATATGAATTAGGCAATAAGATGAAAGCAAAAACTAAACAAGTTTTCAAAGAAAAACAAAAACAGCTGAGTCCTGCTTTATGTATAAAAATTTTAATTTTCTTTTGGACTAGAATGAAAGATTTCGATTTCTCTGTCTTCATGGTGAAAAAAAAACAGTCGAGAAAAGCGAAGGTAAGAATTACAAGTAGATCTAAAGTGTTATCGCCTTTTGAAGTTTTTAATACCAAAATTCTCCAGATTTGCAGCGTTTGATAAACACACCTGCAATTCTGTCTTGTGTTTATACGCAGCAACCGCCCACTGATAACATTGAAGTTAGTATCCCATTGAATAACGAAAGTTTGCTTGCTTTATTTATTGAAAGCTCAAAAAGGGTCGGTAATCAAGATAATTTTTTTTATGTGAACAGTTATCTTTCTTTGTGGGTAGGTGTTAATTACGTGTTCTTTCTCCCCCCTCCCCCCCCCCCCCCGGGAAAAAATGAATGTGAATGATACATAAGGCTTGTCTTCGAGTTCGAAGATTAGTGAGAAATACAGTATTTCCTGTGGCTGCGCAGCCCCAGCTGTGACCTACATATTTTGCCACTTCCAGGGCAAGCATAACCATTGCCCGCAGGTGGTCAATTTAGATTTTCTCTTCGTCGTCTGCGTTTGTCCTCGGCAGCAGATTTTCTTTTGGTCTCAAATGTGAATGATATGTGTAAAATAAAATAATATATATGAGCAGGTGAAATTTTAGCTAACGTGAACAATATAAATACCAATAAAATGCATTTTAATGGGAGAAGGTCGGTCCATTTAACAGGAATTTCAAGTTATTTGGTATCGCAATACTAAACTTTGTCCTCAACTAGCGCTGACAGATATCTCTTACATTAGACATTCAACGTTCAACATGGACTTGTCTAGTTTCACAATGACCTGGTCAGGAGGCGAAATATATAACTTAGCGCCTTTTTAAACCGATTCTTCGAGTGGTAAGCATTTACGAAACCGGGCACATAGTTAAATATGCTCCCCCCTTGTGGAACATTTTAGCACCCAATGTCAAGTGATACCAGCTCTAGCCAGAAGTCCTGTACCGTTAGATGTGTGTAACTTAATCCTGGGTACTAGTCCTTGACTATCAGTGCCAGCAGATCTGTTATCTCAATCTCATGCTAAAATACCAAGTCTCCAGTTACTGATGACTATCTTTGAAATGCCAGAGGTTCTTGTGTTGCGATTAAGCCCGAAATGTTTATGTTATAAAATATTTTCGAATAGAGTAAATTGAAAATCTACTCATTTCAATCATAATGTTTAATATCTGAACAGCTCGATCATGCTGTCACCTCTACTCGAACTTTGCTACAATTAGTTGAGGAAATCAATGCTTAAGCAAATATTATCTTTTGGAAACATCATGACTTCATCATTTTCTAAATTTGTCAAATGAGTTAGAAATGAAACATATTTTCAGTAAAAATCTTGAAATATTTCCAAATAATTGAGAACCATTGCAATAGTCCATCAGAATAGAGAGCTTAGGTTACTTCATTTATTACGACATAAATAGTGACCTAGTCCTCTCTACAACTACAACCTCAAGAAAAAATACCCCCATGAATCCCAGGAGAGGTTTATAGTAACCCTGGAAGATTTGTGTTCTTTGATAAGAGACTTGAGTCTGAGATAACAGAGAGACAGAGAGTTTGAAGACTAACCAGATTATCGAATTTAATTTTCGTTAGTTCCATGAATGTTTAAGGCAAAACTCATTGACAGGTGCAAGACGTCACGTGGTCTTTCAATGTGGACATCGTTGGATGACAAGACAGATGCAAACAATAACAAAGAAAAAAAACATGAAAACAAAACATGGTGGAGAAAATGTTTTTATAAAAAATGTCAAATACTTAATTTATTCAATAGTTCGGGTCACGAGGTCATAATATAATAATTTAAGACATTTTATACATGTATTTTTTTTTTTTGAAAAAAAAAAAGGGAGGGGGGTGCATTCCAAAAATTATCATAAATCAGAATCAAAACCCTAAAGACAGTTCGTGGTCAAAAAAAAACAAAAACGGATGGACCACAAGCTGTAAACAGGGGTTTACTTTGAGAACTTACATGCATGACAGTTCAACGACTAGAACGTTAGTTCGCTCCCTTTTGGTACCAACAACTAAAAGACAAGAATGTCGCTCTTGCTATAGTACACTAAAAGAAACAATTATGAAGAAATCTTAGACCAGTGTTTCCCAAACTGTATTCCGCTAACCTAGTGTTCCTCGAGGCTTCAATGGGTGTTCCTCGAAGCTTGAATGGGTGTTATGAACTACTGGAATAATTAACTAGTAGGCCACCACGAGAATGAATTTCCCTAAAAAATTTAAGCAAAGTGTTCCTCTAAATACTTAGAATGTGCGAAGTGTTCCGTTCAGGTTGGGAGCCACTGTCCTAGACCTAGAGTTAGAGACTCAAGATACTCTAAAGTTTTCCTTACTATCTGGCAATTGATTTCTCGTTTAAATGGCAAAGAATACACACAAAAAATAATAATAATAAAATAAACCATGCAAAGATGAAAACAACAAGTTGGCAGAAATACTACAAGTTCATGGTACCGGTATGCTACTGATACGGAGAAATACAGAAAATGGCCAAACATTCCAAAAGAAATAGACCAAGCCCAGTTCAGATTAAACCCTGCTGGTTGAGTTGACAAGATAGTCCCAAGTTGTTGACCCCTTGCTGGCCATGAGATATGCTCATTCGTTGACCCCGAGTCGCTGTCCAGTGGAGTGGTGTTGTGCTTTCCTTCAAGTGTGCGAACGTGTGGGATGTGGAGGAGGCACTCAGAGGGGCGCAGATTACTGGGCAACAGGTATGGGGTCCTCTAACGCTATCAGGGGCGGATCACCTGGAGGGTGACACGCTAGCTATAGGAAGATAACAGGATTGGCGGACTTGGGCAAGATGTTTTTGTTTTCTTTGGGGAAATAAAAGCCAGTGATCCTATGCCTCTTCCCACGCTGCTACGCAAACATTCAAGTGTTCCAATCAAATATTGTTATACTCATGAATCATTTTAATAATTTATTTTTCAGCTTTAAGTAGAGCAAACATTTCATGATGCAAAGAAATTACTATTACAAGGGAAAAGGTTTTTCCTATTTCTTTTTATTCGTTTTATATTAATGGATGGATAATTGAAAGTATTGTTCTACATGTCACATTTGAAAAATAAAAGTTTAAATATGAAATAATTAACTAAAATTATTTGTACATACTTAATTACATTTCATAATAATAATAAGGCTTGTCTTCGAGTCCGAAGATTAGTGAGGAATGCAGTGTTTCCCGTGGCTGCGCAACCCCAGCTGTGACCTACACATTTTCCCACACCCAGGGCTAGCATAACCATTGTCATAACTTTGTAATAATATTTCATACTAAAATGATAATTGCTTATTTTTGTCTACCTTGATTTGTTTGTTTAAATTGTAACAAATATTTTCGCCTATATTCTGGTTTACGGACACACTACTTCTGTTAGTTGAAAAAAGTACAATAACTTCCCTATGTGTGTGTGTACAGTGTTCCTCAAACTGTGGGATGCAACATGCTTACAAGAGGAGCTCAAAGGCTTTTTTTTTAAAGCACTCTAATTTAACATCCATATCTGACTAAGTTCTAGGAAACAAGACTTTATTCTCAATGCTTATTTAACCTAGTCAATAAATTACGTGGCACCTTTGAAATTGGACTTTGGACATTTTCGTGGAACGCGCAAGAAATAAGATCGGTTTAATGCGTTCTTTTAATAACAGACGCTCAAATACATGAACATATAAGACCCGCTACAAAACGTTAACAAACTAGGCTTATTACAAGACGTGAACAAAATAGGCCCGCTACAAATCGTGAACAAACTAGGCCCGCTACAAATCGTGAACAAACTAGGCCCGCTACAAAGCATGTTGCTACACACGAGAATGACTAGGAACCAACCCATACAAATGTACTCTACTACTCTACTGCATCGAATGACTCTTAATGTGGTCCCGTCCCACCCTTGTTCAATTAACTTGACCTGAGCTCTTCTTACTGGGAGAAACAAAAAAGTGCGTCGTGGATGCCCTGAGAATGATTTTCTGAAGGTCAGAGTGCAGGAATACGACTTAAACGCAATAAGCAGCGCTCTCCAAGACAACTAGCTGTCAAAAAGGTGCTAGAATGTAATTTAAAAAAGAAAAATTTGGTATGTGTCCAGTATAGTCCATAGTGCGGAATCAAAATAGAATCAGATAACACTAGGATATTTTTAGCAGCCAACGTCCATGTGGCGTCAACTTTACTGTTATGGGGTTATAAATAGCAGCTAAGGGAGGATAACTCTTTTAGCTGTTTATCCTTAAGGATCTTTCAAAGAAAGAGAAAGTTGGGAGAATGGGGATTAAAATATTTTCAGAAAAATAAATTGCCATTAACCTAATTATACAAACTAGTTGAATTGTAGTTACTATGTGAAAAGTTTTGTTTTGTCTGATAAGATATTAAAGCTGTTTACAACATCTTGCTACAGAGTTCTCTTTCCACACATTTCCATGATAATTCCATTTATAGTTTTCACTATCTCTACATCTAAATTAATGCAAAAAAAAATAATAAAAAGAGTAGTGGACAGCTGGTCAACATTAGGCGCATACTACATATAATTTGTATTATTTTCGTTTTGTCTCGTACCCTCCTGTAGACAGGCAGCATGTGGTCCTCGTCCCGTAATTTGCATGCAACCTGAATACCTTACCTGTAAGTGACCCTCAGGTGAGAGAGCACCATAGCCTCCCCTTCCTGCACAGTTCAGTATTATCTAACAGTACTAGAGAGACAGCCATTGCTAAAGATGATTTCAATCATACAATTATCTTTTATTTCTGTATCTTCAGAATTAATTTGTTTTGATTATTTAAATTCTTGTTTCGTATATACCAAAATGTTCATTAGAATTGTTTGGAATTGTCTGCTAGGATAAGGTCTTACGGAATGAAAACTTAAAAAGACCGCCAGTGGACAACAGCTTTTCTCTTCACAAGTTAGTAAAAAGTTAAAGTTTCCCATTCAGATCTTGGGATCTTTGGGGCAGATGATGTAAAGGTCATTTGTTTCTTTGGCAAATGGTTAGCGAGCAAAGTGTTATGTGGTCAGCGCAATGACCAACCGCCTTTACTTTCCAAAAAATGTCAGGTACTCTATCTATTAGAGTTGGGTGGGTTCATTTGCGCCCTTAAGATCCCTAAAAAAATAATTTAAAAAATCCCAGTATTTAGCAACATTCGAATCAGGGACTTTCAGTTCAAAAGTAATGCGCTTCACCATTCAGTCACCATATATTTGATATAATAATTTATAATCTTATCAGATCTTAGTTAACTGTAACTTCTAACAAATAGTAGCTTAGACTTATTTACTAGTAAACTAACCCACTACATATTTATTCATTGTGTTATATGTTTTACATTAATTATGATTGAGAGGAATTACGATGATATTTCAGTCCATGTAAAACAGTCATGTTTGAAAACAAGAAGAATTATAAATATGCTTGACTCTGTGTGTGTGTGTGTTCTGTTTTGAACTAATTGTATGAAGTACTATTTACCTTTTGGTCGTCTACAACTTGTTCTGTTTGTGTAATCCTGCTTGTTTACGTCATCACTTCTTGTGATGTTTCCTTCTTTCTCTTTCACTAAACAGAAGTAGTCATGTGATGATGGGTTTAGTTTTAAAGGAAGATTTAGCAGTGACCTCATTAAAGATCACACAATGTCTTCATCAAATTACATTTTATCTCCTTGGATTTTTTTGGTCTGTAATTTTTTTCCTTGACTCCTTCTTTTCGGGAATGTCTGGAAATTTTGACTAGGCGTTAAGCTTTGTTTCCTTACAAGGGGAAGTAATTCACAGGCTGTTTCGTCTGTCTTGATGAGAAAATGATGAAGTAGGGAAGAGCCAGGATCAAACGTTTGTCATCTGAGAGAGAAAGGGAGACAACTATTGATGTCAAATTGAAAACAAAACAAAAAAACACATCTCTTTCTCTCTGTCTGTCTGTTTCTCTCTAGAGTGTAACAGGACCAATATTACTTTTTATGATAGGAGAGCTGCTATAACGTGTAGTTTTGAATAAGAAGTACGCTCCAATAAAAACATGTATCACTAAAAAAAGTAAGAATGAAAAGAAATAAACAAGATAAAGTATATATATATATATATATATATATATATATATATATATATATATATATATAATAGTACAAACATAGTAATATATGAACTAACACTAAAGACCTATAAAAGTAAGTCCTGTTAGTGCGAGCTCATTCTCTGAACTAATAGACAAATGTATATGTAAGACTTCTGAATGAATGAAACCTGCGAATACCGAAATTCAAACATTTTTCTATTCTACATACATAACAATTATAATCACAGCTTGGTTTTTTTATTGATGTTTATTAAATAAATATTCTAGGTTACGCTCTGTGTAAGTAACGGAAGGATGCGTGATCAAACCTCTCTTGGAAATGTTCAATAACTACACAATGTTTTCAACATGTGTTCACACGCGCACAGCTCACGGGCACCCAGACCTCCCACTCAATGTCATGGCGGCGCAGATAGGACAACGACGATTGGTTAATTTCATAACAACGGGAATTCTTGGCCTAGTCTTTAACGTAAGGTAGCGATGGCGACACAGATTGTATTGATCACAACAACCTGCTACAAATGTAAACCACTACTTCTAGTGGAAGATGATGGGAATGAGTGAGAGAAGATGTTCAAGGAACAAGACAAACAAACATTGTATTTCAGTGGCGGTTTTTTTTAAAAATCATTTCACTGAATTTCAACAACGTACATGATTTTGTTTACAATAGTGAAGCACAATATCATCTAAGTCAAATGTTGGGGCACGGTGGCTGAATGGTTAAGCGCTTGGCTTCCGAATCTGGGGCCCTGACTTCGAATCCCTGTGAAGACTGGAATTTTTACATTAGGAATTTTTAGGGCGCCACTGAGTCCACCCATTTGTAAAAAAAAATAATTAAAAAATGTCGGAACTACTAATGACCTAAAACTAGTCAGCAGTAGATCGTCTATGGATTTATGTGACAAAATATTCAAAAGAAATAGATGTGCAGTGTACATTTGTTGTTTTATTATACGTGATACTAATACATCGTCAGAATCTTGATATGACGACCACCAACAGGTTTTGTACATTATTAATCACAGGTTTCTGGCTGATTGCTATAGTATTCATTTTGTTTGTAAGACATATATGAGACATTCCACAGAGGATTTCATATGCCGGAGGTTCATAAAACATGATCTAATTGGCTGAACTTTTTCTTCGTTTTATGAACTAAATTTGCCCTAACACTGTTGACATTTAGAATGTTTCTCATTAAGGTTAACGTTTAACCTTTGTGATTAGCATATGAGGATTAACTAAAATGATATCCTTGTTTCTACTTTTTTTTTGTAGTCTACCGACGTGCTGACAACAAAGTCAAGAGAAGACCACTCTCAGATTTCAAGGTGTTGATGCCATTGCTGAGTTATCTTCATGATTTTGAGAGAAGATTAAACTGGTGACTGGTTGAATCAGGGATCAAAAGGACGAGAAGAAAGGGTGGGGTGAAACGGGTGGGGGTGACATTCTACACCCCTGATCCACCCCTCCTGGACCTTGCTTCCACATCTCAATAATGTGAATCCAAGCTTGACTAGAGAAGAAGGTTATGAATAGAAGGGAAGCCACGAATCAAAGTTCAGATCTAGACACGAGTATTGAGACCTGGGGAGGACATAAGGACTTCTTTTGTTTTGGCAGTTTGGAGAGGGGAGGGAGGGTGCTGCGAGTAGAGAGATTTAACAGTATTAGGTGGAGGTGGGAGTAAAACGGTGCAGTTTATATAGATAGATCCACAATAAGAGTTTAGATACATAGATCCACAATAAGAGTTTAGATCCACAGATCCACAATGAGAGTTTAGATAATTTAGATACATAGATACACAATGAGAGTTTAGATACATAGTTACACAATGTGAGTCTAGATACATAGATACACAATGAGAGTTTAGATACATAGATACACAATGAGAGTTTAGATACATAGATACACAATGAGATTAAGTTAAGGACGTTCACATTGACCTAAGTAGTTGCTAAGACTTGAGTTCTATTAGCGATGAGACGGGATATCGCCTGATAGATTCATAACTCTACACCCATACTTGCTTCTATTTGAACCTAATCTCAGCCTAGCTCTCTACAGGAGGTACTGGAGTCATGGCACTGTCAAGGCACTTTGGATATCACATTGTCGTAGTTTGATGTTTTTGTTTCATGTACAGCTCCTAGTTGTAATGCACGCGGGAAGTCTGCTAATATTTACAGTGCGAGGAAGTCGAACACAGATCAATGTGTTAACTCTCCGGAGACTAACCCCATTCCCAAACTCGACCAATAGATATGTTGTGTTACCTCTGATGTGGTGGACACCCTAGTGAAAGTAGGACTAACAAGCTAGGAGTAGTCAATGTGTTGACCACTTAATGTTTTAGCTAGCCAGATTATCTAGATCTTAGTATTTCAAATATGAACACGTTAATTTGCTTTCAAAAATATCCCTGCAATTAGCACAAGCGGCTGTAACTATTTTAATGCCAGTGGAAATAATGAAGTGAGAAAATGTAGCGACGGAAACGTGTCGCTATTTTCATTGGGTTCTTTTTGATTTCATTGTCCCATTAGTTCATTAAGACAAAAGTTTCACAACGAACCATTAAGAAACTCTCAAGTACAACATTTTTGTTCCTACTCTTCACCATAACTGTCTCGTGTGTTGGTTGACAATGTCTGAAATATTTTACTAGACGGTCTCTTTGTATAAAGCATAATAATAATAAAAATAATGTATCTTTTTTAATTAAGTTGAAGATATTAGATCTATGTAAATAAAGTTAAATATAATAGTGTGTATTCTATTTAGACCTACTAAAAAGTGTATTCTAACACAGAAATTGATTGAATTATAAATACGGTATTCAGTACATCTAGTACACAACAATCAAACAATACAGGCACGTCTGTAACGGGAGACCGTGAAAAATTCTCACTCCACAAGACGAGCGGATCCAAATCTTTCGACTGATGAACTATTTGATAGTATTAGCTTGTTTATTTGGGGAGATAATCCACCCACTTACAATAAATATGTCACAAATATTTCTGCAATTTCTTCTGATAAAACATGCAAACAAAAGGGAGTTTCATTTAGTTTATTCTTCTAGAGCAGTGATTCCCAAAGTGGTATATATAGACCCCCAGGGGTCTACGAAGACTTCCAAGGGGTCTACGAAGACTTCCAAGGGGTCTACGAAAGTGAAAAAATAAATGGGGGTCTATGAGATGTCCACGGGGTCTACGATAAAAGATTTTATTTAAGCAGGTCGTGACTTTAATTTTTACATCGCATTAATATAATTCTTCACACTAACATATAATTTATACCTTAGTTAATCCTTAAAATATTTATCCTGCTATTAAAGTGAAAAATTATTGAATTTAGTTTAAATATTTATTTAAATAACTTAGTTTTGTAACTAATGTTTAGCAAAAGAAATGCCAACTGTATAGCGTTGATTATTGAAAATTGTTAATTCCTTCCTTATCAAACTTGCCAATAGCCTTTTTATGACGATATGAAACTAATTACGCTGGAGGATCATCTGAGAAAAATGTCAGCCTGATAAAAAAAAAGATTTTTAAAACTTTCGAACATTTAAAGATAAAGTTCAGAATAGACCCACAAAATCCATCTTCGACAATATCTATTTACTTATGTAAAATAGGGTGGTAGTAGTTAGGCGCTTGGCCTCCGAACCTGGGGTCCTGTGTTCGAATCTTGGTGAATTTTGAATTTCAGGATTTTTAGGGCTCCACTGAGTCCACCCAACTCTAATGGGTACGTGATTTGAGTTAGGAAAGTAAAGGTGGTTGATCGTTGTGCCTCCCAAATGACACCCATTTCTTAACTGTTGGCCAGAGACACATTATCCTAACATGATCACAAGGTCTGAATGGGGAACTTTGCTTTTTTATTACTAAATATAGAAAACGTTAAAGGTAAAGCATTGATTTTACCAGCCTTTGTTATTTTTAAAAACTGTTTTACACAAAGTTACATCTGATATTAAAAGAATTGCTTTAAGCAACTCTACAGTTCAAGGACACGTCGGTGGCATGGGTTATAAAATTAAAAGCTTATTATGTAGTTCTTAGCAAACGACAGATATACAGTTTGGGATCAGGGGTCTTACGTGTTCTGACAGGGTGTAGTGATGTGTGCTGCAAACTGCATTAGGGTCGCCGGCTCCTTAAGTTTGAGTTTAGTTGTACTTCTGCTAGGTGGTAAACCAGCCAAGACTTTTAAGCCCTTCCTGCTCGAAGCTTACTGATATTTGAGCCGCACGTGAAATATCAAGAAATACAGCTCTTTGCGAAAACTTTTACAATAACACTTAAGGCTAATTAATTAATATTTAATGTTTGAAGCACTACAACAAATTCCTTTTTGAAACATACACTAATATCCATAGCAACGGATCATGAACCTGCAAAAAGAAATTTCCAGTGTGGTTGGTGATTCCATCAATACATATTAATTTTTATTTTAATTGGTTTCAATTTGAATTTTATCAATAATAAAAGATCTCTAGAGCTCGCTATGTAGCTTTAAATTACTTTTTTACTTTTCCACTCACTACAGATAGAAATTATTTTAAAAAAGGTTGATGAATTTGAAAAAATTTGCAACTTAACATAGGGGTCTACCGAAAACCAGAAAACATGGTAGGGGTCTACGAGACAAAAAAGTTTGGGAACCACTGTTCTAGAGTATGTAGTTACCTCCCTGTGTATAAATAGAACTCACCAAGTTGTGAGAAACCAAATGAGGGTGGTTGTTAAAAGCCCCATTGGTATGCTTCTATCTAGAGATTAAAGCATCATGAAGCAATAGTTGGAACAAGAAAATAGAGGGGGAAACAAAAAGATGTACATTTCAACGGTTGTCTTCCCTTCCTTTAACCAGGCCACTCTCCATGTCAAATGTTCTATCACTAGATTTGGTTTTTAAGTTCAGAGGAAGCGAGAAGGGTGGTGGTGGGGAGGAAAGGCTAAAATCGACACCCCTCCTCCCCTGTTTTTGATGATTCTGAGAACTGATGTAGACTTGCCCCAGACGCTGACATTTAGATTGGGGGGGGGGGGGAGAAGTTGGTGCGCGTGTGTGTGTGTGGCGGGGACAACACAATAGATTAGAAATATCACAAGTAGAATATTATAGAGTTGACATTATTCACTAAGTATATACACAAAATGTGAAAGCATCACCCCTGGATCCACCGCCATACAAAAATGTTTGATTACAATGAATGTAAGATCTTGAAAAGGAGGAGGGGGGGAGACTTTGTTTATTTTTGGACATATCTGAGGTTCTGAAGGCAGGTCATAACGTCCTAGTCTCTGCTGGAGGTGGGAAGCGGTAGGTTTCTAACTATTGTAACCTGTGACAGAAATGTCAATAATAACGTGATTAAAATAACTTTTGTTTTATTTTCAGACTTTTTGCATTTCTATAAATCAGTTTTAATTGCCTTTGTAACGCAGTTTGTGTGCTTTGTGAGCAAATGATTCAACTTGTTATCGACCACCCAAGTGATACAGAGTGTTTGGTGTGTATCCAAAAATACTAATTAAGTATCTTCAACTATGACTTACGCTATAAATAGTACCATATAGTACATTGATCCACCACTCCTCGCTTTAGTTGCAAAACCTCAACTCAAGTTTTTTGAGACCGTGACGAGACGGGGGGGGGGGGGGGGGGAGACAGGTATGTCATCAAAATATGAGCATCATAGCTGGTGTGATGAATAGCCTTGTCACAAAACATGTCATCTACAAGGTGTGTCACGGACACGGCAATGCATCTCCCCATCGATAGTATCCACTCCTGGATACATCACACTCCCCCACCTCCTCCCAGCAAGCCGAGACTAATACTTCATTCCAATTTTATTTTGTTAGTTTTATGGCTTAGGAAAATGTCATTTAAACTGTAACTTTGATGGTGATAGACTGGGACGCTGGTAGACAGACACATCAACAGGCACACGTAGACACACACACACACAAAGAAAGACTTGACATAAAACATCGAAAGTCATCTATCACTTGTCACAAGTGTGACTTAGAACGAAAAACAAACCTGACCACAAAGTCTCACACAGTGCACAAGGAATGTTAGTACAGAACAGAATGATGTCTCATTGTAGAGCTGGAAGTGAATAGAACATTTCCAATGGCTGATGGACGGAGAAAATACTACGCCCTCTCAAAAAGGTTCTTAAAGGCTTTTAAAAACAATCTGTCTAAATGCTTTACAAAAATAGAATCAGTGTAAAAATAATCAAAACAATATCACCCGAAACTGTGATGGCGGAAATGTCAGTATATACTTAAAAAGACTGTTGCCCTAACCCTTTCAACGGATATTTATCCTACAAGTATCAGAGAATGTCTAACAGCTCATGATTACATCACTTATTTTTAAAAAATGGGTCTCAAAAAAGGAAAAAGATCTAACTCTGACACATAATTATATAGGTCTGTGACATGAAGTGATCACAGTAAATCCTACGAGCTCATAGTAAATATCCCGCGCTATACTTTACAAAAATATAAATTAAAGCATTTTAAAAATAATATTTGGTTTCCACATATATTCTTTTATTTCTGTCATTAAAATATTTATATTATTAAACAACGCAGTTGCACTTCCAGTACTAGCATCCACCGTTTGGGACCCCTCAACTCAAGAAAACATTAAGAAACTGGAACAAACACAAAATAGAGCAGTGAGATTCATAACAAACGAATATTCACATTTGACTAGAGTAACACCATTAGTAAAATCACTAAATTTAGAAAGCCTTCAGGACAGAAGACTCAAAAGTAAAGTAGCAATTATACATAAAACACTGAACCATAATCTTCAAATACAAAAACAAAACTTTATAAAATACTCTGAAAGACACAAAAATAAAGGCACATTCCTTGTCCCCTATGCTAGGACAAATGTGTACAAATACTCCTTCTTCCCTAGTGCTATTAGAGCATGGAATGGGTTGCCTGAGCTAGCCAGAAAAACCAGTGACTTGGCAGAATTTAAGTCATTGGTTAATATGCATGACTAAATGCATGACGGGTAGGACGTAATCATCTTCTTTTTTGAAGTAACGGCTGTATTATATAAGATAAGATAGAGAGTTGATTGAAGGCAGTTTGTTGCCTAAAAGTTGACAAGCAAGAGAGTTGATTGTTGATGATTGAAAGTTGTTTTCAGTTGAAGTATGACAAATACTTTTACTGTGACATTTATTTCCCTTATTCGATATCAAACAAAATTATTAATTATCAAAACTTAATTGACTAATGGGTTACATTTTTTTTATTGATTCATGTCTTGTCCATGCCAATAAATATGTGCGCAAACTTTCAACAGGATCCGAGAAGGAGAAATAATGTAAAAATGTATATAAGGGAACAAAACCCTACATATTTAGTAATATTTTTGAATACTGAAGGATTCATTTCTCTTATCTTATCGGTATCAAACAAAATAATTAATTACCAGTCATTTAATTGACGAATATGTTATTTACTTTTAAACTGATTCATATCTTGTCTACGCCAATGAATAATTGTGCAAACTTTCCACTTGATCCGAGAATAGGTGTGGAAGAAATAGGGTGTACCAAGTTTGTACCAGACAGAGTCAGTTGATAGAAGCTTTGAACAACAAACAACGTTTTGATGCTGGTTTGTTCACTTTGACTTTGACAAAATCTTGGCTGCTTCAAGTAAAAGATGTTATAAAACGTATGTATATCTGGAAGTATTGTCAACAGTACAACTCAGATTCAGAAACTTTAAGCAAGATTGGAACAAATGACTCAATCACTGACCCCCTTTCTCCCCCATCACCGTCAATCCCACGGGCGTAACATTACGTCACATGACATGGACAATAGTGTAGTAATCATGATTGCAAGACCACATTCAAGACCTCAGTGGGGGTCACTACAAATCAACAGGGGGATCGGTGGGGTGCCACAGCTCAACAGGGACATAGGCGGAGCGCTGCGAATCAATCTTCTCCACTTGTTTTTATTTCATTTCGTGTCGGTCTCTGGTGAAATAATGTGTGTGGTCCGCGGACTAGCACTACCTAGCCTAGGGTCAGCACTGGTCAGTAGTTCTCTGTGTTGTTGGCATTTATATAGTCCGTATGTCGCTCTCCCTCCCGTGGAGTTTTTCTTGTCTCCTATTCTCAGGGTGAAGGTGGTCAGCCGGAAACTTTTTTTTTATCATAGAATCTTCGAAGACGTTTTGGTTTTATTGTCATGCCAAGACGTTCAGTGGTCAATCTATTGTTAGGTATAGACGCATTTAAATGCCACACTGTTCACATCATGATGTCAAAGAGACTTAATGTCTCTTGATGAAACTTTCGTTTCAGTACTTGTTTCATAAAATAGTAGACTTCACTTGATTTTCGATTTGCCAGAGAAAACAAAAAAATGAAAGATGTGACTCTAGTTCTCGATCTAGTCTAAATGGTTTCATGAGTTCAGATGTTGATGGAAAGAAACTGTATCGCGTTGAATGGTTTACTTATTAAAAGAAATACGTTTTAATGGCGACGCTTGATTGTCAGTTTTATACAGTAAAACAAAACGTTAGAAAGTGTACATTGTACATGAAAGTGCGTACAAGTTCTTACTTGAAGTAAACAATGACAATAAAAACTGAACTTGTGACCACACTTGTGTTGTTGGTGTACACACTGCATGTACACATGTAAATCTCGTGTTGTTTGTTGTTGTTGTTCTGTTTTGTGATGACAATAGAGCGTGAAGTTAACATTGAACACAAGAAGCACTTAGACCTTCATCTTCAGAGGCTTGAAACAACTAGTGTGGCCTCGCTTATTATTATAATTTCCAGGAGAATGTGTATTTTATATCTAAACTCTAAAGCTTGTTCTTTGTTTACCTCACTAGTTGTGCGAGTAGCTACAAGACATACGATACACAGTTTGGACAAATATTCATTGGAATGACTCTCATGGAGTAATTCGGTACAAGTTAGGACGTATTCTCTTTTTATTTCAGTTTTCATAATATAATAATAAGTCAAATATAAAATAAATAATTTAGATTTAAAAAACTAGATTCTAAGCTCTGGTTACACTAGATCTAGAGCTAAACTCTACATGTTCTTCTAACTTTTTTTTAGAGACCTGAATTAAGGAAAATCATAGATCTATACTCTAAGTCTATTAGTTAAGATCTAGATTTAGATATAAAGTGAAAGAGTTTTGAGCACATAGTTTTATAAGATGTCCAGGGAACTGCTAGGTCACGATGATACGGACCCTATAGAATGACGTTCTCAAAGTTTGTCTAAAGGTTTCTGAGTGTCAAAGTCTACAGAGTGTCTATGTCAACATTGGGAAATAAAAACAAGATTTTAAAGGACAATAAAGTCAGTGATCTGACAATAAAAAAATAATAAAGTCATTGATCTAGCTGAATCTAGCAACATGCCAACATGGAGAGAAAAACACCGTGACAAAACAAAAAGACACCGTGTCAAATGAGGCCGGTGTTTGTTTAGACAGCACACAATCAACAAAACACGAGGATCACGTGTAAACACGCGTAGGTAACAACCCTGGCACACACGTCTGACAAGCAATCTTACCTTTCATCTAGCGCTAGTCCACCAGTCCACTCGACCAGTGTCAATAAGAGGTCCAGGTCAAGACTTATCCAGACGGACAACACGTGTATGAAGTATCCCTCTGTCCTCTTCGATCAATGGAGGTCACTTAGCTTGTAGGTCCAGCTCAGCCTACTGACCACTTAGATTTTGAATAGCTGTTACGAGTTAACCCATGGCTAATTACCATCATTTCAAGTGGTCATCCTAATACGAACATCAATAATACGCAACTGAATCTGTGTTTTAGATCTGGGCTAATAAATATTTCACTTGAGGCCCTGGTTCATGTATTTTTGTCCTTCGTTTAAAATCAAATAATTAGACCTAGATCAGATCCTTAGGCTTAATACGTTGACGTAGATCTAGCTTCAGATCTAGATTTACATAACTAGTCTGATAGATTTATAATATATATTATTATATAGGTCTAGGTTATAGATGTAGGTCTAGATAGTAGATCTATGAAAAACATCACACCAAAGGCGGTTGTTATTTTTTTCCACGGGCCCAGTGACTCTAACTTTGATCTAGATCTATATCTAAACATAGATAAGATAGATCAATCGATAAAATCCAATTTTGAATACAAAACAATAAATCTAGGACTAGATCTTGAGTCAATAATTAATATAGATCTAGACTAGTCATTAGACTATCTCGGTCAATCTAAGTAAATACCGCAGAAGAATCACAGGTAGTTGTCACAAATCTATCTAAATGAATGTAATCACCAGTCACGAACAAACATTTCTAATGTAACTAAACATCCAAGTAAAAAAAAAATAGGTGTTAATATAAAAATAATCAACACAAGTAGATGTCTAGATGTAACACTGAAAGAGTTATAAGCTCCCTTACTTCATAAGGGAACTGTTCCGTGTTTTTTTTTTTTACTAGGGTTGGAACGTGTGTGTAGCCGATCCACGGCTCGGCCAGCGATTGTACCGTGGACGGAGACACTGCTAGCACCGTTTCTCCCTCCTCCACACGGCATACAAACAGTTCGCCACTAAAACGCTTCGCGCGGCATTCACGCCTCTCAAACAGTTGAATGACGAGCCAGCAGTCGAATAGTGGTAAAAGGAAAGGGGGGGGGGGTCCAGGAGGAGGGGCGGGAGATAAGGAGGGTTACCTTTTGAAGAGGAAAATTATAGACACACGCACCCAAATTCCCGGTCTGTCTCGTATTCGCTTCGCTATGAAATGTTCCAGAGGGTACCGTCTGCTACAGACGATGTACCGCGCGAGCCGTAAATCTACTCTGGAAAAAGCGTAGCAGACTACGACGACTCAAAGAATCGAGGAAAAGACAAGCATAGGTTCAGAATTTATTAGTAGGTGCGCACTCAAAGGAGAGTGTTTGAAATGCAGAAAGAGAAAGGGGGGGGGGGGGGTAATCATTGGAGAGGGGCGATGAAATGCTAGGAAACACGAGTTAATTAAATTTATTAAACAGGAGGCAAAGGATTTTTTTTTCTTTTTATTATTCGTGATCATAAGCTAGTGTTTGAAGACAGGACCGTCGTCCCTATGTGTAAATACGTACAATCTTGGTGTTTTGATGTGTATTAATATGAAGTGGAGGGGGGGTTATGTCCCAACAGTCAAAGTTAAAAACACGGGGTAAAGTAGGTAACAAAACAGTACTCCTCTACACACACACCAGGGGCGGACTGGGTGTCAAAATTTCTATATAATCCGGCCCAAATTGTTTATCATATGTTGGGCACAAAATCATGTTAAATTTGATGATGTGTCGATAACGGTACACATGCCTACAGTGAAATATATGGGCCTTCTGTTGTTTTTAAAGTGTGAATACAATAAAAGGATGAAGCCTACAAGTAACAATGTCTACGGATGTAGGCTCTGACATTAAGTCGGAAAATGTGTTAAGATTAAATTAATAATACACTGTCCAGTCTGTAAAAGATTTTTTTAAACGACTCTCAAAGGCCACCTTTGTTGTTATAATATATATAATGTTAACAATTGTTTGAAACAATTTCATACGTATCATTCGGCCCATTGGGTACCAGACAACCGGGCATTTGCCCCATTGCCCCTGATACAGAGAGAGAGAGAGACTGACAGACGGTCAGACAGAGCAAATGACTCTATGAATTAGGAACACGTAACTTAAAATCTCAGACTGAGCTCAAGGTTGAACCTAATGTTTAAAAAAATTGAGGTTGAACCGGGGGTGGGGGTTAGGTGGAGAAAAGGAGGGGCGGCCGAAAGAAGATGTATAAAATCATTTCTATTCATATCAGCAGTAAGATATATATATATATATATATATATATATATATATATATATATATATATGTATAAATATGGAATTTAAAAAAATACTTTTTGACATTTAAAAAGTGGTAAAAGGTGGGTGGGGAAGCAGACTATATGAGATAGACAACAAGGGTGTGATATGCTTGTTCCTTTTCCAGTGTCTTGTTTGGAGTGTACCTAGAACTAGAAAAACATGAAAAACAAAACTTATATTAAGTGTAATTGTATCAATTAGTTTATATCACTACAGTAAGCCTAGAAATAATAAATTTGTAAGATAGAAATATTTTTATCAATTGTTTTTGTTTAGCTTTTAGCTTTCTTAATGCGCTATGATCTTATCACTTGTCTGGACCACTTTTGTGTTGTCAGGTAAAGGAAATAATTGTGCGAAATTTCAGCTTTATCCGAAATCGGGTATTGGAGAAATAACGTGTGCAAGCTTTTTACCAGACAGACAGACAGACTGACATAGTGAGTTAATATAAGCTTTGTTGAGAACCTAGATCTAGTAAAAAAAATAAATGTGTTTTTGGTCTTATTGGTGGAACCTTCTGGCAGCTCGTAACATTCTATGTCACTTTCAGCCACCTTCCTCCGACAACATATGTCCACTAGCAAATTGCGATCAACTGACCAACAGCCTACAAACATCTGTCTCGACTATCATCTGCACATTTGTATAGATGAAATTAAACATGAAAAAAAAATTAACCGTTTAATGTTGTAACTTTTGTTTTCTCACCAAGAGAGTTATCGTTCATGTCAAAGGCCTCGAGGGAAAAAAAACTAGTCCAGTTTTTACACTGAGTTGTTTTACTCTAAACCCAGGTCTTGGATTTTATTGGAGACCCAGGTCTAGACTTTTATGTGGCAGATTGCAGTTAATTGAAGCAGGCTATAAAATATGTACTTCAATTATTTCTCTACACCTGTGAGCTCACTCAATTTAGATTATGTCTACCTGCGCGCAGAACGTCAAAGTCTCGCTACAATATTTGGCACCTTAATATTGTAAATCACCTTAACTCTAGGTGCACAGTTTTTACAGGCCTTAATGCTATTTTGTTTTTGGTGCCCTAACCGTGGGCACTAAACGCCATGTATGCACAACCTATTTGATGCCTATATCTTCATTTCTGCCTATGCAGATGTATATGTCCATAACTTCAAAGACGATTTTGTCCACATTCTTAAAGGAGGTCCTGCCAGCGGTAATTTATGTGCCTCCAAATATCTCTTTTCATTTAATTTTGAAAAAAAGGTTTGCAATGGGGCACTTTTTGTTTCATCTGTATATATAGAGGTAAAGAGAGACCGACAGACAGGCAAACATAGAGACAGAACGAGAGAGACAGAACGAGAGAGACAGAACGAGAGAGACAGAACGAGAGAGACAGAACGAGAGAGACAGAACGAGAGAGACAGAACGAGAGAGACAGAACGAGAGAGACAGAACGAGAGAGACAGAACGAGAGAGACAGAACGAGAGAGACAGAAATGTATTTCAAGTCTGCACATTATCTTTTCGTTTATTACATGCTCTTAAATTTAAATTTCGAAGTTTTAAATTTTTTGAAAGTGAAAAGAATGTAAAAGAAATAGGCTCTGTTAACGTTCGATAGCTTCAGATAGTTGGAAATCAATTCCAAATTATACAGGTCCACCTATAATTATCCATTCAGAGATTGAAGATTCTAACGAAAATACACTTTTAGCGGCCCCCGAAAGGGGAAAAGACGCTATTAGTTTTGTGTGAAATGTCTGTCCGTCTGTCCATCTGTCCCGTTTAGAAAAGATATTGAAAATCCGACTTCACAATATTTTAGACCATTCAAAGTTCTGATGCAACGGCTACTTTTTTTTTCCTGAAAGCGAAAATTCTAATTTTTATAATCAGTTATGCAAGCAGTTTTTTAAAGAGAAAAAGCTAATTAGTATGCATTATAAGTTTGACCTAATTTGAAACGAATAATAATCTTATAAACTTTTTTTTTTTTTTTTTTTTTTTTTAATGTTTGTGGAACGACACTAAATATTGAGCATTTTCAAAACAATTACATTATTTATTCCGAACTGAGGGTCCCGGGTTCGAATCCTGGTGAAGACTGGGATTTTCAACTTCAGAGTCTACCCAGCTCTAATGGGTACCTGACATTAGTTGGGGAAAAGTATAGGCGGTTGGTCGTTGTGCTGGCTACATGACACCCTCGTTAACCGTAGTCCACAAAAACAGATGAACTTTACATCATCTGCCCTATAGACCACAAGGTCTGAAAGGGAAACTAGTTAGGCCAGGTTCACATCTAACTTTACATTCACTTTCACCTATCCTTTGATCTGTGGGACCGTTGGGGCACTACACAAGATCTGTTAACCTTCTTTCTCCATTCTTATCTCTCATTTGTCTTTGATATAATTTCATTCGGTTGTTCTTTCTGAAAATATTGAAGCCTACCTGGGTGGAATACTAGTCGTGCGGTTTGCGCGCTGGACTGTCTTTCGGATTTATCGACGGTCGAAGGTTCAAACCCTGCCTGCTCCCATCCCCCGTCGTCCTGCGGCAGGTTTGGACTAGGAAGTAAACTATCATCAACTCTGAAGGATTATCCGAATTATGTAAAACATTTTACTTCGGGGGCCGATTTTGAGTTTGTGTTTCCACACAAACTCTCTTTTGTAACCTTGTTTAAACATATATATATTTATAAGACATACACAATTTTAATGTATACATGTAAAAAGTTATTAAATTAAAAGTGAAACCATACACTGAAATATATTTATCTCAGTGATAGAAACAATTTTTAAAAAATAAAATTTTCCGATGTTTTCAACAACATCAATGTCGGTGCTAGGCTATGGTATTCTAGCACCAAATGTTTATTAGGTGTACAATTTTGGAACGCACTTTTTTTGTTGCCTTGCTTTAAGGCTTATGGAGGGTTTTTGGTATTAAGCTGGTGTAACGTTTGTTTCGTCTGTGTCCCCCTGCTTAGGGCGAGTATCTAAGGCAGTACTGCATGTCCCAGTTGTTTCTCTGCCCTAGTGTATTAGACTAGACGTTTCTTACGTGTCTACAGGGAGTTAGTTATGGGATTATCAAGTCTACACTGAAGACTAGAGTTGGCACTGGTAGTGGACCAGTGTTGGGCGTACTAATGTGTTGCCTTCTAGGATAGCAAGGTGCAGAATCATTGTTTAATTAATATAACCACAAATTATAATGTTTTAAACTCAATGATACTACTCCATCAGTTTGTCATTATAACTTACATTTATATCATTAAACTATTACATTATTGACAGCGAGTCAATTATTTATTGTAAGCACGAAGGTGCCTGTTGAATGTCAGGGGCCCGAGCCAACGAGCTAAGGCTTTAACACAACCCTGACAATCAATATACGATATAATAATAATAATAATAACAATAAGGCGTCTTCCAGTCCGAATATTACCGAGGAGTGCAGCATTTACCGTGCCACGCAGCCCCGACTGCGACCTACATACTTTCACATCTCACGCAGACATTGTCTACCTGTCAATTGATTGACCTCTTCCAAAAAGTTCACAAAGATTTATAAACTTTGTATTTCCTTGTTCAAATTGTTCCTTAGAGCATGGTCTCTAGTTTTTCATTTTAAAAAAAATTCGGAAAACAAAATATAGTAGATTTAGTAACAGTATAGTGGACTAAATATAGATTAGTTTTAGCAACTATTGGGCCAATAATAATGTAGTTTTAGTACGATTACTGGGTCAATAATAAGGCAGCATTTTGATAGTACTAGACCAGTGCCTAGTAAAGATGTTATCATTTATCTCCATTGCCTACAGTAGCTCGGATCAACAGTGTAGGTCCAGTGTAGCAAAACATAGTTTGATCCTAGCATACCTTGAAGCTGACCGCTGACCTCTTCTCAGTTCTCGCTTCCCGTGGCGTTAAGCCTTTGCCGACATCCCTTTTCAGCCCTCTTCCCCTTCTCCTCAGTGGCCAGTCCGCGCCCGGCTTAGCCTTTGAATGGACCGATTCATAGTTTTTATGGGAAAATGAGAGAGCGCTAGACAGTCCATCATTCATACAAGATGGCCACTCTAATACCAGGGCCAGAGGGGGTGCAATTGTGCACCGGTCACTCCGAGGAGTAACTTTTTTTTATCCGGGGAGAGAATAAGTGACCATCACTTTTTCTACGATATTTAGGTGATACTATAAATGGAGTATCATAAAGTTTAGGACGCTATTTATTGATGATTAAAAACAGGTGCAGGAAAAATGAATGCTATAGCTAGTAAATATATTTGTAATAATGCGCTTCTCCCCAATTCCCACATTATTACTGTTAAAAGCTTAGGGCTTAGTTACGTATGCATGAAATCAGCGAGTCTAAATGTTGACAGAGAACAGAAGAGAGAAATACTTGAATTAAATCACAAGACAATGACAATAGTAAAGATAAAACAACAAGTTTCTTTACTCATAACAACAGTAAAGATAAAACAACAACAAGTTTCTTTACTCATAACAACAGTAAAGATAAAACAACAAGTTTCCTTACTCATAACAACAGTAAAGATACAACAACAGTTTCCATACTCATAACAACGTAAAAACAATACCATTTTTTTTTAATTCGATGTTTTTCATTTTCCATAATATTTAAAGACTTTTTTTGTTTAAGATATTGATATTTGTTGAATTATAATGTCTGAATCAAGCCACTCGAAAATCAATGTTGACTATAATCTGGCGACGTTGAGATGACTACAATATAACAATAGTAGAGGGTAGCGAATAATTTATAGCTCCTTTTTAATGTACAGATCTGGAATATGTGAACTGGGTTTTGTTAAATGTTTCAAATTAAGGATACAAGCTTTTTGTTGTTTTATTTTGGTAATGACGAGCAACGACACGCATGATTTACACATGAAATGCGTATGACGTAATTATCTTCTCTTGTAAAGTAACGACTGTAAACTATTAGATAAGATAAAATATAAATTCCACCACCTTATCCCTTCCCTCCCTCAATCAAAATGTTTGTCTTACAATTGGTGACTTTTTTTTCGGCTTATCATCAACCCCCCCTTTTTTTTCCTACACACACACACACGCACCCACATACAAATACCCCTCCCACACAAACATTCATGCTTTTCTTTAAGATTGTCTTTGTAAAAATTTCTTTCCCAAGAATGTCACGTGACGTATTGAATAAACGTTTCGCAAACCCGGTCAAGTTTTGACCAGTGTCCATCGTCATGTGCTGTGCAGCCCAATCCATTTAGGCATGGTCCAGAAACCAATAAAGCGCCTTTCTAGAAATCTCACTTTAAATTAGGGCGATCAGAGTGGACACTGGGGTTTCTGAGATGCCCTGTTGAACTATTTCCATATGGCCGGGTCCAGTGTGTCCCCTGTCAATCAGAAATGACCCTTAGTGACCCTATTGTTCTCAACCCAAACTTGTGAAATCAATTCACTTCTTGAACATCAAGACTGCTGGAAGGGGGAGTGGGGGTGAGGTTCTTTGAAGGAAACTGAGTTGGACATTGTGAACTTTTGTGTGACAGTCAGGCCCAAAACTAGAAAATAGTGGCTCAACTGGACTGAGGTCATCATGCTGAAGACACCATACTGTTGTATTTTTACAAGGAGAAGGCTAACTGTGCAGGGGCGATGATTTAAAAAAAAAGTGTTAAATTGTAAATGATAGCCCAAAAACCTCACGCTATCAGCAGCGAAGACAGGAAGCTTTTGGGATTGAAAAAGGGGGGTGGGGTAAAGGGAAGCTGCTCAGATTGACAGAGGCGTAACCCTTTCTTGATTTTTTGTTGACATCTAAAGCAAAGAGTTGTTGTTGAGGAAAGAACTACTGAGATAGACATCGCCTTGTCACACACACACACAATGGACAGTTTCCTATTTCAAGCACTTAAATAACTTCATCATTCAAATATTCCTGGGGATGTTCTCTTGGAGTTGGGGAGAGGCTGGGTGAAAGAGGTCAGCGTGTGACAGTAGCCCTTGGTAAATTGTGTGAGTGTGTGTGTATTTTCTTCCGTTTCCTAAAACGCCCCCACCGCCACCACCCTCCTCCTTTTATTTTAATATATTAACGTACACATTTACTTACTAGTAAGACAAAAGTGGACGAACTCTGGATGAGTAGGTTTAGTTTTCAAATAATGATAGATAAACGTAAACGCTTAATCTCCAAGGCTCAGTTCCCAAATTCCCTTTTGTGTTTCCAGCTCAGTTTTTCTTGTGAGATAGAAGGTAATACAGCGATGTTTATCGTAGTAGCGGTTTTTCTTTTTTTTTTAATCACTAAATAACAAACACGGCGATTAAAATCTTACTGATTTCTCAGTCAAAATAGGCATCAGTGTGGTGTGATCAGTAGACTTGAGAACCTCTTTTTCTACTTATAAGATATGTATTATTATTATTATGAATAACGCTCCTATTCCATCTTATTTCTAACTTACTTTCAATGTAAGCGACACAATTGAAAGAGCACGTTGATTCTGAGTCGCTTTTGTTTTCTTTCAATGAAAACTTGTTGGGGATTCAATATTTTCACAAATCGTTCCAACTCTCTGCGCCCAGCGTCATTTAAATACAAGTTTTCTAGACCCTAACCCTAACCGCTATATGGTCATTGAAACTAAACAAAGTGACAATGTATTCGAGAATGGAATTGTTAAATAGCGTCATTACCATTTTCATCTGAAAATCAATTAATAAAAACAAGGATACACACGCACGCGCGCACACACATACACACGCCACACAAAACAACGAAAGGCGCAAGTCGTTTAATACCTGTTTAATTGATATTGTTGAAGCCGCGGTCACATGGTTTAAATTTTCTAAGCTGAAAGTACTGACCATTGAATGGACAGAATTGAACTTAATGCTTTTGTCATTTAGTCTTTCATTTTGTCCACAAATCCAACGGTATTGCCAATTTAAACGTCTCTGGTCCCCACTGACCAAATACTGCCCGCTGCTAGTCTGTCTGACCAACATCAAACTGTTTTCAAAAGGCTAAGCTGACCGCTGTCCGAATGTCTGGTTACTGAAAATCTTCACAAACATTCACTAATCTTTTACTTGACCAGCACGTGAAAATCGTTCTTTTTCCTTCAAAACTGTGACTTCTGTTGTCCATTACTGCCCACTACCTTCGTTATGCTTGGCTGGGTCAGAATAAACCCTAAAAATCTATTTGAAAAAAAAAAAAGTTACCTGTAGGGAATATTCATGGCTTTGTAGTTAAGGTGGGGGTAACATGGGGGGGGGGGGGAGGAAAGCAGTACAACGATGTAACGCTAGAGTAATTAGTGCAACATGAAACAAAGAACAGAAGTTTTTGTGTGTTGTAAAGGGAGGGGGGGGGGTCAAGCTTTGCGACCGATTCTGTTGCGTGGTCACTGTCAGTGTTTCTCAAAATGTTATTCGTTCTACAAGTTGTCTACAACCAAAACACTCAATGTTTGAACAGCTCCACAAGGTTGAGCCTCACTAGATCTAGTGTTGGTATCAACCACTGTCCAGCACACTTGACCACTCTAAATGGCGGACCAACCAAGAAAAACTTACTTATTTCCTGTTCGATGATTTGATGGACGTAAATTGTGTCTTTACTCCTAAATAGGGCTAAAGATATGAACTCACTACGCACACAGTGAGGCATTGTACAACCTAAAGCCAGCATCACGTGACTTGTGGGGTACTTTGATCATTGATGAAACAATTTCAAAATCCTCACGGGTAAATAGGAAATGCTTCACTTCAATGAGTCAATGAAAGCTCAGCTTGGCGGGGGGGGGGGGGGGGGGGGGGGAGGGGAATGCCAGATAAAAGTCTCTTGAAGGACTGAAGGGTTAAACATTTCTCTTAGTTTGTATTTTTTGAAATCCTTGAAGTCTTATTCAGCCTGACCTCTTCTTTATGATGTATTACATTGCTTCTTTTTACCCTCTTCGTTTCTATTTTCCTGTTACTGTTTCTTGTAGGAAGGTCTTTACAAGTCCTGAGGATATTGTGATATATCCGACCTGCCAGTTGACAAGTGAGTTCCTTCTACAGCCTTATGAGGACACATCCTCGCAGGACGTGCACAAATAATACGGAGCTATAAATAAACTTAGTAATAACATAGAAACTCAACCATCTCGTCGCATGGTTTGCGGTTCAAGTCTGTCCAGAGTTTTAGCCCTGTCGAGATGTTCTCTGGGATTGAAAGTTAGTTCACTCTCTTTTTTTTTTTTGTTATATTTATTGTTGAATGTGCACTGGGGGAGTAAGAGTGATAAAGAGAGAAACAGATGGAAACTAATTTCTCACCAAGTCAACGGCCGGTACTAGACTATTTGAGTTCAGTGAGTTCTACACTAGACGATGTATTTCTCTAGGTTCAAAAATTGTTTAGGAAATTAATCGATGTAGACATATTTTGTCCATATGTTCTTATCCTATTTGTTTTAAAACACAGAAACACACGCACACACAGAGAGAAGAGAGAGAGAGAGAGAGGACAGACTCGTGGATACACGTCATTTAACAGCTATAACAACGCAATACAGACAAAACAAAACACTCGTATTGATCTTAATATTTCTAATATTTAAAACAATCTTAGAAATTACAACAGTTCAAACAATTACAACAATTCAAACAATTACAACTATCCAAAAAATTACAACAATTTAAACAATTACAACAATTCAAACAATTACAACAATTCAAACAATTACAACAATTTAAACAATTACAACAATTTAAACAATTACAACAATTCAAACAATTACAACAATTTAAACAATTACAACAATTCAAACAATTACAACAATTCAAACAATTACAACTATCCAAAAAATTACAACAATTTAAACAATTACAACAATTCAAACAATTACAACAATTCAAACAATTACGACAATTCAAACAATTACAACTATTCAAACAATTACAACAATTTAAACAATTACAACAATTAAAACAATTACAACAATTAAAACAATTACAACAATTCAAACAATTACAACAATTACAACAATTTAAACAATTACAACAATTTAAACAATTACAACAATTTAAACAATTACAAACAACAATTCAAAAATTACAACAATTCAAACAATTACAACAATTAAAACAATTACAAAAATCAAAGCAATTACAAAACTTCTATCTATTACAACTATTCTCACTGCACCACTAAACATACAGAAGAATGTCATTTCCTCCTCTCTTTAATTCAGTTGATCTTAGCAAGAGTCACAGTCACCAGGTTTAGTTTGCGCATCGTCTGTTTAAACACCCCCACCACACACACACACGCAACCCACACACACACACACACACACTGACTTCAAGTTGATGTCCAGAAGAAACCAGCATTGAAAGTGTTGAGTCCAATAGAAAACAGCCAGGGAGAGATTGCAGTTTAAGTTAGATGAAGTTAATTCAGTCACATAAAAATAAAACACAATTAGATTTGTGAAGGAGTGACAATCGTAAAAGGTGGTTGAGGTTAGGATGTAGTGTGAAGGACTAGAGTCAATCACAAATAAAAAGCATTGTTCCACCATCAGATGTCATCTTGAACTGTGACCCGAACCTTTTGGAGCAATCCCTGTTATGCGATTGATGTAGCTTAGTTACTGATGTATGGATGTATTGATGTATCCTACTGATGTCTTGATGTATCTTATTGATGTATTTATGTATCTCACTGATGTGTAGATGTATCTCACTGTGTGTTGATGTATCCTACTGATGTATCTTATTGATGTATTTATGTATCTCACTGATGTGTTGATGTATCCTACTGATGTATCTTATTGATGTATTTATGTATCTCACTGATGTGTTGATGTATCTCACTGATGTGTTGATTTATATCACTGATGTGTTGATGTATCTCACTGATGTGTTGATGTATCTCCCTGATGTGTTGATATATCTCCCTGATGTGTTGATGTATCCTACTGATGTGTTGATATATCTCACTGATGTGTTGATGTATCCTACTGGTGTATTGATGCATCTTACTGATGTGGAAATGTATCTTACTGGTGTGTTGATCTATCATACTGGTGTGTTGGTGTATCTTATATTCTTACTGATGTATTGATGTATCCTATATTCTTACTGATGTATTGATGTATCTTTCTGATTTGGTGATGTATCTTACTGATGTGGTGATGTATCTTACTGATGTACTGATGTACATTACTGATGTGATGATGTATCTTACTGATGTATTGATGCATGTTACTAAACTTTGTCAACTCGCTAACGATGTCCACCTTGGTTTACTTATTACATTGTAAGATGGGAAGGTCTATCATCTAGTTCATGTAATAATCTGTTTCAAAAACACAACTTTAAACAAAATAGGATTAAATAATTTAAAAAATAACAAAATTTAAGATAAACAAGGTAACAAAGACAGTTTGTGTGGAAACACAAACTCAAAATCGGCCCCCGAAGTGGTCCACCCAGGCAGGCTTCAATATTTTCAGAAAGAACATCCAAATGAAATTATATCAAAGACAAATGAGAGATAAGAATGGAGAAAGAAGGTTGACAGATCTTGTGTAGTGCCCCAGCGGTCCAGCAGATCAAAGGATAGGTGCAAGTGAATGCAAAGTTAGATGTGAACCTGGCCTAACTAGTTCCCATTTCAGACGTTGTGGTCTATAGGGCAGATGATGTAAAGTTCATCTGTTTTTTTGGCCTATGGTTAACGAGGGTGTCATGTAGCCAGCACAACTACCAACGCCTTTACTTTTCCCCAACCAATGTCAGGTACCCATTAGAGCTGGGTGGACTCAGAGGAGCCCAAAGTTGAAAATCCCAGTCTTCACCAGGATTCGAACTCGGGACCCCGGTTCAGAAGCCAAGTGCGTTACCTCTCAGCTACCGCGCCTCTCCTGGACTAACTGAAGTCATATAATGGATGTAATTGTTTTGAAAAGGCACAATCTCTTATTTGAATATTTATAAATACATCAAGTATGTTATAAAATAAATGCTAACGAAAATGAAGTTTACAAGATTAGTATTCGTTTTTATTTAGGTCAAACTTATAATGCATACTAATTAGCCTTTTCTCTTTAAAATACTGCTTGCATAACTGATTTTAAAAGTTAGATTTTTCGCTTTCAGAAAAAAAAAAAGTTGCCGTTGCATCAGAACTTTGAATTGTCTAAAATATTGTGATGTCGGATTTTCAATATCTTTTCTAGTTTACGAGATCTAAACGGGACGGACGGACAGACATTTCGCACAAAACTAATAGCGTCTTTTCCCCTTTCGGGGGCCGCTAAAAAGGAAAACGCTAAGAAGAAATGTGGGACGATGTAATGAATTCTAGGAGACACGATAAAATGATAAATAGAAGATTGGGAGACAATGTAAAAAAAAAAAAAAATAGACAATGTCAATGAATGCTGAACTAAAAACAACTGTTTCCACCTTAATAAAAATAACATCTGTAAACAAAGAGACAGCGGACTCATAACAGGTTACTCCGATTTAAAAACTGCACAATAGTTATTATATGTATATATATATTCACATGCCGCTCCTTAACAATACTATTGGTCATTTAGACACGGGATTGACTCAAACAAATTTTCACTATTTATGGTTTCGTCTCCGTTATGAAATCTTCAATTTTTCGTCATTTTATTGTTTAACAATTGGACACACTGACATCACGTGACAATATTGTTAAACAATTGGACACACTTGACATCACGTGACAATATTATTAAACAATTGGACGCACTGGACATCGCGTGACAATATTGTTAAACAATTGGACGCACTGGACATCGCGTGACAATATTGTTTCACAATTGGACACACTGGACATCACGTGACAATATTGTTTAACAATTGGACGCACTAGACATCGCGTGACAATATTGTTTAACAATTGGACGCACTGGACATCGCGTGACAATATTGTTTCACAATTGGACACACTGGACATCACGTGACAATATTGTTAAACAATTGGACGCACTAGACATCACGTGACAATATTGTTTAATAATTGGACGCACTAGACATCGCGTGACAATATTGTTTAACAATTGGACGCACTGGACATCGCGTGACAATATTGTTTCACAATTGGACGCACTGGACATCGCGTGACAATATTGTTTCACTATTGGACGCACTGGACATCGCGTGACAATATTGTTTCACAATTGGACACACTGGACATCACGTGACAATATTGTTTAACAATTGGACGCACTGGACATCGCGTGACAATATTGTTTAACAATGGGACGCACTGGACATCGCGTGACAATATTGTTTCACTATTGGACACACTGGACATCACGTGACAATATTGTTATGCATTTTCAATCAACAATTTTTGGTTGGTAATTTTATTTCCTTTTATAATTTCCAATATTTTTTTATTTCCCTTGCACGTCTTGACCCTGGGGTCACTGGGTCAGTAAGACATACCTGCCATTTAGTCTTCCCCTCGGATGATCCAACACTTCAAGGTGTTGACGTAACAACTTGTCTTACTTACAGGAATTACTGCTCTTGCTAGAAATGCAAAGCATTCTAAATATGGTTTCGTATTGATTGAAACTCCATGTTTTAAAGTTCTGAAATACTCTGTCTATAGTGGTGCATTGTCTGCTGTAGTGCACGCAAGTCATTTGTTTAAGTCATATGTTTAAGTTATCTGTTTAAGTCATGTGTTTGTTCGACATTCTGGACAGAATTTCAATTAAAACGCATGTCAAACTATTTAAAACTTCAATCATGTATGTTTTGTTTTCATCTTGGAAGTCTTTGGACTTGTCGCGTTTACAGGATTTTTGAAAGACGGAGACCACAAATCGACACAATCTTACCGCCCTTTACTGAGCAGGAGCCAGTCAATGATCACGATTTGATGAATGTTTTGGAAAGTAAATTGAGCTAGAAATTGTATTTTCCAATCATTTTTTTTAAAAATCTAATCAATGTTATTCGTTTCAGCTGTTCCTTAAAAAAATATTACGTTCCTGGGGCTTCGATTTGTCAAGTAAAGTCCTATAGGTCGTTTAGAGTTTATTAGAGACTTGAAGGCGACTCAATCGTTAATGTTCCTTGCTGATGACTTCATAGGTAAAGTCTCTAATTAACAAATCTGAATTGGTCTCTCGACAACAAAAAGTTCATCGTTTGATAATTAAAGAAACGAATGGCTCTGAAAATGATCGTCTGCTATTTGGTAGAAACAAGACAAACATGACAAACACTGTATACTAATATAAGAAAACATTACCTTCTTTCTGCAATTTAGAGATCGATGGTTTTTCACGTAATAACTAATGAAACAATGGAACAGCTTTTAAAATTTCAAGTTTCATGTTCAGCTTTTTAAAACTTTATTGAAATGAAATTGTATTGTAGTTCTCAAGCTTGATTTGAATATTTGTACAACTTCTACTTTGAGGGCTGAAACAGTTTTATTGTAGAATGAGGAATTCTATTTTCTAAGTTTCCCGGCGTACTTTGGAATATAGGTCATCTTATTGAACTTCTGGTTGTGTCTACATACAAACTCCTTTTATATAGAACAATTAACAAGATGTCGAAACTGAGTGTCATTAATAGTACTAACGTTAATCCCAACATCTATAAAATAAATTTCACAGCATAATTGATAAGTAAATATCTAAATTTGAATCAAGTTTTCAAGCAATTTATTTTCAAAACTTCTAATGTAAAAAAATAATCTTTAAAACAGCAACTGATCCAGTTAACACGTTGCTATGTTTCTATTGGGGTCAATGTGTGTATGTGTGTGCTAGTGCTACTGCGATTAACATCTGCGCATTTGATCTAGTTCAAATCTGTGGGTCAGGGGATAGTTCAAGAATGTGGGTCAGGGGAGGAGCTCATGGCTAGAATGTGCACTGTCATTGAGAATCAAAGAAATCTCATCAGAGACTGCACTTAAACAATGACACTGTACAGGTGATCAACGCGTGTCCCTTTCTGAGTCAACATTGTTTAAATACTTGTAGTGCCAGTTCACTGCTCTTCAGTTTCACTTTCCTACTTCTTCTTTCTCTTTCTCTTTTTCAAGTCTTTGAAGCTATGTATCTCTTTTTTTTTCAGGTCTTTAAATCTATGTATCTCTCTTTTTTTTCAGGTCTTTAAATCTATGTATCACTTTGTCTTCTTCTTAGACTTTGTCAGTCGCAGCTCTTCCCCTCTCTACCCTCCTATCTTCCACTTTCTCATCGTCAATCTTTTAATCTTTTGTCTATTTGTCGTCCCCCCTTCTCTCTAACTTTGTCTCCTCCCTCACTCTTTACCCTCTCTTTCTCTCCCTTACTCTTTCTCTCTCCCCAAATGTTCAATTCTATACCCCCCCCCCCAATCAGTTGTCTGTGCTGCTGCTAACACTTTCTTGTAAACCTCTAGACTGCACTGACTTGTCATTTCTCTCGTTCTTTCTTTGACTCCCCAAAATGTGGCCAGTGTGGGGTAGTGTGGAGCAGTGTGGCGCAGTGTGGAGCTAGCGTATCATTTTGTCATGTCACTGACATTAAAGAAACATAATGCCTATCGAGATGTCAGTGTTATGCATTGTTATGCTTCAATCATTCCTACCCATACAGAGCCACCTCCCCCCCCCCCCCCCGACACTGCCAGGCAGTGAAATGACAAACTGGTTGATTATTTCTCGTTTACACCTGAAGACAAGGTGCACGCACCTCCATTTCCACACAGCTCTATACCCCCCCCCCCCCCCGCCACTGGGACTAGATGGGTGAAGTAAAATATCCTGTTTGGTGTTAGTGACACTAGTGACCTCACGTTACTATTGTCTGAGTGACAGAAGCTGCTGACCACAACTGACCACATCTCTGTCTCTGTCTCTCTCTCTCCTTCACATACATACGTCTGTTTCTTTTCTTTACTCTTAGTCAATCAGTCACTCTATCTCTCCATTTTCTCGCGGCCTCTCTATCTCCCATTTTGTTTTGTCTCACACATTTTATCCCTCTTCCTGTCTCTCTTACATCTTTTTTCCCTCAAGCACACCTCACACTCCTCTTTTTTCCCTTTCATACTCTGTAAACTAAAAATCTATCGCAGCCACCATCTCTGTTTCTCTATCACCCACTCAATCACTCACTCACTCACCATCTCTGTTTCTCTATCACCCACTTAATCACTCACTCTCTCACCATCTCTGTTTCTCTATCAGCAACTCAATCACTCACTCACTCACCATCTCTGTTTCTCTGTCAGCAACTCAATCACTCACTCACTCACCATCTCTGTTTCTCTATCACTTACTCATTCACGGACACAGTCTTAGATGCCCGTAAATGAAGTATACATACCACACTTAAGCTATACAATTTGTCTCCGTAAGGGCAGAATGAGACAACACGTATTCCGGAAGTTGAAAAATTGTCGAAACATGTCCTTGTAGATTGTGTCCACTAAATACTTGACTACGTAACAGTACAAAAAAAGCTGCCTTAGAGGCTCGAACAAGGCACTGCCTTCAAAACACAACCTAAAAGACAAACTATATGGAGAACTGCTTAGTCTGGACAACACTGCACATCTCAGATCTAGAACTGCTTAGTCTGGACAACACTGCATATCTCAGATCTAGAACTGCTTAGTCTGGACAATACTGCACTTCTCAGATCTAGAACTGCTTAGTCTGGACAACACTGCACATCTCAGATCTAGAACTGCTAAATCTGGACAACACTGTACATCTCAGATCTAAAACGTATTTTCTAAGCATTGAACATAATGAGAAAAACGAAGAAGTAGATTTTGTTTTTCATAATAAAGTGACAAACTAGAAATCGTTAGCAATTCAACGCACAGAAAATCTTGAATTCGCTTGATATTTTGATATAGTATCAATTGTATCTCTACATATTAGAAATAACCATCAAAGCACTCTTTCTTTTTTCTCCCTTGAGTATACCATGTGTGATTAATATTCTCCTAAATCTAGCTATATAGTTCTCCATCGTGGTTCGATGATGACCACTTTGTCATTCAGGGGGCTGGGGGCTTTGCACTGGGGTTTCATGCCACCTCATGTGGCTGGTGAGACCTATGTGAGCCCGGAATGTTCGGCCGCACACTTGGCAGGTTATTCCAGCTGGAGCTAGTGTCGTTTGCCTTGCTTTTCTTCTCTGGCGTTTTTCTTCTGCCAGCGTTGTTCTTTTTTCCTCAGCCACCTGTGCGCCAGTTTTCACAGCGCGACGCCATGATGCTCTGTCATGTGCCTCTGTCTCCCAGGTGCCTGGGTCTATGCTGAACGCCTTCAGAGAAGCTTTGAGGGTGTCCCTGAATCGCTTTCTTTGACCACCTTGCGAGCGCTTTCCTTCGCTTAGTTGGCCATACAAGAGTCGTTTAGGGATGCGGTGGTCTTCCATTCTGTAGACGTGACTTTTTCCGTTTCTGGAGAGTGTGCTGCCAAGATATGTGAATTTGTCCACTGCGTTTATATCCTGTCCATTTATAGTGATGCTTGGATCCGAGAAGCTTTCCCAGGAGTAGGTAGATATAAGACTTCAGTCTTGTTTGTATTAATGGTAATACAAAATCTAGCTAGAAAGTTGAGAGTCGCATTAGCTTCTCGGTTATTCAATTCTAAGACTGAACCTACTTATCTATCTCTTTATAACTTGAAACCTTCAGGAAAACGAAAAGTTTAACCAGCATGTTTAGCTGGTATCGATCTAACATTAACTTGAGGGTAGGAGTTCTAATCCCAGAAGTGAATGGATTAGTTCGATAACTAGAACTCATTGAAAGAATAAGGAGACATGACGTATCAATGACGTAATTATAACTTGAAGAAATTGGTGTGCGATTTATGTGCGTGTGAGGTGAGAGGTGGTGGTGTTATAGTTAAAAAGTAAGTATAACTTTAGTAAGTTTCAAATATCTAAAGCACAAGCAAACGTATGGTCTTCAGATTAAATGGCAGGTAATTCATAGTGACCAAGTGACCTTAGAGTCAGAAACTTTTTTTTAAAGTTTGAAATGAAGGGTTTTATTTGTATGCACTTTGTTTATTATTGCGCACGGAATGATACGAACATTCAGATGACATAATCGAACGTAATCTCTTTTTAAACATATAAGTTCATTGTAAAAGACATGAAATAACTATATGATCTCACTAACAAGAGCTAAAGAATTTCAAAATAAAAGTATTCGTCTTTCCCCTTTAGTCTCCTGGCAGCTTGTGTCAATAGCAAATACCTTAAACCTCCTTGAAAAGTAAAAATTTCATAGTGCTTGACATAGCAAGTCACTAGGGTAAACATTGGCCTCCCCCCAAACTGAGTCATTCCGACAAGTCTTGGCTATACTTGCTTCTTTGTGTGCTAAGAAAACTCTCGAAAAAATAACTCCTCGCTTTTATCGCTACGTAACGAAACAGAGATTTTCAAACAAAATATTTGAATTCTGATTGGCGGAGATGAAAAACAAGACGTGTAGAGAGTATCTGTGAGATAAAGCAACTGCGCATGTATTGCTTTTTAGAATCGATAGTCAGTTTTAAGTTACATAATTTCTAGGTATTGGGAAACCAAAGAGGTACAGATTGTTGACTAATCACAGGCAGGTAATTAAAAATACATCAGCGTATATTGTCCTAAGTTCTAGCTCCTTAAAGTGTCCATGTTGTTTTATGTTATACACGATGACAAATAATTGTTTGTCTAATTATGTAGTTTTACAAATAATTTTTTAAAGAAAAGAATGTCACATGGCAACCAAAATAGAAACAGCAAAGTTGAAAGAAAGACTAAAAAAAATGCATGGTGTTATATATGAAAGAGAAGTGGGAGATAGCCTTCTAGAATATTACAACATTAATTCTGATGTTCAGTAAATTGTGATTGGTTAGGGGAAAGAACAGCAGTAGGGAAGACAATTTGTTCTCTTCGTACTGGTACGATACTAAACTAAACATAAACAAAAGTTTCAATGGACCCACGTGACCATACCTGAAGTAAGTTGAATAGCAGCGTGTCAAGTGAAAACTTTGTCAAAAGTTTTTGTTACGGTGGGGAAATACGCTCCCTCCCCCCCCCCCCCCACCATTTGGAGACATGGTGGGCTAGATTATTAGTGCTTCTAACTCCACTACCAAGAATTCAAGATTGTAGAACGGGCTTGTGTCCACTCAATTCTAATAGGACGCTGACCTGTCATTGTTGGTGTCCACACCACACTCATAAGTCACTGACCAATAGAGGGATTAAATTACTGATCCCATGCAGGAGCTGATTTTTTTTAAATTGTAAAAATGCCCCTAATCCTTTAATACGGTTACAAAATTTAACTTCTGTTTTTCAAAAGCAAACAAAAACTTGTTCTTTGAAAGGTCATGTTAGGGTGTAAATACAAAGTTAAATAAAAGCTAGAACTATCCTAATTGAAATTCAAAGAAGTTCGTTTTAAGAAGAGCGTTTATTACAAAAGACAAAACCCTTTGGGTCGTTCAGAAATTATTGAAGACTATCTCTAGCAGACCTTGTTTCTCTTTATTCCTCTCCCCTTCTATCACTCCTTCGTACTTTCCCCCCCCTCTCTCTCTCTCTCTTATAATACATTTTTTTCTCTCTCTCTCTCTCTCTGCCTTCTTCCATCTCTCTGACTTCTACTTGGCACTGAGCTCATCTAGATGCAGATCTAATCCTGGAGTGCACTCACTTCCTAAATTCTATTTTACGCATTGCTGAAGATGATAACTCGAACCTGGTACTGCGATCACACACACACACTAGCAGAAGAGTTAAGTTTTAGACAAGCTAACTCTTCAACAATGAACTCTCTGACCATTGGTCTCATCTTGACAATATCATAATAGGACGCCACCTAGGCGCCTTCTTGACAAAGTTGTCGCAATAATGGTAAAAGAAACAAGTTCCCCACATGCATGAACACATGTATACAAATACCAAAGTTATTAATAGTTTTTAAAGCGCTGGGCTTCCGAACCGGGGGTCTCGGGTTTGAATTTTGAATTTTTTGGATATTTAGGGCGATCGTGAGTCCACCCGATTCAAACGGGGAGAAGTACAAATAGAAATGAAAAAAGTTTGAGAGCTGGGACAAGTCCCAAAAAGTGGTTTGAGAGCTGGGACAAGTCCCAAAAAGTGGTTTGAGGGCTGGGACAAGTCCCAAAAAGTGGTTTGAGGGCTGGGACAAGTCCAAAAAAGTGGTTTGAGGGCTGGGACAAGTCCCAAAAAGTCCAATGAGTTTAGGAGCTCTTGAGGCGCCCTGACCGCATTTCACCTCAACACCATGTTTCGCAGTATCTTGCCAAACGAATGATGACCTGGCAGGCATGTTGGGTTTTCCTCTAAGAAATGTTGATTTGAGCTGTGCCGATGAATGAACTTATTGACGACCATTTTGATGACGTACTTTTAGCCTGAACGAGTCACTTATGTCTAAAACATTTAAGTGTTAAAAATCTCTTTTAATACAACCGGCTTTACAGGCCTGGTAACGTGGCGCGCACACTGACACACAGATTGTAAGTTTATTTAGAAACCATATTTGAAGATTGCAAGCACAAAGAACTCGAGCAATTCTTTCCAGTTACACAATAGAACATAACAATAACAAGAAAAAAACATCTGACCCAGAGCTGGTCTTTCTTAGGAGATGGTGGCGCGACAGGGCGAACCACGGGGTACCAGTCTTCTTAACCACCGTTTCAGCCCCTTCAACCCTATTCCCCACACCAAAAGATCACTTCAGATAAAATTGTAACAGGATCCATTTGGTAATAAACTTGTCTAACAGTGGATCACAGTTACCGCCCACATACTGAGACTGGGGAGTGAGGACGGTATCGATATTTATACGGATATCCTCGAATACATACTAACGAAAGAGTTTCACACTTATTGAAGTATCGATACCGTGAAATAAAGCTACGCTATTAAATAACAATATTTTTATTTTCGTAACTTACGAACGATACGGTCGAAATCGCAAGCTAATGGCCACTTGTATTTGTCTACTTGCCCGGCTCCTCACTCTATGCGTCACAATTAAATACAAAAATAACAATTATCACCTCGATATAAATCAATGCAATAAAAAAAATATCGTGTGGCCAATAGTCAAACTATTTTATTGTTTTCAATATTTAGTATTGTACTTGAATGGAATAAAAGTGGATGAAAAATGAAAGAACGATATAATATCCTAAACGATTACTGCAGACATGAAGCTTGCAATGCATCACGAGACACGGAGACAGAAGTCACCAAAACGAGGCTTAACTTTACGACCAGGATGAATATTAAACGACCGTTCTTGTATATTTCTCTTGTGTGATGTTTATGGCTGCTTGCTTTAGCTCGTTAGGTTGGCGAATAGGGTTGGTTGGCATTGGGTGGTCAAGGCAGCAGTGTGAGGTCCACAAATCCCTTGACATTTGACAATCAGGTCACTTTCGTAAAAGAGAGTTACAACAAAAAAAAAAGGGGGGGGGGAGGAGGAGGAGGTTCGACTTGAAACATTTTATTGAGGACGTTGTGACTTGATTGTCGGTTTGACTTTGAACTAATGGCTTCAGTCATACGCTTAGGAAACTTCCGCCACCCTCCGTCCACTGCAAGCTTTTCAGAGAGAGGGTCTGTTTAAACATGCATTCTGTCCAGCGGAGAAGTCTCTATAGATTAGTGAAAGAGACAGACAGACAGAGAAAGAAAGAGAAGAGAGAGTGACCAAAAAAAATACCTCGTGAGACAGGGAGAAACAGAAAGCAGAGAGAATGAGTGGAAGAATGTATTTTAATTGAATAATTTTGTAGATTTAGATTTTAAAAAACTGTTTAATTAATAACATAAACATCAGAAGACTTCATAAAAAAAAACAACTTCCATGTCACATAAAAGTATTTCTATTTGCTATATATAGCTCCTCCTTCGTGGTCGAAGATGAGCACATTTCTAATTTCCTATGGACTCGAAGATGACTGTAATGTACAATCCTCGCTTTAAAAAGCCGACCGCATACGTGGCATGGGTGGGTTAGGTCAGTTGCAGATAGGCGTGCTTCTTCTCTCAGCTTTTTGTTGGTTCGGCGCTCTTTCGCCTAGGCCACTTTTCTTGTTTCATATCTTGAGACACCGAGACTTACAGCTTCACGCCATGAGGAGCGATCGAGAGCTAGTGGTTCCCAGCTGTGAATGTCAATATCACATTCCTTGAAGGAGCACTTGAGAGTGTCTTTGTAGCGCTTGTATTCACCTCCCTAGAGCGCTTTCCTGCACACAACTCCCCGTACAGAAGTCGCTTGGGAAGGCGTTTGTCTGGCATGCAAACTACATGTCCCGCCCTTCGAAGTTGGGACCTTTTTACTGTCGCATTGATACTGTACATGTTGGACAGCTTTAGGATTTCTGTGTCTGGTATGTGGTCGGACCAACACACCTTATGGATACTTCTTAGAGAGCGTAGGTGGAAGGAGTTTAGCTTTTGGTGTGACGGGAATATAGGGTCCAGGAATCTGATGCATATAGGAGTGACGGGAGGACTACAGCACTGTAGAATTTCACTTTTGTGGATATGCTGAGAGTGTTGGTTTGCTTGAGCACGATGGCAAATGTAACAACTGATCAGAAGCCCTTGCTTTGACTGAGAAAAACAGGTTTTTATTAAATTAAAGAACAATATCCCAATTATAAGCTCTAAACGGGAAGGTTTGTGCAAAGTTACATTGATTATCAAACTTATTATTGACCCAATTATCTCAGTATTCAAACTAATAAGAAGTAAGAGTCTTAACCAAGATGTACTTGAAGATTGGGAAACAAAACATTCCGATAATTGGTACCACAGGTATCCGCTGGCTTAGCATGGGCAAAGTATTGAGAAGAATATGGAATCACAAGGAAGAAAGCGTTATGTCCCTTGAAGAACATTGAATGTGACTTTGCTACTAATATTTCTAAATGAAAAGTGAAAGACAGACTTCATGTTTTTCATTGCAGATATTACAATGGACGGTTTGCACATGAAATATATGTTCAATTTAAATCTTTTCAAACAAAGTGCTCCCATTTCTCCAGACAAGCAAGCGAAAACAGATTTTGTCATTTTGCTTTGCTGAAAGGTGAAAATATTTCTAGTGAAATGTTTGAAAAGTACAAGACTTTTTTGGATTCCTTGATTCTGGAATAAGAAAGCAAATTTTAAGACGTCAACAAGGAACTAGTTTTCAATACCCTCAGTTCACCATTTAGTGCAAAAGCTGATTTACTTCCAAATAAATTATGACCTGAAAGAGAACCTCCTGGAGTTTTATGGGTGCCAGAAGCTGTATTTACACAATTTAAAATAACTTTGCTGCTAAACTTTCACATTATTTGGGTCCACATTCATCTGTGAACAGTGTTTTTTTTTTAAATAAACAAGTATAAGAACAGGTTGGTGTGCTGACTGACTGTAATTTGACAGCAGTCACAAGGATAAAAGCTTGTAAGCTAGTGGTGAAATGTTGTAATGTAAAAAGACAATAACAAAATTTAAAATCTAAATTCGCAAAATTCGTTTCAGAAATTACTAAATCCTTAATTCCTCAATGGAAAGTGTACCAAAATGAAATGTTAATGTACTATACATAATAAATGTGAATTAAAGCACATTATACACTAGCTGTTAGCAAGCGTATTTTTTTACAGTTGTAAGTACATATTATATATAAATAAATATGTGCCCCCTCCCATTCCCAAAACGTTTAAAAGCAGCCCTCGATAGAAAAAGGTTACCCAGCGATGATTTATACCATAAGTTCCACAATTCAAAGGTAGGTTGGAAATAGGGAATAAATATTTATTTATTTTTAGGAGAAATTCATCTATTGGCGAATGAATAAAGAAATAACTAGTTCAGGTGTCTGTTTTGTTTTTGTTTGTTTTTTGTTCCAAGGAAGTGTTGCTACACTATGTCATTTAGAAAGTATTCGATAAATTTGTTGCCTTCTGTAGCACTGGACAATCCAATGTCTAAATGCTTATGTTTGTTACTTAAACTATTGTTCATTCTTTAGTTGGCAAGAGAGATCTTCTACTATAACGCACTATTCATCACGAACGCCTCACTATCAGTTCATTGTTGGTGCATGCGTGTACAAGACAATTTCCCTTCTACAAGAGTCACTGCCTCTGCACTAAACACTTCACACTAAGCGACAGTAGAACCAAAAAAAAAGGAAGGAAAAAGACAGCGGTGTCGCATCAAGTCGCCGGCACAACATTGCGGGTCATATTCCAGTTCTATCTAAATATTAATTTGGTTGTGCAAACAGCCCTGTTCAAACCCCGTCATCGCCCCACCCACACGTACGCTCCTTTGTCCCCTTATTAGCTGTGCGGGTGCAGGTGAAAAGGAGACTGTTGATGGCCCCCTAGGGAGGCGTGATTTCACATAGGTTAACTAACTCAAGGGATTCATCCAGTGAGCGCCCCCACCCAGCCATGATTCTTGCTCTTTATTTCCTCTGCCCCCCCCCCCCCTCCTTATACGTCTATTTTATTTTATTTTATTTTACATTCTTCAGTATGTGCTTTCCCTATTGAAGTCACATAACGAAAGTGAACATTTTTGTAGAAGTTGCCTCATCCAGTCGGTGGTTGACATAATAGGAAACATTAGAAAGTCAAGGTAAACTTTGAGGTAAACATTGGAATAGAGTGTACGGGGAAGAGTTCAAGAGATAAAACTGTCAATAGATCGCAGTCTCTGTTTGGTTTAAAGATTTACTCTTTTTTTTTATTTGTAATCTTTAGTAGGACATTCTTTCTTTCACTCTCTTTCACTTTCTTTCACTCTCTTTCACTCTCTTTCACTCTCTTTCACTTTCTTTCCTTCTTTTTTCTCTTCCTTTATTTTTTTCCCGTCCTTTTTTAGGTCTCTTGTTTTCTTTCGATCAATCTCTCTTCTGTTTCACAATTTCCTTTTTACTTTCTGGTTTCTCTCTTGCAATATCTGTCTTTGCAGATCTCTCCCGTTCTTTCTATCTATTCTCTAGCGTCACACAACTTGATAGCGTCACACAACTCGATAGCGTCACACAAGTTGATAGCGTCACACAAATCGATAGCGTCACACAAGTTGATAGCGTCACACAAATCGATAGCGTCACACAAGTTGATAGCGTCACACAACTCGATAGCGTCACACAACTCGATAGCGTCACACAACTCGATAGCGTCACACAGCTTGATGGCGTCACGGAACTAGATAGCGTCACACAACTTGATAGCGTCACACAACTTGATAGCGTCACACAACTGGATAGCGTCACACAACTGGATAGCATCCCATAGTTAGGGATATAAAACTAAATAGCGGCACACATCTAACATCCTTGTAAAAAGTTTTTTTTTTAAAGTAGAAAGTGCTGTGTACAAATGAACTACAAAAAAACTGTCATATATGTCTAAATTAGTTTGAGTAGTATTCTCGGACCAAAATAGTAGATAGAGTTAGACAGGAAATGCGACCTGTTTAGAGGCGCTAAAATGAGTGACAATGTAGACGCTTAAAGTAGAAGACTTGACGACTATTTCCCCTGTAAATAAACCTTTCGAATGTGTACTAAAGGGTTATCAAGTTCTTTAAAGAGTGCCTGAAAAGTCGAGCAGCTGTGCGGAATCGCATGTGTGTTATAAGTCTTGATTGGAGCACAACAAAACGTAGAGATACAGTCAAAGCAATAGTCCTACAGTATAGTGAAGCACTCACCTTAGCGAATAAGTTTTTATCAGCGTATCTTTGACAAAACTTCTATGGCTATAATTTCCTGTAGGAAAAGAAAAAAAAAAGGAAATATTAGAGTACTAGTTGAAATACTGAAAATGATTTCTATAGAATTAATTATATGATTCATTGTACTCATTAGTTGACACTATAACTCATTAGGAACATACGAATGCTATAACATTTGTAACAAGGTTCAAGGTTGATGTCTTTTGAGTGAACAAGACGTTCTTATGAACAACAAGATGTGATCTCACCACGCGCTGGAGTTTCTTACGAACGCCTTTGAATGTCTCTTAACTTCAGTATCGGCCTGGACTATCTGTTAGTAAGTAAGTGGTTCTCAAGACTATAAACGATTGGGAGGTATGTGTTCTAAACTTTGATTTGATTTACTGAGCAAGGAAATTGTATTGTACTAAGTGTGAAACTTTCTGACACATTGTAGTGACCTTTCAATGTATATAGATCTTGACGTAACGAGAACTTTTGTCTTTCTATTGAAGTTTTGATAACAAACAAAATAATTCATAACCAACAATGATTAACTATTATTGGTTAATTTGTTATTGATTCGTGTTTGCTAGGTACAATAAATAATTGTTTCAACGTTCGATCTAAAATTGGGTGTGGGAGAAATAACTTGTACAATTATCTAAGGGGCTAAAACCAGACGTATTAAGCCATATCTTTGAATACTGGACGATTAATTTCCCGTCTTGGTAGCAAAACAACATAATTAATAACTAGTAATGAATGACTGATTGGTTATATTATTTTTATTGATCATGTATTGTCTTCGCCAATGAATAACTGTACAAATTTTCAACTTGATCCGAGAATGGGTGTGTGAGAAATAAAATGTACAAACTTTTGCCAGACAGACAGAGTGAGGTTTGTAAAAAAATTGTTGAATTTGTATTTCAGATCAGGAGTAAATGTAAATTTTCTAACTAGTGTGTATTGTCGTATATCGCCAAAGATGTATCTTGTACGTGGTATTCTAACATTGACTTAGTTGGAAATAATTGACATTTTATTGCTGTTAAAGGAAGCTCAACAAACTATGTTTTTTTATGTGTTCAGAAATTAATAGATAAAATAAAAATATTTTTAAAAAATTTGCTGACATTTTTATTAGCGGCTCCCGAAAGCGGAAAAGACGCTATTAGTTTATCTGTCCCGTTTAGATTTCGTAAACTAGAAAAGATAGTGAAAATCCGACATCATAATATTTTAGACAATTCAAAGTTATAATGCACAGGCTACTTTTTTCTTTTCTGAAATCGAGAAAAATCTAATTTTTTAAATCACTTATGCAAGCAGTTTTTTTTTTCATAAAAATACATCCCTTTTACAACTATTTACTATTAATAGTGATTTTATATTTTTACTATAAAGCTACACAAGCCACTACATAAAAAGCACTATATTTACACACACACAAAATGTTTATTATTTTTTAAAGAGAAACAATCTATTTAGTATGCATATAAGTCAGACATAATTTTAAACATTAAGTAGTTTTTCATTTTATCGCGTAAAAAGAAAATGACTTTATAGTACAAATTAAATATTAAAACATGTTTTTAGATATATTTTCTTTGATCTGCTCGAACCTTCCATCAACCCGATCGAGCTTACTAACTGGGGAAAAATCCGCTCGAGGAAAAGTACGCTTGGCGATACTTACCCTACACCTCTTTGACTTCGTATTTAATTTTAACTAAGCCTAGTGATACATTAAATCCAATCTATTTTCATAGAAAAAAGGACGAGGAATTCAGAGATACTATGAATTTTTTCATAGGTCAGACCGTTACCGTGCTATAAAAATCCAAACTTGAAAATTGCTGCCAACGGGCTTAATGCGCTCGAACTTCGCATTTTACTCTCTCTCTCTCTATTTTTTTTTTTTTACGGAAATGTTTTTTTCTTGAGGAATAAGAGATTGGCCCTTTACAAAACAATTAGATCAATTAGATATTCATTATAAGACATCAATTAGGCCAGGTTCACATCTAACTTCACATTCACTTTCACCTATCCTTTAGTCTGCTTGACCGCAGGGGCACCACACGAGATCTGTTAACCTTTTTTCTCCATTATTTTCTGTCATTTGTCTTTGATAGAATTTCATTCTGATAATGTTGAAACCTGCCTTTTTACCTGCCTAGGTGGACCACTTTGGGGGCCGATTTTCAGTTTGTGTTTCCACACAAACTGTCTTTGTAACCTTGTTAGATTCCCAATTTATCGGTACAAATTACCCAAAAGTAATTATTACGTATTCGCACAAGCACCGATAATTATTATTTAATAATTAATGGGAATGAGCTGAACGCTCTCCTGTGATATAAACGTCGAAATATTATAGCCACATTAAGGCCCCCATAGTGTGTGCCGCGACCAGGTGCGGACTGGGTATCAAAATCGGCCCGGGCATTACGATGTAAACCGGCCCATAAATGGTATGTCATATATTTTCGGTGTGGGGGAACTTTTACCCCTCCCCGCAATTTATACATATATATTAGTGTGTGTGTGTATGTAATTAATCTTCATTACATTCTGATCTTTCATTCTTTTAAACGTTTTTTCTAGCCTAGAATACTCTCTTCCTATAATTAGTGGAAAGACAGTACACACCGCCAAGGGACAGGAAAGGAGTCTGGGAGAGCGCTGTGAGCTCCCCTAGTGGGGTCCGGAGCGAAGCCCCGGTACCAAGAATCATTTCCGTTATTTTAAGCTTTCAAAAATGCATTTTCTGAGGTATATACAGTGCAATTAGCATGCTACTCTTCCGCTAAATTTGCTATTACTGGAGTTCAAATAGAAAATAGTAGAAAATAGTAAAATGCTTTAGTTTTTGTATTTGGGGGGGGGGGGGGGGGCGGGAGGGTAACCATTTGGTGACTGTAGTTTGTGTAAAGGACTTATGTTAGTTCAATACAGGTATAGCTCGTGTAGGGGTATGATTCTCACATGCAGAGCTTTACAAGTATTGTAAAGTACCACTCAATGAAAGGAGTATAGAATTTGTATTTTATTTACAGCCAACAATAGGTTACACATGTAACATTGAATACTAATCATCAATACTAAATGTACCCAAATTAAATACTATAGGGCCCTTAGACTAGATTCAATTAACATAGGCCATCAATGCCGCACATAATATTACCCCCGAATAGTCCATTCACACACATAGCAAAAATAATAATATTACATCTCCTTACGCTAGGCATAAAAACTGATAAACAATCACAAGCACCCTACTCAGACCGGGTCAGCTCTCCAACTGCTTGACTGACCGCTAAAAACCTCATTGTCCCCCCTTGAAAACCCCGTGATAAAAAACATTCACAAACCAAAAAATAAAATAAATAAACACACACACAATCTCACATCTTACCCCCCCCCCCCCCCCGGCTCTTGACAGTTTGCTTAAGTTGGCTGGCTGCACTGGGGCTGTAAGTAAAGTTTCCCTTTCAGACAATGAGGTTTGAGGCAAGTGATGGTTTGAACCCCTCCCCTCCCGACTACGCCCATGTGTTATATTATAGGTGTAAGCCTAATTCTCTACAAAATATATAAAGTTTGATAACACATCGAAAACTGGATTGATGCATTCGTAGGATTACATAATGCATTCTATTTATACATGTATGTAGTCTGGAAACTATAAACAATACAATAGCAGCCTAATGAGTTTGAAGCTTTTTGGTATTACTTATAGATTACAGAAGTTTCTTAAAAAAATAAGATATCTACGTCCTACGCATTTCATGTGTCAATCTAGTCATGCATGTTGATCTGTGACTTAAAATATGCTTAATCATTTGTTTCCTGGCTGACTCAGGCAACCCATTCCGTTAAAAGATAATAGAAATCAGAACGGTTAAAGAGATACTTAGTTAATATGACATGCTCTTGCTTCCTCCTAGTACATTCTCAAAAACGCGATTTGTATATGAATATACCATGACCCATTATTTAAAATATAAATCTCCTTTCATTAAATATCGGATGTGACAGCGCTATATAAATTATTGTAATAATTTTCACCATTAATGACTTCATACTAAACATAAGTTTGCCATTAATTATAATATTATAAAAATTTATTAGATTTAGATTTATTTTTCAATTAAATATTTTTTTTAAAGCCATAAGTGTAGTATTTTTAGATCTATGTTTTTAAAAATAAACAAAGAGAAACTTACTATTTCTTTTCAAATCTTGAAAAAGATCACCATTATAAAGGTGCTTACAATACTTCCCAATGGCCGTTTTAAAACAGGTCAACTAATTTCAGTGCATCTTATCAAACCCAATGTCCAAGTGCTGCACAGTCACTAGCAGCTCATTTGAAAGCAAACCTTTTGGTATTGGACAGAAGCCCACAAGGAATGAGACGGGCTCGGAGACCAAAACAAGGAGATCAGTTGGTACTAGAAGCATAGATAGCAGCATAGACATGGACTCAAATGAGGGGAGTTACCAAGACAAGAGTCCAATGGCGAAGTACTTTGTGTGTTCAAAATAAAAGTATTAAAGTAAAAAAAAACACTTCATTATTTCTTGTCAAAATGACGTAGTTGGGTTTCTATTTCGCCAGGTCATAGAAGGTCATATAAGTCGTTCTGAAGTAAAAGAGCTTTGTAATCAAATTTATTTGTTCATATATTCATAACACTAGAACTAACTTATCTTTTTCTTCGTTCACTATACATTGTCTTAAAAGCCTTCAGACTCACAGTTTTGCAAAGCGTCCGTGAAAGCCTTCAACCCTGTAGCCTGAGAGACTGAATCACATAATAGAGCAGTGTGGAAACATCCTCAAAAAATAGCAGAGGTCAAGATAACAGCGCGGGAAAAAAAAGCCTTGCAGAGAAAAAAAAAAACACAACAGACACAGGCTCAAGCTGGACTAACTTGGTTCATGTTTTGTTAGGTACAATAAACAATTGAGCAAAGTTTCCACTTTACCCAAATTGGGGGTGGGAGAAATAACGTGTGCGAATTTTTTACTAGACAAAAAAATAGTACTTATACAGAAGACAAATACAAACTCACACCCAGTGCTTTTTGGTGTAAAAAAATAGGTGCCGTACTCAGTGATTAGGTGCCGGTACTCAGTAGTTGATTGCCTTACTTTTACTACTAAAATTAATAATATACGTTAAAATACCAGAAAAGTATTTTTTTTTTCAAATAGGTGCCTGTACGCCGTACCGAAGCGTACCGTCACAAAAAAAGCCCTGCTCACACCTATATATAAATTAGATAGGCATATATAAAAAGCTAATGATTATGTAAACAAATATGTAACGCAAAGAATAAAAAAAAAAAAGTACACATTAAGTTATAGTAGAAATTTTATTATTTATTATTATTGTAAATTATATTGGCCTTATTCAGTCGTAGAAAGACTATGGTTCATCTCAGAGCACACTTCCTCATGTGGCTGTGGAGCCATATTTTGGAGAGATACTCCCGTCCACAGATAACGCAGATTAATGTGGCTTTTGCTTCGGTGGTAGAGGAGCTGGCCGTTTTTCAGTTTGTACGTTTTTCTTCCTGAGCTGAGACCCATGTACTTTCACTGTCCATAGCTTTCTTGGTCACTGTCTCTCTCCATCTGTTGCGGTCTAGAGCTATGTCTTCCCAATTGTCAGTATTGATGTTCACTGATTTGAGGTCACGTTTTATGTAACGGAGGTGGAGCGACCAGTTTTTCTTGTGCCAGTCGCGAGTTGTCCATAGAGGATGACTTTCGGGATGCGCTTGTCCTCCATCCGGCGAACATGTCCAAGCCAGCGCAAGCGGCGTTGTCTGAGGGCTGTAAAGATGCTAGGAATACCTGATCGCGCAAGGTGATGGGTACAGTACAATTCAACGGAGCCAGCTCTGAAAGTTTCAGTATAAACAGCGGAGTTAAACAAGGGTGTGTCCTGGCCCCAACCCTCTTTGGAATACTATTTTCACTGCTAATCCACAACGCGTTTGACAAATCCACCGAAGGCATCTATCTCCATTCCAGATTTGATGGCAAGCTCTTAAATATTGCCAGAGTGAGGGCCAAAACTAAAATCAGAGCCACCCTCGTAAGAGATATGCTATTCGCGGATGTCGCAGCGGTAGTGGCACACACGCAAAAGGAACTTCAGTCACTAATGTCCCGCTTCTCTCAGGCCTGTAAAGAATATGGCTTGATTATTAGCACGAAGAAAACAAATGTTATGGGACCACCTGCTACAGCACCACCCTCCATCCTCATAGACGATAACAAGCTGGATGCCGTAAACGAATTCTGCTATCTAGGATCCACAATTACAGATGACCTGTCTCTAGAAGAGGAGATAAAAAAAACGCATAGGGAAGGCTGCCTTGACATTCGCTAGACTCAGGCCAAGAGTTTGGGAAAACCATAAGCTAACTACGGTGATTATTGTAAATAACTAGATGTAAAAACACCTGACTTTGTGTTTAGAACTGAGACTACAGCAAATAACACGATTTTGTCAATAAAATGATACCGGAAATAATACTATTCTAGATTTTATCGCGCATTCGTAACATAACACAAACACTTCTACTCACAGTAAGATATCCAAAGATCGTTTTCAAATATATCCAGTCTGATTTCAATCATTATGAAGTTGTCTCTGATCTTAACTTCAATAGTTGTTGTTGTTACATGTAACACATTAACTTTTACAATGCGAACAATGACCTTGGACTAGAACAATTCTAGATTGTCTACGTGCATATTTACATGTCATCTTGCATGCAGTAGCAGACTATGTGTCATTAAGGCCCGAATCACTAGGGCATGTAGCATATCAAATATCTTTCACTGGTATTGAATTTAATATGCATTGTGGTTCCTTTTGACTCTAAAAAAAACCCACAAACTAGCTGCGTCCAAACAAAAATATATGGTTTGGGGTGAGGGCAGCAGTCGGACTTATTTAAAATTTTTCCCAAAACAAATTAAAAAAAAACATAATTTAAATTTAATTTAAAAAAAAGGGGGGGGGGGGCGTGGACCTCCCTTAGAGATGAAGAAAGAAAGATTGTGTTTCATATAGCGGGCCGTTACTAAATCGCTTATCTTACATAAAATTATAATTTTGTTAGAGAAGCTATTTTAACTGGCAAACAAAGTCGAAGAAATCTGGCGCGAAACTTCGCGTGTCCAAGTTTATAGCCTCGAACCGTTAAAGTATCAAATTTTAGCCTCGAGTCCATGAACACTGCCAGCATTTTTTTTTTCTTTTCTGTTCGTATTTTAATGTAGGAATTGTCGGGTTATGTCGCGCTGATCCAGAAATCCGACAGTTTAACTGGCAAACTAAACTGTAGTGTCATATGATGCCAGTCTGGATTAAATGGTCGTTTGTTTCAGTTTTGGCAATAAAATAGGAGGGACTGGGGGTGGATTCGTGGTAGCCCTTACAGCCATTTTATTTTGGCGATGTAGCGATGATAAAGGGGACGGAATGTTGAACAATAGCAAAGGGAGGCAAATGCATAGAGGTAAAAAGAAGTCTTATTATACAACAGTCGCGGTTGATCTTAGAGATAGAATTCGCTCAGTTTATGTGAATCAAGATTAAGGTTATTCACCTCATTTCAATTGTCTTTGCAGTTTCTTGTCTCCTGATATTGTTTCATTCTGTGATGCCCAAACCACAGCCCGCGGACCAGATCTGACGCTATCCGGGCCCTCAAAACTTTTGGCAACAGAGCCTAATAAAGTCGAAGGGTTCCATTAGACTTCACAAACAAAGTGTGGTCATGTGGCTCCATGCCGCGTGTGCTGGACATTAGACTTGACAATTATAATGTGGTCATGTGGCCCCCATGCCGCCTGTGCTGGACATCAGACTTGACAATTATAATGTGGTCATGTGGCCCCATGTCACCTGTGCTGGACATTTATTAGTCCACTAGGCCGAAAAAGCTTGATCAGAACTGGTTCAATTCTAGAGCGTGTTTCAACTTCTTTACTTCTATTCAGAATGAGACAGTGTTGATGTAGTGGTATTATAGGAGTGATATAGTAATAGTGGTATAGCTGTGATAGTGTGGTGTATAGCTCTATTGTAGGAGCAGAGTGAAAAGACCTCTTCGATGTCCAAAGGGTTATTTGAAGATTGAACTCCAGTCTAGTTTAAAGATTGTGTATCCAGTAAATATGCTGATATATGTCCAGTTACGATGTTTACGTCCAGTAATGAACTTAGTATGTATGTCCAGTGATAATGTTTGTGTATCTATTCTGTAATGATTTGTATGTCCAGAAGGAAGTTAGTAGACATATATATGACTAGTAATGACTTGTATGATGTGTCCAATGATGATGATAATAGTTGATGTGTATAAGAAGGTCGGTTAGTTCAGTTGCATGGGAAGACAACATGTAAATCTTATGATAATGAATCAATGGAAAACGCCCCACCCCCTACAGTTGTCTTGGAATAGAAAGTTTTATCTATATATATGGTGGCTTAACTAAGGGATCTCTGTGAAGACAGTTATTATAAACTTCAGTATTTTTAGGACGCCACTCTTATGGGTACCTGACATTAGTTTTGGAATTTAAAAGCGGTTAGTCGTTGTGCTAGCTAAACCCTCGATAATTGTCGGACATAGAAACAGATGACTTACATCATCTTCTTTTTTAATCAACAGTAAGTTTAATTAAGAAATAGATCACCACAGGTTTAACAGAACAGTAAGTTTAATTAAGAAATAGATCACCACAGGTTTAACAGAACAGTAAGTTTAATTAAGAAATAGATCACCACAGGTTTAACAGAACAGTAAGTTTAATTAAGAAATAGATCACCACAGGTTTAACAGAACAGTAAGTTTAATTAAGAAATAGATCACCACAGGTTTAACAGAACAGTAAGTTTAATTAAGAAATAGATAACCACAGGCTAACAGAACAGTAAGTTTAATTAAGAAATAGATCGACACAGGCTAACAGAAAAGTAAGTTTTATTAACAAACAGATAGCCACAGGTTAATAGAACAGTAAGTTTAATTAACAAATAGATAGCCATAGACTAACAGAACAACAAGAAATCCGAACCAAACGTGTCCACATTAAAAGTTCTTATTGTATTTAAAATCAAAATTCACTTTTAAGTCATATTTGAAAATTGTGAAATAAACTAGAAAGGGGGGGGGGGGGACCTAAGGTCTCTACGAGTATCAAAACTTATTTCTGACGTATCTCTAGCGTCACAATAAACACTCAAATCTAAATCTTGATCTTTTAAATTTCGCGTGTCTAAGTTTCAGCAGCTGATCCATCGCGGTCAAAAAAGGACAAAAAAAACAACAAAATCCCTCGCGTGTTCATTTCCTGATTCTCTACTGTCCCTCACGTGAAGCACCAACTTCAGAGGGAGGGGATTAGAAGCAGCTTTACTTGATCAGACATCGCTTCCGGCTAGAATAGTAGCGCAGAGATCAACCGAATATTTACCATGCAAAGACCAAGGTCGCCGCTCAGCTTTTTAAGTTCTTTTTTTTTTTCAGGGGGATTTTCAAAATTGTTTTATCACACAAAGGGATGACGTCGTGGAACGCAATCAGGATTTGTACTCAACACGCGTGGTTTTAGTGTTCTAAATACAGAGAAAACTACAGCCATCACTTCAAAGAGAAAAAAATGTCTCTACATAATATTCAATAGATCTATGTCATGTGATTAACTTCAGATACTATTAGTGTAGACTACAGGTACTCTTATAAGACTAAGACTGCTTTATTGATTCTTATGGTAATGTGTTGTGATTACAAGGACTCTGTTCTCTTATACAACCAACACAGCAGCAACAGACACACATTAACTAGAACAGACACAACATAAAGAGTTCATTCAGCGGCTACACACAGACATTTACAATCGTATATTTTTAAACTAATTTTTTTTTAAATTTATCTTGGAGCAAAAAAAAAATGAAGACTTCTACTAAGACACATTAAAAAGAAAGATATTTTGGCAGCATTCTCTATTAATTGGTCATTTGTCACAGATATTGTTAACACATCTTTAGATGGTCTCAGCGTATAAAATAGTATAACTCTTGGACTACAAGTAAAGAACATTCAATTTTTACTTCCTGCTTTAAAAAAATGAATGTTTGCATAGTTTATAGAACAGCTTGGCCTATATTGAACAACTTGAGTTATATAGAACAGCTCGACATATATATAGAACAGCTTGACCTATATAGAACAACTTGACCTATATAGAACAGCTTGAACTTTATAGAACAGCTTGACCTATATAGAACAACTTGACTTATATAGAACAACTTGACCTATATAGAACATGTTGACCTATATTGAGCTACTTGACTTTAAATTTGCGAAAGTTAAGCCCTATTTACATTTGATTTTTTAGTTTTAAAATTTTGAAGGCTGTAATTTATAAGATAAGATAAGATAAAATAAGATAAGACTAGAATGTACTAGTCTGAACATTTAAAATGTATATTTAAAACAAAAAGAAGTAAGGGTTTATTCAAATTAACATCGCAGTATTTGTCAGAGTTATTACTTGATAGCATGTCCAGTCAGTCCAGAGCGCTCAGCTAAATTGCCTTCGTATACACGCACAGGTAAAGTATTTAGATTTTAGATTCACCTGTATCTTCAATGATAGTGAACGCAAAGTATTCTCTTCTGTTATGTCGGCCAAACTGAACAGGGCAGGGAAAAATAACTAAAAATGTTTTTTATTTTCTACGTAGGTTGGCAGGCGACAGCTTGAATGACCAAGTGTTGAGAGATCCATGGATTAGTCCTTGTAAGTTGTGACACGGCCGGAGACCTGAACGAATTAAAAACCTTTGGATTAAATGGGTGGTGTGTCTCGGGTCAAATTACCTTGAATTCTTACACACAAAAATAGCTTCCGTGTATGTGTTCAATTTATTTTTCAAGGAATCAAAAGGGATGTGTTGTAGCAGAACACAAGAGAATAACAACGAATCAGTTTCCATGTAGGGCCACGTCTTGTGTGTACATTCTGACATTTGTTTATTTAGATTGAAAGTTCTCTGAATAAAAATTACAAAATAAAACATGGATTTCATCTTTTTCATTTCCTCATAAACACAAATATATATATATGAATAAATGACCTAAGAAAATAGTTAATACAAATAATCTGTGAAACTTCAATGTAAGAGTCTGAGTAAGTTCATTTTTTTTTTGTATTGTTGTGTAAATATAATTTGAATTTGAGACATTCTTTATGAGAAAACAAACAACGAATGTCGATTCCCAAGTAACACAGAACTCTAGATTTAGAGAGTCCAGCATTTATCTTTTGGTTCTATAACTTACATAACAAATATTGAATCTTATTGCTGAAAATACTGTACCATAAAGTTTCTGTTGTCTCTAAACTTGTTGGTGTGTTATCAAAAGATCAATCCGCAGCGCATCTCAAACAAACAGCTAGAAAGTCAAATATTTAATGTCTTTTCAACTTTTTTTTAAAGACACCAGTCCACTTTATCCTCAGTATGTAGCGTCGAACAGATCATGGGAAATAGGTTCAACAATTATTTACCAAGACTATACCTTCTTGTGCTAATCCAGTCTGCTGCAGAAGTGTCATTTTTAGCCGCTGTAGATAAACACTGCATTATAACGTGCATACTGTTCCCCTCTGTATCTGGTTCCGCCCAGAGTTCAGCTAAATGATGTTATAATAAGGGCTTGAGTTTAGAAAGACCTGGAAGTTATTTTTTTTTTCGGATAGCATTTCGTTAAGTGAATCAAACGTGACTTCAAGACTCTTGTAATTGTCATTTGTCTCTTAGTTTTTATACATTGACAGAGGCGTAGCACCGAGAGTGTGGACTTGAGAGGCTTGCTACTTAGCCTACTGATACTTTCAGCAGATATGTAAGGTACATTCGGACATTCTTATCAAAAAATAACTTTTATGGAATTTGCACCTGCAATGTAAGATTTTTGCATTCAATCATTCAATCTGGAAAACCCTGCGAAAACCACTACAAATAGAATGCCTCTGACCCTCTGTATAAAGACGCTTTTTATTTGAAGAGGCTCTTGTCTTGTATTTCTGACAAAGTTTCTCAATAGACAAGTGTTCATTAGCTTCCACTTACAGTATGTTGGACATTATTTTATTCAACTGTAACCCCAACACAGTTCCGCCCACTTTTTGTCAGACTAATGGCAGCCTGGTCGTCTCGTGTCAGACAATTGGGCAACTGTCGTCTGCACCCGAACCAACCAACCGCTGCAGCGTCGCAAATAATACAATAACTCGACTCTCGTCTTGCAATAATTAGCCTGCTGATAAAAGAGTTCCTTTAAAGCTTGTTTAACCCCATTAGAGACACAAAAACAGTTTTAGTCAGTGGTTCAAATCTTTTAAGGACGCGACATGACATAATTATTACAGCAGAAGTATTACAACAGAATACAAAGTCAATATAACAAAAAATACGTTTTTATTTTAGCGAATAAAAACAAAATCCACTCATTTCTTTTAAAAACCTGGTTGACGTCTTATTATTTTATCTTATAAATTACAGACGTTCTCTCAAAAAAAAAAAGTAAATGTCATTTCAATCTACTAACAAAGAGACTTTAGCATCGCAGTTTAATGAAAATGGTTCGGGTCTCCCTCAAATATTTCAAACAATCAGTTGAAGTGAAGTTTAAAACTCTTGAAGTTAAAAAGAAAATTAAGAGACAATGAGCTTTAAAATCTAGAAATCAATGAAGCTTGACATCACCAATGATGACATTATCTAATGATGACATTACCAATGATGATATTACAAATGATGACATTACAAATGATGACAACGCCAAAAACTGTAATGCCTTATAAAGGGTATTCATCATCTTTTTAAGAGATGTTCCTGGGGAAAGCCTTCTATTGAAACTGTGATAGACTAAACAGGAAGCCTAGCCAGATCATTGAGCTATTACTGTTGCACCAGGCTAAACATTGTTATGACTCCTCCGCGGTGTCGAATATAAGCGATGAACAGGAGGTAATATTCAACAGTAATTCAGCAACACCGGCGAAAAGCCGAAACAATCAATATAGGTAGTCGACGCTGGTGTTGATCAACAAATATGTGTAATGCTTATGAAGGGAACCGTCGAATGTCCGCTATGGCCGTAAAATACGACTTATTTATACAATGATGAAAAGCGTCTTGTTTTCATCGTCTCCTAGAGTGTTCTTACTTTTTAAAGTTATATCACGTCATCGTCACTAAGTAAAAACTTTTCCCTATTCCCGAAACAAATAACTAATTCCTAATCATGTCATAACAATATGAAGCCTAGCATTGCGCTATTGCTGTTGCACCAGACTAGACATGAAGCCTTACCAGATCATTGAGCTATTGCTAATGCAGTAGAGTTGAATGATAAGACAGACAAGAACAACTCGAGTGAAAGCAGTGTCCATGGTTGACTAGACAGATAAAGATGTTTTTGTTTGCTAGGCATTTTAATTATTGTTTAGGCAAGACAAAGAAGAAAATGTGTTAGACGAACATATAACCTGATAGATAGATAGATAGATAGATAGATAGAAAGATAGATAGATAGATAGATAGATAGATAGATAGATAGATAGATAGAAAGATAGATAGGTAGATAGATAGATAGATAGATAGATAGATAGATAGATAGATAGATAGATAGATAGATAGATAGATAGATAGATAGATAGTAAGATAAAAAGTTATTATTGCATTCAGCATGGAGTACAAATGGGAAAGTCAGAAAGTAAGTTGTGAATAAGAAAAGAGGGAGAGAAAGAGAGACAAAGAGACATGCAGAGAATGGAAGAGAATATTAAAATCATGAAGAGAAAAAGCACTCTCTATCTAAGAATCAAGTAATGAGAACATAGATTGCAAACAGCCATCTTTTAACTTGAATGCATTAAGGGAGATTACTCTTAATATTCTTTCCTCACGTGCCGGAAGGCACCTACACGTACTCAAGCTAAATGGGCCACGGGACCTTTGTAAGCTGTCAGCCGCAGACAAGAACGATCGTCATTATCGCCTGACCAGTATCCATTCAAGAGCCCCGGCGGGACAAACAATCCGGAAGATTAGTCGAGCAGACTTTGTGACGTGATGCAAGCGTCACAGGAAACCTGGGACTGACCGTGCTGGTCAGCTTTGAATCATAAAAAAAAGCCAAGTACAAGGTCGGGGGTCTGGGCAACTGACCGCCGGTTCAAAATCAGCATGTCATGTTTGATGCCAGGTAGTAAAGCCGATACCGAATGAGACTTAAACACTGTGATGTGACATAAACAAAGGCAGGCAACATCTGACTGACAAGCGAGAAAGAACCAAAGGACCAAGAGAAACTCGGACCCGATCCCCAGACTTCTGAAAAGCATAAAATCATACGGTCTATGTGTCAATGCCAGGCATTTAGACATGCTGCCATCCTATGGATATATAAACATGGAGTCGTCATTCCATTTTATGAATGTGTTTACTTATAAACTACCAATAAAAGAGTTCGAAATATGCCAGTTGTACCTCCCCCCCCCCCCCCCTCATGTTGCAGGGGTCCATGTGTAGTTCACTACAATTGTCCTAAGACAAAAAAAAAGGGCCTAAGAGTTGATTTGAAAAGCTTTAGGGACTCTAGGCTCCAGAACTTGGTGAAATTTGCCTGTTTAAAAACAAACTTCTGGGAAAGTTCTAAAACAGATATAAATGTAAAGTATCCCAAGCTGCTAGGGTTAGAGGCGAAGCCAAAGGCCGAGGACACCGGAGAAACGCCCCTATATTCCTTCTCTGTACCACATCAGCCAAGTGGTTGTCCACCAAAAACACGGCCCCTTGAAAGGTGTGTGTTTAGTGCAATGGACTTGGTCCATAGGCACCCCAACGGGTGTTCTGCTTTGCTTCCCTATTAGCCTACTGGTCGCTTCTAAAGAACTGTTTCCACCCGAGGCGCCACGTTGAGGCGTTGCACGGGGGCATGAGAATCTTCACTTAAGAAGGAACGTTGAGATAGTCTTATAACTGACACATACACCATACAACAACTACGACATATGCCCTAAAATAAAAACAAATTGTTTACGTAGGTACGTTAGAAAGTTCTGGAGATCGCAGATATCAAAGTAATGACAAAAGTGTCTTATTGACTGAGACTGTTGTTGTTGTGATTTCACTACCATTATCGAATAGATTAATAGAATAATGCATTAAAACATATAAAATACTTTTTAAAACAACAAGTTATACGAAGTGTAATTGTATCAATTAGTTTGGGTCAGTCATGTCATTAAATTTGTAATAGATCTAGACTAACAATAATAAATATGTGCCATTAATAATATTTTACAAATTTGTTTTTTTTTTGCGCTCTTTCATGTTTTTAGCTTTCTCAATACGCTATGGTCTTATCACTTATGTGGACCAGTTGGGAAAAGGCGGGGGCGGAATATCTGTGTGGAATTTTACAGTAATTGTTTTTTAAATGCATTTTAAAAATGGGGTGGGTGTGGGAACGACCTGATTTCGAACTCGTGGTTCACGCCTTCTCGGGCAGAAGTGCTAACCACTCTGCTAGTGAGGTACCTAGGACTGATAAGATTATATAGTTATATATTGTTTGTTTCAATTTAGAACGGTGACTTAGAAAGGGGACTAATGCAACTTATACCACCACTTCAGTACAATTAAGTACAATTTCTTTACTTGTTTGAGATACCAAACAAAATAATTAATTACCAATAGCTAATTAACTAATTGGTTAATTTTTTAAATTGATTCTTGTGTTGTAGGGTAAAAAGAAATAATTGCGCAAAATTTCAGCTTGATCCAAGATTGGGTGTCGGAGAACTAACGGGCAGAAATTTGTTTACCAGACAAAAAAAAACGAGAGCTTTGAAAAAAATACAACAAAAAAATACAACAAAAAAATACAACAAAAAAATACAACACAACAAAACAAGAGCTAAGTCGTTTTGCAAAGATATTTATTAAAACATGATTAACAAATGTGATGACCTACAATTCTCCTATGCTCTGATCCCAATAAAAAATCATGCAATCTTCCTTATCCTGTTTGGGTTCGAATCCTGGTGAAGAATGAGATTTTCAATTTCAGGGTCTTTGGGCACCTCTGAGTCCACCCAGCTTTAAGGGTAACTGACATTATTTGGGGAAAAGTAAAGGTGGTTGGTCGTTGTGCTGGCCACATGCACTTTCGTTTTCCGTGGGCCACAGAAACAGACGACCTTTACATCATCTGCTCTATAGGCCGAAAGATTTAAAAGAGAACTTTACTTTTTTTACACACTGACCTTTGGCTCTTGGAGCTCTATGCCAAAAAAAGTGAACAAGAGCTCCCTCTCACCTCGCCATTTTACTTTCCTATACCAGGCCAACCGCGCTGGACACGCCATTTATGTAATGGCCCATTGAGGAACGGCGCCTGGATTGTGACAAGTTGTGGGAGCTTTTTTACAACTCCGCACAGTGCCATGAGGATGCTCTCGCAACCCTTTTAGGCACGCCTACGGGAGTCTTGTTTTGCTACTCTTTAACCTAATCATTACCTCCTACGATTGTTTTTACCCAGGCGCCACTACAAGGCAGGGTAGCATGCCTGGGCTGTGGCCGTATTCAGAAAGGCGACTAGAACCGCGTACTTTATAGTTCGCATGGTGGATAGTAACGTCTTTGATAGTGTGTAGTTTCTAGTTTCTAGACGTGAATGTTTTCTGTGACTTGTTGTTAACCTGACCACCAATAGTAAACTAACAACATTGAGACACGTGCTTCCCTCTCTCTTCTATGCATCGTACAACTTCGAATCAACAAGTGACAGTTTTTTTTCCCGTTGTTTTATCAATGTTATCACGTGAATGTTCGTTTGGTAAATGAAGTCCATTAGTATTATAATACCGACCGGCGTCGTAGCATACGCCGCTATTTTGCAGGGCCGGCCTTAGGTGACCGCAGTGGGCTCCGCACTTATGCGACCGCAGTGGGCCCCGCACCCCGCACTTTCATAGGTCACGTGCTAATTCTAGGTGAAAAATTATTAAATAAAACCATTGTAAAACTTATAACAGATTTTCCGCGGCCTCCTGTCGATTTACCAGGAGCTCTTGGAAATCTCCTAAAATTGCAAAATATACGAAAAAGTCCTGGAAATCTCCGGAAATTATTAAAATCTTTAGAAAACTCTTACGAATTTCCTGAAATATATAAACAAAAATTGTCATTTTGGGGTGTCATTCAATAGGGAAAATGCCAATCCTACGCGCGATCCAGTAATTTTGGAATCTAGTGAAAGAAGACTCTCGCGCCTCAAACTAATGAAGAATTACTTTAGTTCAACAATTCTCGTAGATAGATTGAAACATTTGTTAATTATTTCTATTGAGCGTGATCTATGTAGGAAATAGAATTTTTATGATATAATGTATGATTTCGCTACACGCAAGGATCGTAAAGTAATTCTGTACATAGTAAAGGATAAATACAATGCAAAGAAAAATGTATTTTCTAATACAAACTCTTAATTTTCACTTAAAATCCGTATCCCTATCCAAACTTGGCCCCGCGAATGCCGTTTCGCATAGGGCCCCACAATGTTTAAGTCCGGCTCTGCTATTTAGTGACTGGTGAATACAGAGTAGATTACATATATATAAATATATATATATATTAATATATATAGTCAACCCACGGTGTAAGATACGCCGCTATTTTGCAGGGCCAGCCATAGGCCACAGTAACCTATCTGACTGCAGTGGGCCCCACACTTTCATAGTACCCGCGCTAATTCTATGTGTAAATTATTAAATTAAACCATTTATAACTTATATCGGATTTCTCGCGGCCGCCCGATTTACCAAGAGCTCCTGGAAATCTCCTGAAATGCGAAATATATGAAAAAATTATGGAAATCTCCGGAAATTTAAAAAATCTTTTGAAAACTCATACAAATCTTATGAAATATATAGACAAAAACTGTCATCTTGGGGTGTCATTCAATATGAAAAACGCCAATTCTACGGTGATAAATAAAAACGGCATTATGCATTAGCGTAATTTTTTAAATAAGCTTCTCACGCCTCAAACTAATGAAGAATTACTTTAGTTCAACAATTCTCGTATTGTTGCTATTGAGCGTGATCTATGTTGGAAATACAATTTTCATGAATACACTGAGTGACTTGCTACACGCAAGACTCGTAAAGTTTGTGGGATAACTCTATCCGCAGAAATAAAAGAGTGATCTTTCCTTTACTTCTTCTTCTCATCCAAACTTTTACAGCGAAGAAGAGAATTATATATATAGATGATATATTCATACCTAATGTCACACTAATGTTCTTCTTGCGAAAAAATAGCGAAAGCTTTCCTTTAAAAATTTCTTCACAAACTGTGGACCCATAGGAGCCGCCTATGAGTTTGTTTTATTCTAAATGGACTACCATTGTATATTCGATTGGCTTTCCTACATTTCCACAATTCTGTCATTTAGCAGTAAGAAGAAGTTGATTTTATTCTTGATAAGTTGGTTTTGAATGGCGGGAACAGAATCTTCTGTTTTGGGGTATATATGTCTAGTATATATGTCTAGTCTAGTAAATGAGTCTAATATATGTGTCTAGTTTTTTTTATAACAAATCTGTTGGTTGTCTGCGCAATATTTTTACATCAGAATTTAAAGCAATTGAAGTGAAAGATCCATAAGTGCGCATGTCCGAGATTCAATGCTCATTCTGTCCCAATCAGTTGGAAGGGCGGGAATATTTCTTGTAGCAAAGAGCAAAAGTGAGAGTTGTTTTCTTACACTAAAGCGCAGATAGTGTGTGTGTGGGGTGAGAAGAGGCGCTCTGTTTGTGAATCCAATGCCCTGGAGCTCAAATCCAGGATTGGGATTTCAATTTAGGATGTTTTGGATGTTAAGGATATTTGTTGAGAAACACTTTTTTGTTTTGGTCGATGTAATGGCCCACAGTATACTCTCGTTAAAAGAATGTAAATTGAATATCTTCTTTTAAATAGACTGCTTGATCAGACATGGAAACTTTGTTGTCTAAGGAATGTTCGGTCTTACGAGGTGGCTGAGCGGTAAAGCGCTTGGCTACCGAACCGGGGTCCGGGGTTCGAATCCTGGGATTTTTTTACTTCAGGCTCTTCGGGCGCCTCTGAGTCCACCCAGCTCTAATGGGTACCTAATGTTAGTTGGGGAAAAGTAGCGGCGGTTGGTCGATGTGTTGGCCACATGACACCCTCGTAAACCGTAGGCCACAGAAACAGATGACCTTTACATCATTGCCCTATAGACCACAAGGTCTGAAAAGGAACTTTTTTTTTCTTTTTACATAGAAACTTTTTTTCCAAAGATTGGTAAGATAGATATTTGCTAAGCAATCATTGACAGACTTGCTTGATGGAGATTCATTTAAATATGTTCATCCAATGTTTTATTGCTCAGTTGTTCATTTCTTCTTCCAGACGTCAGGATGTTTTAATCACGTGCTAATGGCTCTTGACACGTGCTATACAAAGATATAAATTACTGACTTCATTATTCTGCCACACCTTTGTGTGAGTGTGTGTGTGGTGCATTTGTTTCCCCCTCTCCTCTCCGACAGTGTCAAGGACGAATGATATGTAATCCATTGCATGCCAGAGTCCAACGTCAGCAGGAATGAAAATCAAGCTTTATTAGCGATCAAACCTTTTTTTTTCCCTACCACTTTCAACCTGTTCTACCCCCTCCCCCCAACCCTCCTATTTCCTACAGACGCCAAACATTAGAACATAACCAGTCTGGGCGTGGGTCATCTGGCAGAAGTGGTAAAAGGGAAAATATCGTTTTTAGATAGACTGCGTGTGTTAAGAGATGGGAGTGGTTGGAGTTTGGAATAAAATAAAAATAAGATAAAAATTAAAGAGAAATGGGGACACTGCCCATCTTTACTTGAGTGAGCACCAGAAGTGTAATGAATCAAACACTGTTTTCACAAAGCTCATATCAACTCTGTCTGTCTGGTCAAAAGTTTGTACAGGTTATTTCTCTCACACCCAATCTCAAATCAAACTGAAATTTTGCACAATTATTTCTTTTACCTGACTACACAAGAATCAAGAAAAAAAATTAGTTAATTAACTATTGGTAATAATTTATTTTGTTTAGTATCTCAAAGAAATTGTAATTGGCGGGAGTGGTGGTATAAGCTGAATTAGTCCCCCTTAAAGGTCGTCGTCTGAGTCTTAGTGAATACAACATGAAAAATAGGACTATAGAAACAATAGATAACTCTACAATCTTCCATGTTCAAAGGATCTCCACTAGCAGATTGGTTAGCGTGTGGGCATGTTTAAAGTATAAGCTTTTTTTTTTTTTTTAAAAGTATATTTTGTTATTCTTGTTTAGCCATTTCTCTATTAAAATCTTTTAAGACATTTTGTTTCAGTTATTTCGGTTTGGAGATTGTGGTGAGACTCATGCTACAATGACTTTAAACAAAATGTTTAAAATATTTAATTGGTGTTTTATATTTTAGTGATGTTTGTACTTTCTACCACTTTAAGCAATTAATCTTGGAGACCAAAGATCCAGCACCTCAATACAATCATCGTCCCGACGGTCACTACATTAAGCAAACAAACATGTACTAACAAGAAGATATCCACGAGAGCAATGACTAGTAAAAAAATACAGTAATATGTTAACATGTCCTTGCGGACCTCCAAATTTCGTCCCATCGGCACACAGACAAAACTGTTTTCTTTTCAGTAGTTGGGGGTCTAATGTTATCTGAAGGGGGGGGTAGAATTTGTTTTGTTCTTCGATGTGTGCTGACCGCGACTAGAAAAAAAAGAAAAAGACAAACAAAACACCACTAAAACATGATTTATAAAATGTCACGACAGATAGTCCTATACAACGATATTAACAGATGTACGGTGTAAATGTATCCACATCATTTGTTTGCAACGCTTTTGGACGCCTTGCAATGAGACCGTAGGTAACTCCTTACTAAACTGTCTACCAGGTAGCAGTTCTCCCAATCTAAGGATTAAGATTTTCGTTCATAGATTTCTAAATAAAGAATACAAGAAGACAGGTTCGATTCTTGTTGTTGGTACACAGATACTTTATTCATGGAGGGATGGCTAGTGCAAAATTCAATCAAATTACCCAGTCAAATCTGTGAATATACCCAGTCGAATTTTTTCATTTACCAAGTCAAATCTTTAAGTTCATCGGGTCAAATCTGTGAATTTACCCAGTCAAATGAGTTCCTCTGTCAAATTGTTTAATTCCCCCGTCAAATCGGTTGGTTTGTGTACGGCTCACTTAGCTAATAGTAATTGGTTGACCTAGAAACAGAGTGCTTTTTACATTAAATACTAAATATCACGCAAAATGCATGGGCCCCCAAAGAACTCAAGCCCCCCTCCCGGTCCACCAAATGATGGCGAATTCCTAGCTACACCACTGCCTAGAAACAAGTAAGGATAAGTTATCGGCCCAACTTGGGAATGATCACTAGGTCTCTATGAGGATATTACATTGGTCAGTGATCACAAAGTCTCTACTAGGATATTACATTGGTCAGTGATCACTAGGTCTCTAGGAGGATATTAAAACTGGTCAGAGATCACTAGGTCTTTAGGAGGATATTAAAGCTGGTCAGTGATCATTAGGTCTCTACGAGGATATTAAAACTGGTCAGAGATCACTAGGTCTCTATGAGGATATTGAAGCTGGTCAGTGATCATTAGGTCTCAACGAGGATATTACATTGGTCAGTGATCACTAGGTCTCTACGAGGATATTACATTGGTCAGTGATCACTAGGTCTCTACGAGGATATTAAAACTGGTCAGTGATCACTAGGTCTCTAGGAGGATATTTAAGCTGGTCAGTGATCACTAGGTCTCTAGGATGACATAACAGTTTCTTGTCTTTTATATGAACTCTATATCAATTAGATAGATTGAATACTTGATTAAATGATTGACTGACTAATTGATTTATTAAATGATAGACTGACTAGTTGATTGATTAAATGATTGACTGACTAGTTGATTGATGGATTGATAACACCTTATTTAGTCACACCCATTTTACCCCTTCCATTCATTATCAGGAATCCAAAATTCCATTACAACTCGAACTACAGTAGTCTGACTTGGTGCGTGCATGATCTCAATATGAACTTTCGATTCATTGGCCCCAAAGTCTGAAAGAACAAAGATCTTCCACGGGGCTTTGAAATAAGATCTCTCACTCTATAAGGCCAACGCATCTCATCTAATGTGTGATTTGTATCGTCTGCAAGCAGCACGAGCTATGAAAAATGAATGTGTCTTGGTGAGCTATACGTCAGGTCTACAACTGTTCCATATGAGCGCTAGTACGTCCAGGGCAATTATTTCATTATTTATCAACATCAGACTTATTGCTTTCGGTGTAGTCTTTAAGTATTGTTGAACTAAGGGCAGTAAGCCTTGCAGGAGCTGTCGTGAAGAATACTAGAGTTGATAATTCCAACGTCTTAAGAGAAATGCACCTTTTTTTTTTCCTCGACATGAACTCCTGAAGCCATAGCATCACAAAAGATTGGATGTTTGAGTAACACTTTAGTGCCTGACTTGAACTGTACCCGAAAATTTGGATTAGATGTACCCCTTCATCTGTCAGTGGAAGAAGTTTCCCTATAAAGCAACTCAGAGGTTTTTATTGTTGTTGTTTCGGCCGCGGGAAGTTTTCAGGCGAAATATGTTAGTCATAATATATGTGTTCATTTGATAATGTCTTTGCAAAGAATGATACATATCTATGTTTTGTATGTGTGTTTGTGTTCAAACGTAATTTTTATAGTAAAGAACACAAGTTAAATTTGTCCATTACACTAAGATTAAAGTTTATTGTGGAATTATTGTTATGCAGCTAACATTATAACGTGTGTTCAGGGCCAGATTTAAGGAAGTGCAGGCGAGGCTACAGCCCAGGGGTCTCTCTGATAAAGGGGCTCCATATTAGAGAGAAAAATTTAACAACACTACTTTAAATCTTACAGAAGGCAACACGTCTTGGTGTCCGCTTATAGACTGCTTGGTGTCCGCTTATAGACTGCTATGTGTCCGCTTATAGACTGCTTGGTGTCCGCTTATAGACTGCTTCCATTCCCAAGTACTATATTGTGTAAACATAATTTTTATTTTTTTTTTTGCTCCCGGTACTAAAATATGCATATTAAATCATTGTTTTAAACGAATGAAAATGAAATTTAATATGCAACTGCCATGGGCGTAGCCAGGGGGGGGGGGTTCAACCCCCCCCCCCAATGAAATCTCCCTACGGGGGGGGGGGGGGGGGAATTTAGTGACTGATTTTTTGCTTTGATTTTGTTTATTTTAGGTGAGATTTTAATACTAAACCATCAATTGCCCCAGCGCTTCCAAGGGGTTTTAAGCTTAAAACCCCCTACCAGGGGTTTTACAGTTAGACCCCCCTCTTCTATAGAACAAAAGAAAAAAAATTGCAAACGACAATCCCCAAATTCCCAGAGCATAGCTAAGGAAGATTTAGATTTTAAAACCCCTCCAAAATTTACGATAATCCCCCTACCCTCTTCAATATAAAAAAGCAAAGTAGGCTACAAACTAAAAATGCTATGACAAAAGCCAAAGGGATTTTGAGTTTAAACTCCCCTTCGGTGTGATTTGAAGCTAAAAAAATACCTCTTCAATATTACAAAAAATGCAAATTACGCACTCAAAATTGTATGAGCGTAGCCAAATAGGGTTTTGAGTTTAAACCCCCTTTCAGTGGGGTTTGATGCTAAAAAATACCTCTTCAACATAAAAATAAAGTAAATAACACACTAGAATTCTTTGAGCATAGCTAAGCCAAGAGTATTTTTTTTTTAGTTTAATCCCTATTCCTCCAGAAGGCTTTTTTTTAAAGTTTAAAAACCCTCCAGATGGTTTTGAGTTTAAAATCACCCATACAGAGGGTTTAGAGGTTAAAAATCCCCTCTTCAATATTATTCTAAAGCAAACTACTCTAATCAAATTCTATGAGCGTAACTAAATGGGGTTTTGAATTTGTTAAAAAAAAAAACTCGAGATTTTTTAGTTTAATGCCCCTCAACAGATTGTTTTGACGATGTCAAACCTTAAACTGAAATAAATTCATAACTAATGGACATTAATTGACATTTGTTTATCTAGGATTCCAAGTAGAAATGTTTTATTAAACTAAGATTCATGTGTAAATTGGACGATATAATATAATTAAATTGAGGATGGTGTGGTTAGGTGTAGAATGGGGGGAGGGGGGGAGTGACACCGGTCGTGTCATAGGCGTGATGTGTCAGTCGGTGTGAACCGCTTCATGTTTTATTTTCTAGAGTGTCAGAAGCTAATTGCACCACCCACACCCCTGCCCGCACCCTCATTTCTTCCTCACACCCTGCCATTCATTAAAAAGTATCTTGTTTAAAACTTTTCACGAGCCCGCAAATGACATGGTTTGAACCCCCCCCCTTCTCTAATTCGTCGTCCTCTCCAACCATTGCTGCCCTCCTTCTGCCCCTCTCGTCCCCACCCCCCTTTCATAGCTTCTACTCAGCTCCTAATATGAATGTACATAAAAAGTAAGGGACCTAATTCATAACTGCTAGTAGACAGTAAATCATCTACACAACACAGTCTATTGAAACGCCCCCCTCCCCCATGTCAGTTATTTTACCATGCGACTGTGTCACCAATGGTCGACCTCACTGCCTTTCAAAACAATAACCCAAAGAAATACGCTACAACGCTCAGATTTTTTTATTTTTTTTGAAGGGCCGCTGCTCTGTATATTTTGTCTGTGCTCCGTCTCCGTCGGTTGAATAGCAAACGTCCATTCGATTATGTGAAGTTTTTCTAGCCCTTTAAGCAGCGGTCCTCTTTTCTATTGGGATTTCCTCACGGCTTTCGAACCCAGTCAATCGCAATGACTCGCACCCAATGCACTGCTGCTGTATTGAGAAAGGAAAAAAAAAAGTTGTAAGCGCAGGCTTCATGAAGGAAGTGCTACGTCACAAAGTTTTCACGTCTTTTTGTTTTCCGGCCTGAAATAACCTTTGAACCTTAAGAGAAACGCTTCGTACACATGCATAAGGATTATAAATAAATGTATGGTGAATAAAAAGAAGGTATGACTCGAACGAGTACAACAACTGAAAAGCGGAGGCTGCCGTGTGCCCCAAACCTGAGGATTAAGACTTGTTTATGCAATCAAACCCAGTTAGATTTATGTAACATTGTCAATATCTTTTGAACGACTATGGTTTACCTCCTTAGCACCATTCCGTCAAACATTGTCAGCTGTTAGTTTCGACTGTTAAAATAGAAGTATTTAGTCTGGTTTCAGTTCAATCTAATAACTTTTCAGCATCATTTAGTACCAGGTTTATTCTATATTATTTGTCCTTTATATAATAATATGTTAATTTTTTTTCATACTGTAAGAATCTAATGGAGGTAACTCAACACCAAGGGAACAATCACAATACACAAGTTTAATAAGCAGTTTACAGAACAAGGGGGAATACTCCATTACTCCATAAGAAAATCGATATCTTCCTCCTTTCCAAATGCTAGTGTTCCTTCAAATGCGCTAGTGCGCAGCGATAGACTCACTGCAGGACAATATTGTAAACAACTAAAACAAATTTAATCCTTCAATCACCAGTGAAAAGATAACTACAGTGTCTGGCTTTCCCAATTTATCTCTTAAGTTAGTCAAGTTTAGGACAACTTAAATGTTTGATTCTCAACAAAAATCTTAATCATATACATTGTGATAAATAAATCAGTCAATATTTTTTTTCATCATCTCCGTGGACATCAAGACATAATAGCCTAATAATAGGACCAAGATCTCAACATCTTCCAATTGGCAATGTATATAGTTAACTAAAATTTTAAAAACCCAATGAGCAGAATGCGCTCTAAGGTTTGTTGTGTATTGTTGAGAAGTTTTATCAAATATATAGGCTATGTCTGGAAAAAAAATGTTTTCAATTTTCTCCAAAACGACCAGGTGGTGTAAATTACAAAACTCTACATCACAACATCTCAGGCTATACTGTCTAAACTTACAAACTCCGCGTTGTTGTTTATATATATATATAAATATTGAGCTTTGCAGGTTTCAAAGAAAACAAAAAGTTGAGGTCAGCTGAGTTTAGAAAGCTGTACAAGTTTTCTTACTTAGAAAATAATAAAATCCAACGCAAATGCTTATTTTAATAAGAAAAAAATATGATAAAGATACGAATAAAAAAAAACTAAACTCCTCGAGTCACAGCTTCAGGAAGTCGATGAAAGGGATTTCCCTCAATTTTTTTTGTATGATAAGAAAAAAAGACTAAAGATGATCGCCTCGGGATTGTGTACCAAGCGAGACCCGTGGCTCCAAGTCAGAACTATTAAAATAGAAATAGCTTTTGTAGCGAGATTTCCGTGGGTTTAGTTTGAAAGAGAGAAGACGAAAGACTGAAGAACACTGTAGATGTAGACTGGCGTGAAAAGAAAAAGAAAAGCTCTAGAAAAATCCATTTCTGAACAGAGCAAATTGTATACGGCAATAGGCAGGAGGGGGAGATTACTGGGCAGGGCCTGGAGGTTCAAGCTGATAATCTCTAAGACTATAATTATAACAGCGGCAAATAGATTGCAAGTGGGAGCACTGGCGGTAATTGTATGGACCCCAATGTGTGTATGTGCCTAGGTGTGTGGGGTACTCGAGGTGACTATATATCTGGTGGGCACACTTCATGTTGTGTCCTCGACTGGGCAACAATAGGGCAAGTGAAAATAGGAAATTGTTTTTTGTGTTACTTGTGTGGGTGTGTGTGTGTGTGTCCAAATACATCATCTCAAGAAGATGTGTGTGTTTTTCTAATTTCATTTCTTGTTCATTTTAAAACGTGTGTGTATGGTTGAAGTGTTTCTTTACTCGAGTTTGTGTGTGTGGATCTATTCCCTTAGGGCTCAACATTCACAAGGCTCCTTCAATAGGAGCGAAATGCGAAAGAGAAAGTTAATAGTTTTGTTTACTTCCGAATTATCTTTTCACCTGAAATCAATGAATCCATTGTTCCTTAAGGTTGAGATTTGCATTGTTGTGTGACGTCTAGAGTGGAACAAAGTCCAACGCCAATAATAAAGTCATTAACAAAAATATGAATTTATAACATAAAATATTTGGAAATGTATGTAAACCTACTTCAACATTTTTATGTAGATTGTTAATTTCTCAACAAAAAGTTGAACAAAAACTTCAGGAGGGGATACATTAATTATACATGATTGTTGTTGAGTTCATGAAACCAAAGAAAATATACTGAATATAAAGACAAGATAAATCAAAGAAAATGTTCCAAACATTTGAACCATCTTTAAATGGGAAATTACTTTTCAACTCTAGTCGATGGTCGTTAGTTTTCAGACAGATTTACTTTGAGTTTGTTCCCCTTGTGAAAGTAGAGCAGAGTATGAAGTGAACACAAACTTGTAGTAGTGGTGTTACCAGCATTCAAATCTCTCCAAGCTGGGCTAAGGCGGAGCCCCAGAGAAATGGGACATTGTAGACACAGAGCAGAGGTATTCAAGATACGAGTCCATTTGAGAATTAACGAGCCGTAACAAGACTAGGGACGTTTGTGAGCTGTTGGACTGAGATGTCGAGAGCCTAAATTATTTTGTTCTTTGTTCTGCCCTGAGACCCAGACAATAGACTGAAGTGGGAAACGACATTTTTGTATGAATTTGTTTCTTAGATTTCTGTTTGGTTGAAAAAACAAGCCACGTGTTGCTGTTTTAATACAAGCCTCAGATGTATTGAAAGAGCAAGTCACGTGTTTAGAGCAGACTACTAGCTAAATGTTGGTTGGCTTGGCCAGGGAAATGAGAGCACTTCTTGTCAGCCGAGCGCAACATCAGTTTGTTGTATGAATAAACAAATCATCCACACAAACACAAAACCATGTAAATAGCATATATAAGGCAATAGTTATAATCCATTAAGTCCTAATGAGTTTATGCCGTGGAATATTTTTTTTTGTTAAATTATAAGTTGGCCGAGAGACAAGAAACATTGTTATATGAAAGTGGTCAACACGTTTACGCCGGATGTCATGTGGTCAACAAGTTTACACCGGATGTCATGTGGTCAACAAGTTGACACCGGATATCACTTGATGAGAGGAACAAAAAAGTCAATTGTATTGTTCGATGTAGACAAATGTTTTTATTTATAACTAGCTGACACAGTTGAACAGAAATATTTCACAAGTTTGTGATTAGCACACAGTTTTAAACACCAAGCTGGAGGGAATAAGTAAGTGCTTAGCAAACAGCTTTAAACACCAAGCTGGAGGGAATAAGTAAGTGCTTAGCAAACAGCTTTAAGCACCAAGCTGGAGGCAATAAGTTAGTGCTTAGCACACTACTTTAAACACCGAGCTGGGAACATTATTCAAGAACTAAAAAGATTTATTTATTGCAATTTCACTCAATACAGTATAAGCTTTGTTTTAGAAAGTTATTCCAACTTTATGAACTCATTTTGCCTCTCTGTGTGGAATCTTGTAGACGGTAATTCTCCATTAACTCGCTATAACAGCTATAAATTTAAAATATTGTTGATAATTGTGTTCACCAGGTCTCCATTCATAAAAAGTTATAGATGGATATAACTTATGGACTAATACTATCATACAAATAAATTGAATGTCTTCTAATCCGAAAATTAAAAAAAAGAATGTACTAATTATGTCACCAGTTCTAAATCTACTGCACATCTAACACGCCGTGCACTGCTGGGAATCTATTCCTTCAACTGATGTCACGAAATTGAATTCGGTATCGGTAATTCAATTCTTTTCTTTATTTTAATCTCATTAATTGCAACTTATCGAACTATGAATAATTAACATTAAGAATCCTGTCATGAAAAGATTTGAAAAAAATCTTAAATCAGGAATCAAATGATTCTGTGGAAGAAGCGGATCCGACAAACCGTAACTGATATAAACACATACCAACACCAGCAGTCAGTTGTGTGTGGATTTCAAAGATAATAATGAAATTAAATTTTAAGATGTTTGATTTTTGTTTGTTTTGTGTTGTTTGTAAGATGACATGATGCAGACTGTATTGCTCAATCTTTATCGAACGAGATAACATTACACAAGATGACATTAGGCGAGATGACATTACGCGAGCCGACATTACAACAAGTGACTTGATACAAAAAGTTTTTACAAAATTCTCCTTTAAGAAAAACGGATGTGCTGGGGAATTAATTTCTCAATGTGTTTCTTGTCATTGGTTCTGTTTTGTCAAGTCACAGAGTGAGAGAAAACAGTCACAAGTTGTTCACTAAACAGTCCAGCTCATGACTTCCACATCAGCCCGTGCAGAAAAGGTTGAGGTACCAGTACATCATTTATTGATTTACATCAATCTTGACTAACTACTAACTGAGTCGAGGCGGGAATTTTTTAAAAAGGGATACAAAAATTTAATTGAATGATTTTAAAATTATTTTTAAATGTGAAGGTCAAACCAATTTTTTTTCTGTAACCAACTTGGTTGTTGTTGTTTTTTTTTCTCCAAAAATATACATAAACTGTTACATTTCGAGGGAAATCTTTAGAGCAGTTCAACGTCCAGCTTTTAAAACCAAGGAAGAGTTCGCAACCTATTAGGAGGAATTGTAAAAATAAAAAACAACAACTGAATATTTTGAAGAGTTGTTACAAGGAAAGAATGAACTACTACCGCAGCGCTACTGTCGATGCAACTCAAAACTAGGAGCAAAATATCAGAGTGTAATTTTAAAATTAGATCGACTCTATTTCAGCGCCCCTGACTGCACCTAGTTCTAGTACATACTTGACATTAGCTGGGGAGAGTAAGTCACTGTATCATTGTGCTGACCACATGACACTCTCGTTAACCTTCGGACATAGAAATGATGAGCTCTACATTATTTACTAATCTCTCGCAATGTCTGAAAGGTTAACTTTACTTTAGATAGACGCAAACATTTGAATAACAAAATTAGAGGCGAATTTATTATATTGAAAATTGGAGGACTCATCGATGTCATCAATTTATTCATATTTCTGGGTTCTGTTGTTATATTTTCTTTTCCAGGCATTCCCTAGCCAAAGATTGCCTACGCTTTTCAAACACACTGCGGGGGTAATGACATTACCGGTAGGACAGAGGGGAGACAACCTGTACCTCTAAACGCAAACTTTCCGTCAAGCGGAACTTTGGAGTGGTTGAAGGGGGAGGTAATTCGCACTTGTCAATGGACAGAATGTTTAAAATAAGCAAAGAAAAAAGTTGTCTATTGCTTCTCGCAATATGCTAAACAAACCTAACCAATGCAAGCACGCACTGACATAGACACACAAACACGAATAGAAGAACAGGCATACACCGATTATCTGACCCTGCTTTTATTTCCCTCCATTTCCTTAGGCGGAGATCAATACAGAATTACTCGTAGTTACGGTTCTTTGCCGCCAGTGCTACTAACCGGAAGAAAAGTACTTTCGATGGATATTGAAAACAAAACAATAACTAGATTTAGGCGAGACGCCCCAGCATACACCATAACGCCACAGTACGTGGAAGTGAGAGGCGCTGACAAGTTCGATCTAATAAAAAAAAAAGACTGCTGGAAAATTGATGAAGTCGATTTCGATGTGTTTCGTGTAAGCAGTCAATGATTTCTGTAGATCAATACCTAATTCTAAGCTGTCTTTAGTTTATTAAGTAATCGACTTGTTAATCATAAATAAAGAGTTTTATGTAGGCTGTGTAGTAGCTTATTTCCTGTAACAAGTTGAGAAAGAGTTACACACTAGCTCCCTTACACACTGGCTCTGTTACACACAAGCTCCCTTACACACTGCTCTGTTACACACTAGCTCCCTTACACACTGGCTCAGTTACACACTGGCTCTGTTACACACTAGCTCCCTTACACACTGGCTCTGTTACACATTAGCTCCCTTATTCACTGGCTCTGTTACACTCTAGCTCCCTTACACACTGGCTCTGTTACACACTAGCACCTTTACACACTGGCTCTGTTACACACTGGCTCCCTTACACAATGGCTCTGCTACACACTAGCTCTGTTACACACTGGCTCTGTTACTCTGTTACTACATCTAGATCGATTCCTTTTCAGTGCTAAAAAACTCGATTATCATATTGTATTTATAGGCTAAATAGCTCGATTAAGAAAATTAAAAGTTTAGATCTAAACTAGCAGGCCTTATATTTACAGTTAAAATTTGTTGCATTTGAAGTTTTACATCTAAAATATATTTCTATCTAGATCTAATCTTTTATTACGGACGTTCCTTTTGACAGAAGATAGTCACAATAAAATAGTACTTCAAATGTCTAGATCTACATGGTAAAAAAAAAAGAGTAGGTCTAAACAGGGTCGGTATTAGGCCACTGCAACCTATGCGGTCGCAGTGGGCCCCGCGCTTTCATTCTAAGTATAATTATTAAATTGCAAAATATATATGAAAAATTCCTGGAAATGTCTTGCGTTTAAAAAAACTTCTAAAAAATTGAGAAAATTGTCATTTGTGGGTGTCATGTATTATGGAAAACGTCAATACTATGTGCGATAAAAAAGGCATTGTTGGCTTTCATGTAATAAAATGTAATAATCGGACGAGTTTTCACCGAAAGTTCCAATACCTTATTTACTTTTATAGTCACTGGCATATAAATATGCCATAGGTTGCAAGGTTCGTAAATGTAAGTTAATTTGATCGCAATTTTGTACTTAGTAAAGAATGAATAAAATATAAAATCTTAATTTTCAATTATTATCCTTATTCTCACCCAGACTAGGCCCCGCGCAATCAGTTTCGCAAATGGCCCGCTATTGTTGGGACCGGCCCTGGGTCTAAATGTGTAGAATTAAAATTAAGCCTATTATAAACTGGAGCAAACTGGATCATTTTGGTATTATGTCGTGTTTCAGAAAAATAGTAGAAATTGCTAATAAAGATTTTAGTCTATGGTCAATTTAGATCGTTAAATTGTCTTAGGCATACGGACAAATAAAAACTGGTTAATTGTTCATGTTGGTGGTGAGTCAATGAGACAGTCAATCAGAGCCCTTCAAATTTTATACATTTTAATATTTCATATATTATAAATAAATAAATTGGCCTATATATATACAGTGCTTTAAAAAAAAAATAGGTCCGGTACTCAGTGATTAGGTTCTGGTACTAGGTAGTTGATTGCCTGACTTTTAACTACTAAAGTAAAAAATTAGTAATATACGTTAAAATACAAGAAAAGTATTTTTTTTTTTCAAAAAGGTGCCGGCACGTCGTACCGTCACCAAAAAAAGCCGTGTATATACTCATATCCATTTTCTAAAAGATCTAGGCTAAGAGCTGAGTTTAATTTTGTTTCCGTACTATGAACTGAACTTGTGTAAGACAGAGACGTCTGTTTCAAAGGGCGCCTATCTGAAGAATCGAGCGGAGGCACCCAATTAGTGAGAAAACGAAACTTGCGCTGCTGCTGTGACGTGTCCATCAGGACGAATTGGTCAAGTCTAGACTCTCTGTCCATTCAAGCATATAATGACCCTACTTTATGAGAGAGAGAGAAAAAAAAAAGTAGTCAATGCTATATGTCCAGATGACTGCTTCGGTGGTCATAGATCTAGTAGGTAGAAGTCGTTGGCTTGTTTAGTGGGCTTTGGTTTAAAACCGACAAAGTTGCTCGTCGCCAAGGGCGTCACCCTCCGTCTGCACTACCGCGGGCTCCTGTCAGATAAATTTCGTGTCGCCAAAAGACTGCGGTGCTGCTGTCACATAAATGAGCGATGACCATGTCGTGTTTAGGCGCCCCACCTACCTCTCCCATCATTTTCCCTTCCTTATTCCCAAACATGATTGGCTTGTACTGAATCATGGCTCAACTTTCCCCACGTATGACAGGTGAAAAAATTACTTTTCTATAGAAGCGGGCGACAGGTTTAAACACTGATACGTGATTGTTGAACACACTGGTACACACGTGAAAGATGATACACAACCAAAGACCAACTGATTTCGAGGAGAAAAATAATTGGAAATTTGGAAATGTTCAACCTGATCTGAGACTGGAAAGTGGGAGAACTAACGTGTACAAACTTTGTACCAGACAGACAGACAGACAACAAAATGAGTTGATAGAAGCTTTGTAAAAAATAAAGAAGGCAATCGTTGTGCTTCATTTTTGGTTTGTTTGAGCTTACAGAATTTAGATTTATATTAAAGTAACCCCCCCCCCCCCTCCAATCTGTTGCTCACCTGACTCTCTCCCAAGTTGTTTATGTATGTAAATGACATGTCAATGACAGGACTGAAGTCCAAAAGGAGCAAGAAGGGAAGGGTGAGGAAGGGAGAGGATTATCTCTGACCGATGACAAATTCCCTGGCCATCATCGTCATCGTCAGCTTCATCCCGCCATGAATGTCTTTCATCTTTGATTGGGACATATCTGGAGGAGAGGCAATCGTTTGACCTGATGCCACGTAGTTGTACTTACGGTAAAGGTGGAGAGCTCTTCCTTCACAGGATACGAACTATAGTTTGTATACAGCTTTCAAGACCAATAGTTTGAAAAAAAAACTTCTTTAAACAAGCTAATGCGAAGTGTAATTGTATCAATTAGTTTGGATCAGACATTGTATTGAATTAGTAATAGAACTAGACGAACAATAATGAACTTGTGCGATTAGAAATATTTTAAACAATTATTTTTGTTTAGCACAAGTTCGTAATTTTAGCGTTCTCAATGCGCTATCATTCTATCACTTGTCTGGTGGGGGGGGGGGGGGGGGGTCTGTGTGAAGGTAACCGTGATCGGGTTTTTAATGCATTTTATTTTTTACAAATTTTGTACGACTTGAATTCGAATTCGAGGGTTTTAAGCATTCTCAAGCCAATACATTAACCACTTTGTCAGCTAAACGCTTCTGAAAATAGAAGGTTTCATAGATTGTTAGATTCAAACTTTTAAGTGACGACCTAATTCTCTACACAAAGTATAAAGTGGACTAATTCAACTTATACTACCACATCTGTCAAGTATAATTTCTTTCCTTTGTTCGATACCAAAAAAAAATTAATTACCAGTAATTAATTAACTAACTGGTTTATTTCTTTTATTGATTCTTGTTTTGTCAGGTACAGGAAATAAATGTGTAAAAAATACAACTTGATCCGAGATTGGATGTGGGAGAAATAACATATACAAAAATTGTACAGACATACAGATAGACTGACTACATAAACTTTGTCAATAAAATCTAGGCAACAAAAAGTTATCTTAGCTTGTTTATTGTAATGTAAACAAGTTCACTCTTTCACACTCTGAGAGATAATAGTTAGGCAATAAAACACACGGACAGTGTCACAGTTGTAATAAATGTGTTTAGAAAGTTCAAAGTGACATGAAAGATTTTATAAAAGTATCTCAATCCTGTAGCAGTACAGCGTTTCATTTGTTAATATCGTTAATGGCGGATATCATCTGCAGTAGTACCGTAGGGCAGATGACACGGATTGAACAGACATTAGCTCCCCTTTTGCATTCGGTTATTTGACTTTGTGCTTTGTCCTGTGAATATATTGATTGTACGATAAATGAGTGACATAAAATATTAGCATTTCCACGTTTGCTGTTTAGAATGTAGACCCAGAATATTCCAGATAGAATCTTGAGCTGTGACCGAAGGCTTTTGGACGGGACAATACTTTATAGTTCTCCATTGCAAGACAAAATTTTATGGCAGAAGTTGGTTTATTATCACCCTTGTTCATTAAGAAAAAATATCTTTAAGTTGTTAATGGTGCGTGCCGTGATGATGGCTGGCGACGTGACGAAGTTGGCGTCTTTTTTTATTTACCCGCCCAAATACTAATACACACACATTTCATATATACACACATCCGCATATATATATATATATAATCCCTAGCCTCATGGCCACACACTCACACGAATTATCATTCTAGAATTCATTATTAATAAACACATACGCACACACACACACACACGTATTTTGTTTCTTGTCCTCAATAAGCTAAATAAAAAGTTTGCCTCAAGAGGAAAGTGAAGTCAACGTCATGAAACTAGAGTCTGAATGTTGACAAAACGATAAGAGGCTTGGGTCTTTGAGACGAATGTTTAAATTGACTTTTTTTCCAGAAATACGTGGCTACGCAGTCCGGGCTGTGATCTACATATTTTTTGTCAGATCCAACGCAGAATAAATAACTGGTGATCGTTTAATTGTTGGTGTCCGTAGCTTCTATCAGCGATGTAGGTAGCCATACTTGGAGCTTGCGATATTTCTGCAATATGCACGCAAGACCTTTCAAAGTGATCACCAAGAGACCAAGCCACAAGGTTGAGGCAGTAAGAAGAAACTATTTCTCTTGCACCTAAAGCGTATCCAGAGTCTCTCGATAGTTTCGATAGAAGTTTACGTATCCAGTCTCTCGATAGTCTCGATAGAAGTTTACGTATCCAGTCTCTCGATAGTCTCGATAGAAGTTTACGTATCCAGTCTCTCGATAGACTCGATAGAAGTTTACGTATCCAGTCTCTCGATAGTCTCCATAGAATTTTACGTTTTCAGAGATCTTTTGCAACCTTTGGTGTAGAGTTCTGGTTCTCCAACCGACCGCCTCCCCGGGTGGTAGATAGAAGAATGCCCACCAGATAGGGACCAAAAAACATCATCAGCCTTTAAAAGGGAATAAGCAAATGGATCTCCTTAGTCGTGTAAAGACTTTCCATCTTCGGGAGAAATCCCCAAGGAAAAATGTGTCTTAGAGTGGAGATGGGGTGCCACCATGAATTATTAAACCCAATGAAATGCTATGACAAAGACGAATCAGCTGCCGAACGGGAAAAGTGGAGTGATTTGGTTACAGCACCGCTACGACCCAATCCCTTGTAGTTTATAGGTATGAGAATAGAAATAATCCCTAGAATAACATGTTGAAATTATGAAATCTAAACCAGTTGACTTGTCCTTCAAGCTGCTTTATTGACAGGCCCAAACAAGGTATTGGTTCCGAAACACCTCAATGAAAACAAACTATATGGAGAGAAATAGCTGCGAAGTTTATTTCAAGTATAGGACTAGTAATCTGATCCTTTTAACAAAAATTAGAACGCAGAAGATCTGTACAAAAAAAAATGCTAATTTGTTTGTTTATTGATGTATACATAATTAAAATAAAAATATTTTTGGTAGACCTCAAGTATTTTGTTTGACTTTATTTGGACTCAATATTTTGATGGCGCCAAACTGTAGTAAGGATATTGTTTCAGTTCTGTTCATGTCGCAGGTGACCAACAACCATGTGATCCTATTGGTCACGGGCATGAGAATCTATTGGTCAATAATTAGATGTCAAAACTAGCCAGCGGTGATCTGCAGGAGGTCGACCCATAACACGATAGTCCACGCTCAATGTTAATCAACCAATGACTACATCAACGATCAAGCGTGACCAGACTTTCACTTCTAAAGGAAGACTGAAATGTTAGTGTCGTGTTTTTTGTTGTTTTTTTATTGATCCCCCCCCCCTTTTTTTTTCTGTTAATAACTCCTCTTATTTCACGAATACAACCTTGAAAAAAAAATCACTTATTTTTACAAAACTTATATCAACTCTCTCTGTCTGTCTGGTAAAAAGTGTGTACGCGTTATTTCTCCAACACCCATTCTCGGATCAAGTTGAAACTTTGCACAATTATACACTGATATAGACAAAAAAAGAAAGAGTAACAAGGTATTCCCTCTATAATCAGTGGAAAATGAACAAAAAAAAAAGATCACTGAAAATGTAGACAGCTTAATAAACAATTATCAACGGGTGCAGTGTCTAAGCAAGGCCGGATTTACCTTTAGGCAACCCAGGCATTAGTTTTTGGCCCCCAATAATTATATAGCACTGACATATAATGTTTGGACTCCTACTAATAATAAAAAAAGGGGTCTCATATCTCTCTCTTCCCGTCTTAATACGGCACTTTATCTAAGAGGTCAGCAGATCGTTCTATCCACTTAGACCTAAAACCTGGTATGACATCAGCTACACAGAGACCCTCTAAAGTCTAAACCGTTGTCCAGAAGGTTATGGCTTTACATTCATATGGCTGTCTCAAAACGCTCCCCTTCAAAGTCTCTAAGGGTCCTTCTCTTAGTCACGGAGCACAAGCTGCGAGCAGGCAGAGGTGACTAGAAAACAACAGAAACATCTTGCTTTATTTTACATTCGCAAGGAGGCGCCACAAATAAGCTTGCTCCCTACCACCTCCCCCACATTTTGATGTTCCTTCCTCCCTTCCCCACCTTCTCCACGGCAACAAAGAATTACGCTATAAGTGAGATCTCACCAAGAAGACAACGACGCCATGACTGCCATATTGGGCCATGTTTGGGGGGGGGGGGGGGGGGGAAGAACACCTTCTTCTCTTTCTTTCAAAAAAAAAAATCTATTCGATCTAAAAGCCGCCGTCTTGCATTCTTTCCAATAGATAGCACAACAAAAGCAGCAGCAACAATTAAATGAAGTATGAAAATAAAATAAAAAAATCTTGGCCTCATTCAGAAGTGGATGATAATAAATACAACGAACTATTCTAGCAGACGCTATGTGGTTATCTCCCGTTCAACAGACATTTTGGGCTCAGTCCTATTCAATCATTTGGTTTGTTTGAGCGTGTGTACGTGTGTATGTGCGTGGGGGTGTTGGTAACTCGGTTTACGACAGTTTTAGGGGACTAGAATCAGTTGAATGCAGACACCATGGAGAGAAGCATAATACATACAGTTTGGCATTTGGTCTAATGTAGAATGATTTCTTTCGAGTCGACTCCAGGTGACGCGACGATAAACATGTTTTTTCCCCCCTCTATGTCGTTTGAAACAGCCCGTGAGGCTTTTACCCTGTGCCCCAGGAGGTCTGTGAGGGATGACTTGGACTGATGCTGTTATTATATATAGGCTGGGAATGGAGAGAAATAAAAAAAAACTTTTAAAAAAAATAAACAATCTTGACAAATAAAAACTTTTCTTTGATATTTCTCAAGACATTCACTTTCTCTTATGATCTGTACAGAATTTTTTTTTAATTTCTATAATTGAATCCATGATGTTTTAAAGTTATGTGACATTTGACTTACGATGTCCCCTCTTTAAGGACACTACTAAAAATGTGATGCATAAAGTGACGGGTCTATACAGTAATCTTTACAAGGCTTGAGTTCGAGTCCAAAGATGACACGACTAACAAATAATACTTCGCCTTAAAACCAAACAGAAGGAGACAACTCATGTTCGGAAACTAAAAACTGGGACTAGTGACTTTTGTCCTTATGGAGTGTCACTAGAGAATGCCGAAGATGTCCTCCAAAGTTGAATACTTTAGCAAAAGGCCTATGGAGAGCTGGTCTGGAAACCAGTGTCTGGTTCATGTCAGATGCAGGACTAGTCACCTGAACCCTCTAACATTTAAGTAAAAAGACATAAAAAGAAAAAAAAAAGATCTTTAATCGTATAAAATGACGTCATCTATTACTAAAACGTTCAAAATCGTTTGTAAAAAAAAGTTGTCCAAAAAAAAATAATTAATTCTATATTTCTATCAAAAAGTAAACAAAAATGCTTTAGTCACTCAAAGTTTATTAACATTGAAGACTGTGAAGAAATTTAATCTAATAATATGTTCTAAAAATACATGGTTAGTGTATCTTGGGGGCAAAGAGTAAGAAGCTAAAGCAATTCAAGGAACTATTTCCAATCTGAAGGCACGTAACAAGACAGTGTACACTCTATCATTGGACATAGCTAAAGAAAAAAACAACATGTAATTTGATGTCTTCATTTCTGGATCAAAGTTATCTAAAATGCATGATCTTATGAAACGTAATGACAAAGGGTGCAACCTAGTGCTGCCACTGCTGTGATACTTTTGGTGTCGAGGCGTGATAAAACATTGACCTTCATTCGAGCGTGGTTAACACTTACATGCCGAAAGATCGCACAAACTAAAAAGTCCACCTCTATAGAGTGTTCTGTCCCGATGTCCACTGTTTCTCCTGTGTAACAATACATGTTATGAAGCTCCTACACATAGTTCCCATTAGTTTTACTCTTGTCACTTTTGACACGTCAACTTTTGTATTCATGCCGTTCATTTATTGTTTTATCTATTCTACTGTATTATCACTGGAATAGCTTGAAGGAATTTACACAGGCTGCTTTTCAAGGAAGGCAGTGCGCAACAATTCCATGCCCCTCCCCTGAAGAGGGGAGGGGGCGACAGGGGATAATTTCTTTGCTGTCAATTATGCATACAAATATGTGAGACTCCTGACACACATTGTAATAGACAAATATACGAAATGGAAAATGTGACGATGATGCCCTCAGTAAAGATTCTCATTTTATACAACTTTTAAACTCCAAATTGTAGATGTCTTTTCCTAGACCAATTACTGTGAAAGTTCTTAGCTTTTGAATTCTCCCCGAGCACATCTAATTTTGCCTCTGCAGAAATCTATATACATAAATACATCGTCAGAGTTTAGAAACAAACAGATGAATAACTTCGTTCTTCAGAAGTCGTGACATTGATACCTTCAAATATAATAATCCAGGACAGAGCACACAATTTAAAAAATATATAATTAACAGGTCCCAAGATTGCATCTCTTTACCGTTAGGGCGAACAAAGGGTCCCCCATGACTCTAGGTATCGGAATCGTTGAGGCCACAAAGGGCGTGCTTGTCGTCTCGAGACGCCTCATCTCCTGCGTTATTCGGGTGCGATAATTAAACGAGGATTATCGCCCTGCGTATCATGTCGAGAGAGTAGGGTACAGCCTCGTTCTCATCCTGGTAGCGCTAATGACCTATCTCAACACCACTGGAGCCTCTTGATCAAATGTTGAGTATGTAATATCACACGAGGGACGTTTATCTACCGAGCTTACACCCTACCTCACCCCTGCCCACACAGTCCACGTCAAACTGTACCGTCACGTTAGACTGAATATCAGAATTTACTCATCAAAGACTATGGAAATAGTTCTAAGGACAAAAAGTCATTTATAAGTATCTGAAATAAGTATCTGAAATAAGTATCTGAAATAAGTATCTGAAATAAAATTTCTAATATTTTTATTTTATTAGCGGACCATGAAAGAAGAAAAGCCGCTTCTTGGTTTTGCGCAGTCGTTGGTCTTTCTTAGATTGAATAGGAGTTATCACCACGTAGGCTATAGATCTATACCTCTGTTGAAGACTTTCCTCTATGTTGTATTTCTGTTTAAATACGAGAAAATAAGGGAGATAAAGAGCCACTGGAGGATCGGGGGGGGGGGGGTGGTAGTGACAATCGCCCCCCCCCACTCGGCCGACCCCCCCTTTTCGGCATGGGGGGGGGGGAGGCGGACGAATTTTAGTACAGAATTCACGCAATTTGTATACGAATTTATTGCTTATGTTAATAATATATACTAATTATTTATATTTCAAACTATTTTTAGATTATTTCGCCCACCCCTCTAGTATGTTGGCCGATTTGGTGGGGTCGTAGGGGGCGATGGTATCAATCCCGCCCCCCTACACTTTCGGGTGGGGGGTGTGGTCCAATTTATTTGTAGAAATCACAGCTTGCTAACAGAATCAATTAAATATCTATATGATTAAAACTTGTTATTGATATTTTAACCGATCTTTATATTATGTCGTTCCCTGTTTGCCGATTAGTGGGGGGGGGGGGGGCGAATACCTTTACTGCGCTTCCCACCTAAACCCTTTGAGTGGGGGGGCGGTCCTACTTTTATGGTGAAATCAAAGTTTGTGAACAAAATTAATTCAATTAATATATAAATTTTATATTATGTCAATTTGGTGGGGTTGGGGTTGCATGTACTGCCCTCCCCACTCTAGCCCTCTGAGTGGGGGGGGCGGTCCTATTTTTATGGAGAATCATAGTTTGTGAACAAAATTAGTTGAATATCTATATAATATAAACTACGTATTGATATGTGAACCCATTGTATATTATGTCGTACCACACTCTAATCTCAAATTTTATCATTAATAAATTTAAATGAAAAAGGGTTGTACCAGGTGGGAGGGGCGATACATGCAATCGCATTTTCCCATCGGACAAACCAATACTTTTTCTTTTTGTATTATAGATAAGAAATTACAAAATTTAAAAAATCTGGCACTAATATAATTCATATATACTAAAAAATTAAATTGTTATATCGAGTCGCCCCACCCCTATTCTTTAATACCAAATGCAATCTTTAACAGAAATGATTAAAGTTGCGAAGATTAATCATTTTCACTATACCGCCCCTCCGATTTCCAGACAGAGTTTATGTAATTTCACATGAATTTATCATAATTATTTTAAGAAAGTTAGAATTCAAACGAATTTTTTCAGTATAAGAGTCATGATTGAGATGAGTTCTAAACCCAAATGATATTTACATAGTCGCCTTTTTCCCAACCTTTACTCAATCTGATATTTTTGTAGTTAAATAAATTTGGGACTATAACTCACAATTTATACTTGCATTTAATTGAAAATTATTTATCGAATAATTTTTTTTTTCGGCGACGATCCTCAAAGCCAAAATCAAGAAACAAATCCGTTTTATTTGCAATGTATTAAGGGCCTATATATTCATATTAGAATATTTTTCAAGTACAACATTATTCAAAAGGTCCTTTTTTAATAGTATGAATAATGAGCTTTAGGTCAGGAGAATGCTTTTTTTCTGTGAAGTATGCAAGAAAACATTTTTGGCGTCGGAACCCCACTGATGAATAATGAGCTGTAGTTGTCAGGAGAATGCGTTTCTGCAGTGAAGAATGCAAGAAAACTCTTTTGGCCCCGAACCCCACTAGGGAACTTTATAGCGCCGCCCCAGTTGTTTTGTTTTTCGCCGAAGGTTGAGAAATGCTGCTGTTTTTTATTCTCATATATATATATATATATGTGTGTGTGTGTGTGTGTGTTGTACGCACGTTTATGCATAGGGTGTTGGATCTGCTAGAGTAAAGAGCTGAGCTTAGAGTAATTTTGAAGTGTTAAATTTTTTCTAACATTTTTTTATTTTATGATTTTTAGATTTATTTTGTCCCCATCAAGTCCAACCAATGAGAAGAGTGACGAGAGTGAACCATTGGAGAAGGTTAGAGAAGGAAGTATAAGAAAGAAACAACAACATTTGAAAAGTAACTACATTGTGGTCCGTTCATTGGTTGAGACTTTTGTGAAGCATTGAATAACAAAATCATTTTGACGAGATCAAACCTATACTATATTTTTAATTCTTCTTAGTTATGGACATCTTTGTTTACACAACTTAAGATCATCTGAGAACTAGATTTAGTAATCAGAAAAATGTTAAACTAAAAAACAACACCGTGATATTGAAGTGAAGGTAATGAGAATGTGTCTGCAGTAAATCCCGACACACATTTTGTTATACGTACTTCGTCTGTCGCATTCACTAGTTTCAAAAAATGAAAGCTCAAAGGAAAAAAAATTAACTCATAAAAAGAAGATATTTTCTTTTGATTATGTGATTATAACCGGCCCCCGAAAGGGGAAAAGACGCTATTAATTTTGTGCGGAATGTCTGTCCGTCCGTCCGTCCATCCGTCCGTCCATCTGTCCCGTTTAGATCTCGTAAACTAGTAAAGAAAGTGAAAATCCGACATAATAATATTTTAGACCATTCTGATGCAACGATTACTTTTCTCTTTTCTGAAAGCGAAAAATCTGATTTTTAAATCACTTATGCAAGCAGTTTTCTTTCATACAAATACATCCCTTTTACAACTATTTACTATAGTTGTTCGGTATCGAAGTAGGGAATGAAGTGGTACTTGTCAGATGTGGCGGTATAGCTCCTCTTTTTACATTGTATAGAGAATTAGGCCGCCGCTTAAAAGTTTAATACTAACAATAGATAGCTATATAAACTTCTACTTTCATAAGCACTTCGCTGGCCACAGTAGTTAGTGTATTGGCTTGCGGAAGCTTAAACCCTTGAGTTCGAATTCATGTCGTTCAACTTTTTTGATTATTTTTTTATAAATACTTTTTAAAAAGCGATCACTGTAACATTATACAGATACTTCTTTCTTTCTTTCTTCCCCCCCCCCCCTTTTGCCAACTGCTTCAGACTGTTCTGTTGTCACAGATAAATAAATACATTAACACATACTGTAGACATTAACCCTTAAAACGCGTGTGGTAGTTTAGCCTCTAAACATCATAATTGTCATTCCAATTTTTATGCACTCATTGTAAAACAGCTCAGCACTTTAAGGGTTAATTCATAATAATAATAACGGAGACTGTGTTTATCAACGTAGACATAGAAGACTCTCTTTTTATTTCCGTCCTAATCCTTTGCTTTCAGCACAAAACATACACAACAAACAATGACGTCATATCATATAATATTAGCACATCCTTCCCTTTGAAGTTAGTATCCCACAGACAAGTCCTAGGATCACAGCGTAGTGAGAAAGCGAAAAGATCGAAATTGTGCAAAACAAAAACAGTAGGTAAAAAAAATTCTAATCGCACACAATGTGTACATTTAGTCCCCAGATCTACTATTACAAATTTAATTACATGACTGATCCAAACCAATTTATACAACTACGCTTAATTCTAAGTTGTTTTTTTTTTTAAAGAATAATTTAAATGTTTTTGTTATGTTATCAATGCGCTGAGGATAATAAGCCGATGTATAGTTTATATAAAGTGTTACTATATACGCAGCGACATTGTTTTGGATGTAATTGAAGTTAAATATTTTTAAAGTCTTATTTTGGGCTGGAAAGAACGGCCATTATCTTCTTATGTCATTAGTTCGAGATTTTAATACATGGACACAAACCCATAAAACGCAAGTTCGTTGTACAGAATACAAGAGCACTGATAAACGAATGATTTTGATCACCCACACATTTTTTTTTTGGTCTGAACTTTTCATCACTGCTGAATCAAATGTCTAAACTCTCTCGTTGGAACCACACTATATTTATTTATTACTAGCCATATGTTACCCGCGGCCCACGGGTCTTAATTTGCGTATGTTTTGTTTGTAAAATGTTTTACATGTTTCGGATGTTCCTTCGGAGTTGAAGATAGTTTACTTCCTAGTCCAAACCTCCCGCAGGACGACGGGGGATGGGAGCGGGCAGGGTTTGAACCCTCGACCGTCGATAAATCCGAACGACAGTCCAGCGGGCAGGGTTTGAACCCTCGACCGTCGATAAATCCGAACGAAAGTCCAGCGCGCAAACTGCACGACCAGGCAGCTGATCACTGTCGGTATAGTCACTGAGAGTGTTTTGTAAACAATTAAACGAAATAATAATGTTATAAGTAAAGTGAATGCGGAATGAGTGAATGTAAAAATAGTATGAATGTAGCTATCAAAATTGCTAAATGACCTAACTTGATTTTTTTCAATTAAAACACTTGCTTGTAGGCCTACATATATTTGATTAAATATGAAATGAATAGACTTTTTAAAAATCTTGAGCTAGAGATAGATTTAGAGTGCTAGACTAATCTAGAGTTAAATATTGTCTTGAATAGAGTTCGTTCTGCACATGCGTGCCCTTTTTGTGTTTTTAGATGTATGCGACTCATGAATGGAACTATTAAAATGTATGTCAACACGGCTTCGCAGTAATAGCGAACGAATGTATCAGAATGCTTTAGAAAAAAATAAATGTTAATTTGATTAAAATATGAAGGACTATAATTAGTATGTTCATGTGTTAAAGAATAAAACTATCTTCGCGAAGAGAAGTTCTATCATCTTAGAGTTCAATTAGAGTTTTAGACCTAGGAATAGAGAGATGTGTATCATTTCGGTATTGTCTAGTGAAAGAATGTACGTCAGGAATTCTAAATTTGCAGATGTAAGGAACGAATTTATGAAAAAATGCTTTTGAAACAAATTTGAAGGTTCATTTTATATTTTCATGTGTCAAAGTAAAAAACCATCTGTGCAAAGTGTAGTTTTGAAAATTAGATCTAGATCCTTTCGATCTAAACGTGGTGAACATGGTCTAGATACATGAAATACTAATACTTTCATAGAGTTGGGCAACTTTTATTTTTGAGGGTCTTTAGTTTGTTTTAGGGCTATTATACATACGTCACAGTTCCAGTTAGTACCCAAGGAACATTTATGTCAAAGTTTATAAAGATTGGTCAAACAGCTTAGATTTCTATGCGGGACATACATCCATCCATCCATACATACGCCTTACTTTCTGCTTTATAGTATAGATTATTTAGTAGGCAAAAGTTGGTCGATATGGCGTCCTTGTCAGTCTTTGATAAGGTTTGTTTCGTTGATTTGTTTCAAATTTCTTCTATTCTTCCTCTTCATTGTTTTACGTTTATATTGAGGTTCTAATTATCTCGCCGCCACATTTCTTCATATATCTGATTTTTTGGGGGGACTTAAACAAAGAGCAGATAAGCGTCATAAATTTTTAGTGAAAATATTCAAACTCTCCAGGAAGTGTCCAATGTCTTAGAACATGACAAAAATCAAATTGCTTGTACCTTACAATTATAACATTTATTTACAATCTTTAAACCAAATTTAAAATGATTTTAGAATACATATTTAAAAAACAAAAAAATGAATTATGCAACCGTCACCCATGGCTGCACTCACACCTGGCCATCTGAAGTGAATTACGAAGGATTAGACAATAGTCATAGCTCCTTTCACACTATGATTATAGAGTGTCAGATAAAAACAAAAGAGTTTGAAGAATATTAGAAATAAGGTAAATGAATTATAAATCTGTTTATTTCTTTCTCTCTGTCTGTCTTTCTCTAATGTATTATATTATATTTGTCTTTCTCCCTTTATCTATCTCTTCCTTATTCTCTCTTTATCCTTCATAATCTTTATAAACCTTTTTTTTAATCACTATCACTCTATCCGTCATTTTTTACTTTCGTTCTTTCTCTATCTCTCTCTCTCTCTCTCTCCATCTATCTATCTATCTATCTATCTATCTATCTATCTATCTATCTATCTATCTATCTATCTATCTATCTATCTATCTATCTATCTATCTATCTAACTATCTGTCTGTCTATCTATCTATCTATCTATCTATCTATCTATCTATCTATCTATCTATCTATCTATCTATCTATATGTCTGTCTGTCTGTCTATCTATCTATCTATCTATCTATCTATCCATTTATCAATTTATCAATCTATCAAGCCATCCATCCATCCATCCATCGATCAATCAATCTATTAATCCATCCATCAATCTATCTATCAATCCATCCATCCATCCTCTATCTTTAATCTTTTTGTTTCCAGCTTACGTGACAATACTTTTCAATGCTATTAGTCAACTGAGATTTATTTATTTCATTCTTTCATGTCCTCAAGTCTTGCCTACACATTGAATGAATGACTTTTTGTGTTAACAAGTGCCCTTTCATTACCGTCAAACAACGGACAGACAGACATCATTTCTCTCTGCAGAGAATACATTAAAACACAAAACCATGTCATTTGTTCTTTCAAGAATGCGGCCATGCAAGACCTGTAATGTAGCAACAAGTTGATGCAAGAAAAAGAAGCAAGTCAAAGTCTATGACACCTATCTAGAGTTGTTTCAGTCTAATGACAAAATGACTAGAAAATGTGGCTTCCTTTGGGAACAGGAATATAATTTTATATCTATAACAACTAATGGCCTGATAGCTATTTATTTCTAGCTTTTGTCTGTGCTTAATTGTATTTGATTGTATTCATTAGTATTCAATAGTTCACAGAATAATGTTGGTGTTTTCTTTTACGCCATGGACTTTCTAAGCACTCATTTTGTTTGAAGTCCATTTCTTTTTCGTGATTAAGAGCGACCGGCACCTCGATTTTCAACTAAAATATATTTTATAGCCTCAACATTGAAGAATTTTAGAGTATCTGTTACTCTTTAAGGCAGATGGCTTGCAGGATAAAACTTTCAGATTTAGTTGAGCTTTAAAAAACGAATTTTTCCAACCGAAATTGCATCTGGTGTGGAGAGTAAAGATGAGCTGTGCCCATCTGTTCAAACCTTTCATTGACATTTTAAAGGAAATAAATATCAATAAAGAACATCCTTCTTGTAGATGTTTATTTTAGTTTCAAATAGAAAACTTATTTTCAAGGAACAAAAAAATGTGTATATTATATTTAACAAAACAAACATGTCGAATTAATTGTTACCTAAATGTTTCAACTTTTACATCGACCCGAAGGTTAAGAAAGAAAAAGTGATCACGTGACCTGTCAAGCATGTCGTTTCACAAATAGTGGGACACATAAAAATGTGTCAGTCAGGAATTTAAGATTAAACGATCAAATGGCATGTAATATATAGTCAAGTGACCACATATTACACAATACATAGTCAAGGATGGCTGCCTGGTCGTGCGGTTTGCACGCTGGACTGTCGTTCAGATTTATCGATGGTCCCGGGTTCAAACCCTGCCCGCTCCCATCCCCCGTCGTCCTGCGGGAGGTTTGGACTAGGAAGTAATTATCTTCAACTCTGAAGGAACATCCGAAACATGTAAAACATTTTACAAACAACATTTTTTACAAGTGACTTCAAATACATATACCACTCAACTACAGCAAGCCTACAATAAAAGTTTATTAATTGTTGCTAGCCTAACACAAACTATTTATCAATGTTCTAACAGAGATGTTCTCTTTTCTTTGTCTCTCTAGATCTGTCACTTGTATCCCACAATACATTTTGGTCGACGCCTTAAAACTTTTAAAACAAACAAATCAATGGAAGGATGAAATGAACAAAAAGTTACCATTCATGAAAAATTCAGTGAATGGCTTTGTCACCACACAACACCCAACTTCTCTATCACTGGACTACAAGTCACATTTACTGTCTGGGGTGTGGGGCGATGGGGTGAGTATCCAGTGTACAGCCATGACGTGTTACTAAAAACTAGTTTTGTTTCAGATAACTCTCTAGATCAGTGATGCTCAACCGAATTCGACCTGCGGGCCATTTTAACTTTTGAAACGCGTGTCGCGGGCCACATCAATAAAAAGGTAAAAAAAAAAAAATGAAATCCAAATTCACCTGAAACTATTTGAAAATATTGGATCTAGTATTAATTAATGGGATATTTAAAGTCTATCCTTTTTTACGCGTCTAAAAATGGGCTCATTTCTCTACTTAAAATGTGAGCGACATTGTAGCTACCTTTACCACCAACTTATTTTCTTGTCTCTTTTTGGTAAATATTCCCATCGATCCTCCAATCTCTAGGCGTAGTTTGACCAATCTTTTATACTCGGCGAAAACTAAAAAGGCCTTCCTATTTGTTTTATAATGCCGCTTTTAGATGCTGTTGATGTTTTTGAAACAGCCAGACTTTATTTACAAAACAAATATGTTGACTTATTATCATGTTCCACAAAAGATCCATTCACTTTTCATGGTAGATTCTACATTCCCATTTCATAAACTCATAAACGCACAATCGTTAAAAGTCAAGGTACCAATCCATCAGAGAAAACGTGAAGGCCCTAACTTTTTTGAAGGGGGGAGGATTTTCTACTTTTGTGCCGACGTTTCGGCGGGCCGGATGAAGCCACGTCGCGGGCCGGTTCTGGCCAGCGAGCCGTACTTTGGGCATCACTGCTCTAGATCAAATGTTTCAACTTTTTAAACTTCAATTGAATCTTGTTGTATACTTTTCACGAACATACGATTCTATTCTTCTTGTACAGCATCAACATCTAGTATGTAGTTCGATATCAAAAGACAATTAGTTTTATCTAAACAAATATGGCTACATTTATTGTTTGCAGCTGCATTTCTATTTATTATATCTATAAGCTAGGACCTGCGTGTGGGGCATAGTGATTTCTATGTATTACAAAGCTTATATCAACTGATTCTGTTTGTCAGTGTGTCTTATATATTGTCAGTGTGTCTGGTACAATGTTTCTACATAACGATTCTCCCATTACCTAATCTCGGACCAAGTTGAAGTGGTGTACAATTATTTCTTGTTTTTGACTAAATGAATCAATTAAAAACAAACAAATAATTAGTTAATTAATTATTGGTATTTTTTTTTGGTATTCAACAAGGGAAAAAATGTTTTACAGATGTGGCGGTATAAGTTAAATACTTGGTGTGAAACAAATATGCAAAGTGCTTCAAAACTATAAAAAACAACAACATTAAATTCATTAAATTGTATCGCTCTGCTATGCTATTGGTAATGTAATGAAATTACACCAGACAACAACAACAATAAAAATAACTAAATGAAGATAAAAATCTAAAGGAGTTCATCATTAAAATAAAATTGAAAAACTTGTATTATTATTATTATTTTCTTGACCGGACTACTGCTATCATTTATATATTTCATTTTGAAATTACATTTTTTTTTACTATGATTGACTATAGTGTAAATAGAAATAAAAAAAATATATTTCAACTTTTCAACGTGTAACTCTTCAACTCTTGACATTAAATCCCTTGAAGAAGGTCGTGTCTGTGAAAAGAGTTTGTAGAGAGACAAACAAAAAAGAAATAAATAAATCTCCAGCTGCATTTCTTATTTGCACGCTACAGGCGGACACTTCGTAAGTTAGCTAACCCACGACAGCGTTGCCAACTTCAGATTTAAGGTATTGTCGGTAAAAATGCGATAAAAATAACTAGTACCCCTTCAAAAGTCCAATTATATTTTTGTATTTCTCTTGTGTGGGCTCCTCTCTTGTGGCGTCTCCGGGGCAGTATTCCACCTGCCCTTCATTAAATCCGGCCTTGGAAACAATGCAACATAATTTATTCTAATAATTGTTCAACAAAATTCCATCATCCCAGAGTCGTTTCGTTTTTGTTCAAATAAATAGAAACCCAAACTGACAACATCCAAGTTAATCTCTTGTTACGCAAGAAAGGGTGGAGGGTCAAAACCTGTTCACCTCATTCGCCCCTGGTTAGTAACATTGTCTGTTTTGTTTAAGAAAAAAATGTTTTACAAATTCTAGACGAGTGGTTTGAAAGTTTTATTTCTACTTACCTACAAATAGTAGAGCAGTAAATAATATCTTTGACGTAATTTGTCCGATACTTCCAGATAATCAGATTGTAGGCTGTCCGATACTTCCAGATAGACAGAGATGTAGGCTTTCCGACACTTCCAGATAGACAGAGTGCTAGGCTGTCCGATACTTCCAGATAGACAGAGTGCTAGGCTGTCCGATACTTCCAGATAGACAGAGAGGCTTTGGGGAGTTCCGCCTTTGAAAAAAATCCTCGACAACACTAGTTCACCGCCGCACAAAGTAATCACTAAGTGACCTACTTCTCAGGTGAATCAAGATTTCCTCTGGTCAAAGTCAACAACGTCAGTGTTTTTATATATATATATATATGTGTGTGTGTGTGTCCGGGAAAGGTGAATATCTAATACGAAACACTGAAACAATATTGGACTATATTGGTTCTATTTGAATCACTCCTTCGCTTGGCTGCAATGCTTATTGAAACACACGTTGGGGTCCTTGGAATCAATAACAATGACTGGAGCGCGAGGTTGACGAATCACACAATATTCTCTCTCCCCGCCCCCCCCCCCAGCCCCCGCGGCTGTTTTGGTATTCATGTTATTCTAAGCTAGATCTTAATATGTGTTTTTATTTCACCGGGCTTTACTCTAGGAATGAAGTATTAGTTTATTTCAACACTTTAATTTTTTTTTTCTAAATCTCAAACAAGTCCACACATATGGCTGCCTGGTAGTGCGGTTTGCGCGCTGGACTGTCGTTCGGATTTATCGATGGTCGAGGGTTCAAATCCTGCCCGCTCCCATCCTCCGTCGTCCTGTGGGAGGTTTGGACTAGGAAGTAAACTATCTTCAACTCTGAAGGAACATCCGAAACATGTAAAACATTTTACAAACATTTTATTGTCAAATCGAAAATATAAGGAGAAAAAAAAAGCCAAAATAAAATAAAATAAAACTTGGCCTTCGCTGGCCAGATAAATTTTAAACAAACTGTTTTGGTGCGGGACAGTCGTGAGGGTTTGGGCGGCCAGTAATCTATCACGTGTCCTGTGGCTAGGAAACGTAAAAGGCGAGAAGTACATAGGAATCTAGTCCTACCTATAGCAAGGGAGGAATGGAGAATAAAAAAATAGGTGGGGGGGGGGGAGGGGGGGGGGAAGCGATAAGCTCAGGAAGCAAGGGAAACAACGCTGAGAAAAAAATCGGCGCTGTGAAATGTACAAGGATAATAGTTGACAACTCTGGCATTTAGCTCCCCTTGACTAAAGCTATTTCTCGATGTTCCTCACTCAGGTAGGAAGAATTAAATTGTTCTAACGACTTTTTCAACGGAATTATTGTTTGGGCAGATCAACTTGGCGGCTAACAATGACCGCTGGGCAGCGGACAATTTTGTCCGTGAGATTAGACACCGACGATATTCTATTTTCCGTACAGCATGGCGTTTACTGATAGTGACAATTGGAATCGAAACCTAAGGGTTTAGCCTGACCTTACACACAAACATGGCCACGGCACTGACTATGTAAGCTATCAGCTTTCACGCAGGTGTGATTTCATGGACTGGAATCAAGCAAACTTTGTCTTCTCGAGACGGTTTATCTGGAGGACCGGAACAGGCAAATATTTGAGTTGAGCTCTTTCAGTTCTTTGGTCATGTGACCAGCTCACCAATCTTCCCCTACCTCTGCTTGTCCCAAAGATCTTACACACGATAGAACGAGATGAATGTCGTGACGTCATACAAGGAAAATATAATATTTTTTTTTACTTCTGTTTTCATAACTTTTGGAACGTGAATGACGTCCTAGACGTCCTGGACCATGTCACCTGCAGGACGACAGGCAGGAACAAGGGACAATCAGGAATCGTCCCAAGCGCATACCTCAAGACAATGCCAGCAAGGACTCGAGCTCAGGATTGCGGCTAGGCACATGAGATCTTTAACACTGCTAGCATGCAAAGAAGATACACCAAAATTAAATCATAAAAAATAATATGGTTTATGAACATCATAAGACTAAATTGCATTGCAGTAGCATCACAGGAGAAAGACGTAGGGGAGATAATTTTGATCAACTCACTCACCTACAGTCGACTTTAAAAAAAAACAACATGTTGATGGGTGGAGCCAGAAAAGAAACAGATGTATTGAATTTCGAATGTTAAAAAAATGGCATCACGTGTTCTTATTGGGCCTGGCATTAAGGGATGTATTGATCTCAAGGTAAGTGTCACAACACGACCTCGGGGTTCGACCAATGGCGGTTAGCTTGTTAGAGCAAATGGCTCATGCTACAGACACAAAGCCAGCCAAGCGAGAGGGCGCCTGGTGGTGGGGCGGAGGTTGTCATCTTCATTGATTTTATTTTTCAACTCATTGCTTGTTCTCGCTCTTGGTCTGTGTAGTCTCTGGAGACCTCCTTCCTCGTGAGTCGTTCAATCTGGAGACCTCCTTCCTTTGAGTCGCTCAATCTGGAGACCTCCTTCCTCTTGAGTCGTTCAATGTATTGCTACCCTAACCTAGTAGGACTTAGAATGGGAACTTTGTCGACACATTAGACTTAATGATTGGGGGTACGTGCGTGTGGGAAATACTAGTGCTGTTTGTGTCAGCGCATACGCGTTTGTGAGCATGTACGAATGGTGCGTATAAAGTCAAGACAATAGAAGCGTGACCTTTGACATTAAGGGGCGTAACTCTAAAGAAAATTATGTTTGTCGCAGCAGACCATCAAAATGTTCAATCTTCTCAACATGTCTGCTCTAAGTTTGTTTTTTTCATTTTCTTCTAAAAGTTCAAACAATCGTCATAGTCAAAGCTAAAAACACCAAAAAATGTCAATAATTGATTTTTAACAATTCTTATTATTCCATCGAGCTGAAATTTCGCACATAAAGTCATTCTCAGAGGCGTAGTGGAGGGGGCAAGGGCGGCACGATACACCGGGCGCCACTATCAGGGGGCGCCACATGCATTCTATATTTCTATGTGATATTTATGAAAAATAAAGGGGAGGGGGGGACGCCGCCGATAAAGTAACTTGCCCCGGGCGAACATTTTGCTCAATACGCTTCTGTTCATGAGATGTATTAAAATTTCAGAAAAATCATTTGTTTCAATTTTTCTGTTCATTAAAAATATTTTTACATGAATAGCAATTTTTAATTTATATTTTATTTAAAAGTTTGCATCGATATATTCTTGTTTGACCTTTTTGTAAAGTGAAAATAGTTTTCTATTTGGTCAATAGTGCGTTCTGTCATGCTTTATTTAGTTTGAATGCACTAATTTTCTTTACAAAATTAAAAGAAATGTAATAGGAATGTTTAGTGCACTAAATATTTAGATCATAAGATAAACTAATGCATCTTTTTTTTTCCTTTCAGAATACTAACCAGACAGTTTCTATGTAAGGGATATTTATGTAGTGTCGATGTAAGGGATAAGTATGAATTTTAAAATAAAACTTGTATTTTTGAAACACGTTCTTTCTTTTATACAAAAACGTTTCATTTTACTTTCTTCTGTCCAGGCTCGAAACAAATCGACAGAGACATTTGTGTTAGTTCTACTTACATCCAAACGGTTGGAGCTTTTGAAACCTTCATCTTTGTTTAGTGTTCATCTCTGTCTGTCGCCGGGATTGTTCATCTTTCTTGATTGCTTAACTCTGTTAAGTGTTCAACACGTTAAGCGTTTTTTATTTTCTGTTGTTGTTCTTTTATCTTTTTTCGGGGGAGGGGGGGGCCAAGGTTAGTTAAATAATTCTATTTAATGAACTCCCTTGAGGTTATTCGGTACAATGATTTTTTTCCCAGTTTTTCAGAAGATCAAATATTTTTCTCTTGAACTTGCATATATTTATATATATAGTATTTCATTTCAGTTCTATGTTCTCAATACTTTTAATCTTCGTTCCTCTTTCTAAGTTAACAACTAGCAGACACATATAAATATAAATATATGTGTTTTTTCTTCCATTGAAAAAAAAAGATCTCTTTTTCTGTCTCTCTATCAAATTATATATAAGTTATTATAAGTAGTGTGTGTGTGTGAACTTTCCCCCTTGTTTTCATCTTGTTTATTGATACAAAAATTGCAGACGACAACCCACGGAAAACAAAACAGACAGGAAGTGGCGTCACTACAATGTCTACTCAAGAGGTTGACTCGTTTTAGGTCAGGTCGTACTACCAATGCCAAATGTTGATAGAATTGTCCTCGCTGATTGGAATTGACATTTTGAGCCGTCTGCTAGTTGTTAACTTATAAAGTTAAAAAGATTAAAAATATTGAGAAAATAGAACTGAAACGAAATACGAAGAAGAATTTGCACGATACATTTAAAACCCAGTGGTCTTCTATTTATTTACGATTTGATTGTGAAGCATAATATATAGAACAATAAAAACAACACAAGACACAGATATTTTACAAAGAGAATTAGATGAATTACAGAAATGGGAATCAAATTGGAGCATGTCTTTCCACCCAGAAAAATGTCAGTTGTTAAGAGTAACAAAAAAACTAGAACAAATTAATTCCACTTATCTTATTCATGGCAAACCAGTAACACAGACTAAAAACGCAAAATACCTAGGTGTTATAATAAATGAAAAACTGTCATGGAATCCACATATTGATGAAACTACAAAAAAATCCAACAAAGCATTAGGGTTTATTAAAAGAAATTTCCATAAATCAAATAAGAACATAAAACTAAAATGTTATTTAACCTTGGTTAGGCCAATAATAGAATATGCATCCACCGTTTGGGACCCCTCAACTCAAGAAAACATTAAGAAACTGGAACAAACACAAAATAGAGCAGTGAGATTCATAACAAACGAATATTCACATTTGACTAGAGTAACACCATTAGTAAAATCACTAAATTTAGAAAGCCTTCAGGACAGAAGAGTCAAAAGTAAAGTAGCAATTATACATAAAACACTGAACCATAATCTTCAAATACAAAAACAAAATTTAATAAAATACTCTGAAAGACACAAAAATAAAGGCACATTCCTCGTCCCCTATGCTAGGACAAATTTGTACAAATACTCCTTCTTCCCTAGTGCTATTAGAGCATGGAATGGGTTGCCTGAGCTAGCCAGAAAAACCAGTGACTTGGCAGAATTTAAGTCATTGGTTAATATGCATGACTAAATGCATGACGCGTAGGACGTAATCATCTTCTTTTTTATAATACATTCATATAAAAAAAGAAGAGAACGCGATATGGACAAATGACGGGTGATAGCTATGGACAATAAGAAAAAAACGTATGAAACTAAAAGGAGAAAGATTTTGAGATAAGTAGAAAAAGGAGAAATGTCAAGGACGTCCTATTGTAAGGCCATTGTTTCCAACAAACGAAAGAGATTAAAAATTAATTTGATACTGCTTAGAAGATTTTTGTTTTAAATTATCATTTACCTCTTCTAATGCATAGCTTATCAAAATTTCCGATTTTATGTACACCGGATACAAAATAATTCCTTTATGCTTTATTTTGTTATATTGAAAAAAAAAGTTCGTGTTCTCACAATGACTTCGAATTCATAGAGGTGGTTATATTTGGTTTATTGTTTGAAATATAATATACGCAAATACTATTCTGTGCTTTTGCATATAAGAAAATATGTGAGAATTATTTATTTCTTTATATTCATATATTCATTGGTTAAGAACAATAAAAAAAAATACGTTTATAATTCAGTTGACTATTTTCACTTTGCGTTTTTCAAGTGTTTGTTTTATTCTCATCGCGCCTTGAGCCTACATTATGTTTGTTAAAAAAAACACTTTATTAGTGAATTTATTAATATTATTAATGGAGGATGAAGCTAATGTATTCAGTGATCTCCCCTTCCACATGGGTTCTGTTGTTACAAAAAGAATGAATCTTATAGACTAAGAATTAGAAAATATAGACTTAAAACAAATCTACAAGTTCTTTTTTAATATGATTGATCATTGCAAGAAGAAAGTAAATTTAAATAAAGTCTATAGTGAGTTGGAATGTTTTAAGGACCTTAACACTTATTAGGCACTTTCAACATTTTCAGAAATGTCCAAAAGGAACGAAAATTGGACAATGATTTGTACATGGACTTAAACTACAGCTAATAACATAGTCGTTTTATAACAAATTCCATTTTGTTGATGTAATTTTTTTTTTTATCTTATCATCATTACGACTTGCACAACTCCAAATCATCTAATTTATAAAGCGAAGTATTCTAAGCTAGACAAACACATGATGCTAAGTTTGATAATGTGACGAAAACTTGGGTTACGTAGCATAATGCATTTCTACTAGTAGGTAGCCTGCATGGTTTAATATATCTACAATCCACATCGTGATTTCAATCCAATTTCAAGTGCCATTTAATAGTACCAAATAGTTGATGATGTAGACACTCGAACAGGATCTACAAGCTATTAAGAAAGCAGCAGATGATCTTCTAAGCGTATGGAATTGAATGTACAAATCCAACTCTTCATTCTGAGCGGGGCGGACAAAGGAATTCCATACGCTTAGAAGATCATCTGCTGCTTTCTTAATAGCTTGTAGATCCTGTTCGAGTGTTTACATCATCAACTATTTGGTACTATTAAATGACACTTGAAATTGGATTTTTTATAACGTGAAAGAATAACGCTACCATAAAGGCCTTTTTATACACATGCAAGACTTGTAAAGATCCCCCCATCAACGAACTATTCGACTGAGTCCAAATAGATGACTCATAGAACGTCTATATCTACAACCATCTGCATACAATGTTCTGCCTCTTTTCATGATGCTTCTTTGCCTATTTTTACACATCTTTAATATGGCAGTGACCTCATTTGTTCGTACAAGATAAGCATAATAACAAAACACAACATGTCAATAAATTTGACATCTTAAAAATTATGTATCTATCGCATCATCTGCATGTTTTCTTCGGATTCGGTTTTATTCCTAAACATGTTCTTGGGCTTATGGAATTGAATGTACAAATCCAACTCTTCATTCTGAATTCTTTTGTCCGCCCCGCTCAGAAGATCATCTGCTGCGTTCTTAATGACTTGTAGATCCTGTTCGAGTGTCTACATCATAGAGTTGGCAGCACACACACAATGTTATATGCTCTCAGAGCATTATGTTCATTTGTTTAAAGGTAATTTAATATCCTTGTGGGAAAACAAATACTGTTAAGATTGTTTTATACTTTAGTAAAGTCTCTTTGTATTTCAGTTGAGGTCTACATCCTCGTTGTCTTGAATTTTCCATCGTTTGGGTGCCCGGGGGGCTTGACTTCTTTGGGAGCCCTTGCATTTTGCGTAATATTTATTTATAATGTAAAAAACACTCATTTGGGGGCCCTCCTCTAGTGGGGACATGGGGGAATCTTCAAATTTCAAACCCTCCACCCAACTCCCACACCCAATAAAAAAAAAAATAAACACTCCATTAGTTCCTTATTAATTATTCAGACCAATCAAGATGTGGCGCTAAAAAATTTCAATTAGCCCCCGCCCAATTTTAGTTTTACGGCACTTAGTACGAGCAGACGTGGCCAGATAAGAGAATAATCTTCACATTTAATTGGTCTTCCATTCCTTCCTGTTTGTTAATAGAAATTTCCCAAAACACAAAACAAACATGGCGGCCATCCGTAATTGAATTTCTGTTTTTAAGATGTAATAAATTAGATATAACTCAGTGCGGCAGCCTGGAAATTTAATAGCGCTCGCTGCCTACGCGGGCAAGGCAGTCTGAGGGGTCCACGAGTGTCACCTTGATTTATTTCAGGGGCAGCTACTAGAATTACTCCCCTTGCCTCGTGGTCCTCCTGAAACTTAACACTTGGGACCGTAGCATCATAAAACTTTAAGCAGTCTGTGGAATTTTGGGGGAACAGTTCTGTGCGGTCGAGCTCTGACACTACTGAAACATGGTAGAAGTGACTAGTACTAAAATGGTTCTCGCAATACAGCTAGAAAATGATCACAAGAATTTACGTTGTTGTTGTTGTTGTCATTGTTGTTGTCGTTGTCTTTGTTGTTGTTGTTGTTGTCGTTGTCTTTGTAGTTGTTGTTGTTGTCGTTGTCTTTGTTGTTGTTGTCGTTGTCTTTGTAGTTGTTGTCTTTGTTGTTGTTGTTGTTGTCGTTGTCTTTGTTGTTGTTGTCGTTGTCTTTGTTGTCTTTGTTGTTGTTGTTGTTGTCGTTGTCTTTGTTGTTGTTGTTGTTGTCGTTGTCTTTGTTGTTGTTGTTGTCGTTGTCTTTGTTGTCTTTGTTGTTGTTGTTGTTGTCGTTGTCTTTGTTGTCTTTGTTGTTGTTGTTGTCGTTGTCTTTGTTGTTGTTGTTGTTGTCGTTGTCTTTGTTGTTGTTGTTGTCGTTGTCTTTGTTGTCTTTGTTGTTGTTGTTGTTGTCGTTGTCTTTGTTGTTGTTGTTGTCGTTGTCTTTGTTGTCTTTGTTGTTGTTGTTGTCGTTGTCTTTGTTGTTGTTGTTGTCGTTGTCTTAGTTGTCGTTGTGGTTGTCGTTGTGGTTGTTGACGATTACAAGATTAAAAATATTTTTAAAAAAATTATAATCAAATAAAATTATTTGACAAGAGCCATCAGAATGTCGTATCCAAGACACCGAAGAGAACTTTGAGGACCGACAATTGTTATATTTCTATAATTAGATCTAATTTTTTGTATACCTTAACATCGTTATATATATATATATATCTATTATTGTATAAAAAGTCATCGTTCGTAAAATGCCAGCAGGTCGACTTCCACAAGACATTCTATATGGTGATCTAATAGAAGGCAGGAGAGCCGCTGGTCGCCCACTTTTACGGTATACTGATGTATGCAAACGCGACATGAAGCTCTTCAAAATCTACACTAGCAGCTGGGAAAAAGTGGCACTGGATAGATCCACATGGAAAGAGAGAGCATAAAGGAAGGGTCTCGAATTACAGATGCCATACACAACAGAAGAAGCAAGAAGGGTGAAAATGCAACGGCGCATGGTGATTATATATACCCACCCTGCGACCGCAGCTGTGTATCAAGGATTGGCCTCTTTAGTCACACAAGAAGTTGCATAGGGAGGACAGTTGTTCTTGAGGCGTAAAATGCCATAGCATCGTTATATAAATTCTATCTCCATATAACTTACGTACATCAAGATAGCAGATGGCTATTAAAAAAAATTCTTATTTTCAAATAAGAGACATTTTTCTTACCACTTTCCAGATTATTCCAGGAAAACCAGTGACTTGTCAGAATTAGGGTTATTGGTTAATATGCATGACGCGTGGACGTAATTATCTTCTTTTTTGAAGTAACGTTTGTATTATATAAGATAAGATCATATTCATCTAATATAATCTAAAATCGAGTAATGTAGATCTCGGGCCTAGAGATTTGAAACTAAAATACTAAACTAAAAATGTGCGAAAACACAATTTACAAAATACTAAGAATTAAAATTCCCAACATTTCAGTTATCGGAAATCAGTTTGAGGAGAAAAACAAAGAACTAGCTAAAACTTTTTACAGATTTAGTGTCACATCATTGCCTGATAGTTAATGACATTTATTTGGTTGTGGAGCAAACATTTAGAATCAGGAAAACTAGCAAGTCGGTCTGGTGGTAAATGTCAACAGTTTTGTATTGTAATATATTTACAAGTTTGTTGCACATGTTAAAATGTCGCGGGGACATTAATTAATATTGTTTCTGTTCTATAAGAACACTACTATTGTACACATTACAAATTCGTTTATATCGTTTGACAATTTGAGGACCACTGATCAGTCAACAGTCTATCTAGTGAGAGTACATTTTTAAATAGAAAAAAACGGTGAAGGAGTAATGTGTGTGTGTCAACTGTTTCGTGTAGGCTCAACTTCTTCTCCCAGCTCAAATTGTATTCCATAAATAATTTAATAGTCACTGCCTCGACTTGTTAAAAGGATGACGTATTTTATTGTCGTCGTCTGCTTCTACTTTGCAATGATTCTGTTAAATAAAGGTTTATCAATTGTTGTGAATTCAATTCCTTAACTTATAGTTTGGGATTTGGGCGAAATAATATTTTGTTTCTACTAGTTTGAGAATCGTTGCACTAAATGACCAAGAACTGCTTGAACTTTTGGTCAGTGTCCAAATCGTGGCTATATTTGTTCTTCCCCAGGTGATAGAAGTCAACAACAAATAACTTATTACAAGTCACACCTGGACCGTAGGGAAAGAGCTGGATTTGAATACTAGATTCTAGACTTCAAGTAGCATTCCTTCATTTCCTCCCTTGCTATTGTCTCTCCCAGGTACGAATCTCTAGGATTGTGGTCTAGTGTTGTGGTACATTGGACTAATACATCGCCTGTCGATTAATCCAATAGTTCGGATTGTCATGAGGGGGAGGGGAGTAAAAGTTGGAGGGAGTGGGTGGACTGAGAGGTGGGGAGTTGGTGGGAAGAAGAAGGACTTAGTGGAGATCTAATTTAAAACAGATTAGGAGCTGAATGAAAAGGGACTTGCCGGGTAAGGGAAGAGACTCTTGCGTGTGATTCAACTAATGTAGCATGGAGAAAGGCTGACTCCCTCTTAGTCCTAGGGATTATTGCAAACATGAGAAAACTGTGAATTCAAAGCGAGGCGAGTTCTCAGAAATTAAAATATTTTTTCAAGTGACTTTTTCAAGTTCCAAAAAAGAAAACCTCCGCCTAGATTATTTGTGTGTGGTGACATTGTTACTATCTGTACACGGATGATCCAATTCAATTCTTGTTTGCTTGCTTTTTTTTTTTTTTTTTGGTTGCTGTTGTTGTCTTGAAGACTTCAAAGATAAACAACTTAAACCAATAGTCGCCTATAATTTAAGTTCAAAATATATGAGGCCCAATAAACTAAGTCTTATTAAAATATTTATTAATTTTTTGTTTTTTTTATAAATTTACATTCGAAAAAGTCATGTGTCCACTAACATGTAGATCAACATTAGTTGATGATTAGTTTCAGGCATGTTCCCCCCCCCCACCCCCGAAATGACTTTTTGCTTTGATTTTGTCTATTTTAGGTGAGATTTTAATACTAAACCATCACTTGCCCCAGCGCAGTCACGGGGGTTTGCAATCCAATCCCCCTCTTCTATAAAACAAAACAAAAAAACAAAAAAGAAAAGAATGCAAACAAAAATTCTCAAATTCCAAGAGCTATGTAAGATTTTGATTTTAAAACCCCCTCCGAAACTTAAGATAAAACTCCCTCTTCAATATAAGACTATCCATACACCAGTCATCGGATTGTGTTTAACCCCCTCCCCCCTCCAGCGGGGTTTAGAGCTAAAAACAACCTGTTCAATATAAAAAAGCAAATTACACACTCAAAATTCTATGTGCGTAGCCAAGCCAAAGGGGGTTTTGAGTTTAAACCTCCCTCATCAAGAGGTCTTTTTTTTTAAAGTTTAAAACCTCTCCAGGTGGTTTTCAGTTTAAATACCTCCATACAGAGAGTTTTGAGGATGAAAATCTCTCTCTTCAATTTTATTCTAAAAGCAAACTACAGTCACCAAATTCTATGAGCGTAGCTAAGGGGGTTTTGAATTAAAAAAAAAAAACTCCACAAATTTTTAAGTTTAACCCCCCCCCCCCCCAATAATTTTGACAATAAAACTTCCTTTTTCAATATAAAATCTAAAGCAAACTACAGTCACCTAATTCCAAGGGCGTAGCCAAGAGAGGTTACAAATTTCTATCAGTGGCTGGACTCCATTAATAAAGTGCAGTGTATAGTCATCTGCCGAAATTGAAAAAGACTAAATGTGGCTCAATAAAGATGGCTAAGACGGATTTTAGGAGTCATTTATAGAGATCGGGTCTCAATCAAGGAAATCCTATGCCGAACTGGGAGTCGACCCCTTAATAAGGTTGTGACAGAGCGTCACATGAGGTTTGCGGGACATGTTCTCCGACAAAATGAATAACGCATAATGAGGGTTGCGTGGCCATGGAAGCCATTACGAGGAAAGCGCAAACAGGGACATCCTAGTACAATTTGGCGCCACACTTTCATGTAGATCCTCGGAGCAGTTGGGAAGACAGATTTTTGCCAGCGACAGATTTTTGTGGAAGCAGGTTGCCGCACAATGCGCCGAACGACACGGGAGGATCTAAGTCGGTAAGAATAGCACATAAGGTTTTTGAAATAAAACTTTTTAATAGCAGGATAATGCTCTATAGATACCTCTGAATATGCATTTTGTTGGCTTTCAATACCGGAAATAGTGCTTGGCGGCGGGGCTGGCAATGGCGGTGAGTCTACAATTTTTCCACTAACTCCAGAAAGAACCTATTCTATTCCTATTCTAGGGTACAATAAACGTCTTCCGAAAGAATGAAGGGTCAGAATGTAATAAAGATTAATTATGTACACATACACATTTTTTTGCGCGGGGGGGGGGGGGGAGAGAAAAATTCCCCCTCCCCCGAAAAAATTCCTGGCTACGCCCGTGGTTTCAGGAATTGTCATTAACCATGTTCAGACATGCAGACCATCTCGCCTACCCGTGGAGCGGAAACATTTTTGTATTTCCAAAGGATACAAGCCTGTGGAGTTTTGGTGGGGAGTTACATGGAGTAGGTAAAGACAAAAATTATCTTCCAAGTAACAAAAAAATGTCAGCTAGACCATGCCGCTTTATTTATTAGAAGAATAAGACAGTCGACCACCAGTATGTAGTCATCTGACTTTCAGGTTCAAGTTTCTTCACTTCTCCGGTTACAGGTGTCGTGTTCACAGGTACATCTGTCCTTTCTAGTATCCGAATTCACAAAGGTAGGTCTCCTGCAAACGAGTTTCTCAAATGCCAAACTTACTTAAGGTCATGGTGAACGGAATTCGCACATGCTTGTTGTATATGTTTGTTTGTAATTTAGACATAGGTACTTTATTATAACATGTGAGTTCTACGCCTTGATTTAAATTAATGATAGATCTTTAACGCAGGGAAGCACCGGCCAAATAAAATCCTCTTATTGGGTTAATATTTTGAAAATGTACATTGGAAATGTTTCAAGTTATACATTTTGACTACGTTGGCTCTGTCTTTCTCTCTCTCTCTCTTTCTCTACATATTTTTTTTCTGTATTGCTCTCTCTCTCTCTCTCTCTCTCTCTCTCTTAAAATCGGACATTGAGTTTGTGTTTCACACTTTAATGAGACCCCTGAAGGATCTACCCATGGGTCTTCTGTTCGGTTACCAAAGTAGGTAAAAATGCAGGTTTCAATATTTTCGCTCTCTCTCTCTCTCTCGCTCTCTCTCTCGCTCTCTCCCTCTATAAAAAATGAGCAAACATTGGAACTTTATCATTTGGAGGGAGACCTAAACTCCAGGTTAGTGCCATCTATAGAATGACTGGCTTGTCAGGCAATTAACAGAACATCAGACTGCAGACTAACTATCAGCCTGAATATGTGACCAATGCGTTTTCCATCAAATGTCAATGTCATTCGATGACATTTCCCATCTTCTCAATAGCTAAGTGACCGTGAAATTCATTGTGTACAGCAGTAGAAAAAAAAAACTACGAAATAATGAGTACAGACCTACGTCAGAGAGGGACGTGGTTCAGGTGGCATGTTTCAGGTGGTTCAGGTGTCATGGTTAAGTTTGTTCAGGTGGCATGGTTAAGGCTGTATGGTTCAAATGGTTTAGGTGGCATGGTTCAGGTGGTTCAGGTGTCATGATTCAGGTGGTTCAGGTGTCATGGTTCAGGTGGTTAAGGTGGAATGGTTCAGGTGGTTCAGGTGTCAATGTTCAGGTGGTTCAGGTGTCAATGTTCAGGTGGTTCAGGTGGCATGGTTCAGGTGGTTAAGGTGGCATGGTTCAGGTGGTTAAGGTGGCATGGTTCAGGTGGTTAGGGTGGCACGGTTCAGGTGGTTAGGAAGGCATGGTTCAGGTGGTTAGGAAGGCATGGTTCGTGAGCTTAGTTTTGTGGTTTTTTGTTTAAGGAGGGCTCAATTTGTCGTCTTGAGGCTAAGTGGTATTATAGTTTCTAACTCATTATTAACATTAACATAAGTTTATAGAAGTAGACAAAAAAAAAAAACAACTGTCTTTTCTGTCTTTAGACTGTCAGGGGTGAACATTTCGGACAAGTCTTTTGAATGTCTTTACAACATTATCTGATTGCAAATGTCATAACAATATCCAGTCTGCACTAATTCCTGGTCGCAGATTGTATGAATGCACAATGTCCTTAGTGCAAAATGTCCTGGCTGCATAAATGTCCAAAGTTCACTGTGTTCTGACTGCACATTGTCCTGACTTCAAAATGTCCTGACATCCTAATGTCCTGATTACACGATGTCCTGGTTGCATAATGTCCTGATAGCTAGATGTCCAGAGTGCACAATGTTCTAACTTCATTATTTTATCACAATGTCCTTACTGCACAATGTCCTGACTGCACAATGTCCTGCCTGAACAATGTCCTGACTGCACAACTTAAGCAAAAATTCCTAACCTTGTTTTTAAGTTCCTCTGTATTTTGACATCAGACATCATGACATGAGATGATGGCGATAATATTTAATGTAAAAACAAATTTTGGACACTCATTTCGGGGACCCCAGTTGGGATTTTCAAATTTGGACCCACCCTTCCCCACCCTATCTACGCCAGTGATTTTTAAGAATTACAGAATTTAAAGTGTCAGCACCTGTTTATTTATGAATGTTTCTCTCTTTAAAAAATTGTTTTGTCTAATAGATTTGCCTTTCAAGATAAAATTCTCACCTCATGCGAAATCAAAGAAACCATTTTTTTTCCGTTTTGCGGATCTACGAAATAAGAATTAAAATACACTGAGAATGTCCCGGACAATGTCCCGGACTCTGAAACTATTCAGCAATTTGAAATGTAATCTGGGGTTTAAATTTTGGCAATGCTTTTACCGAAGGTACACTGCAATGACGAGTGACGGAAATAAAACAAGGGAAATAAGCCGGGAAAACGTTGTGTCATTAACTCCCTTTGCCTTGACCATTTAACTCTGGTGTCCGGTAACAAAGACAGTCATTCCAGCTTCCAACGTGTAGAAATTGTGAAAAAGTGGCCGCATAGTTTATGACTTAAGTCCGGATGGACGTAAATTGTGTCGCGTAGACAAGCGGGAGTACCTGTCACTTGCAGTGGGTCGACACGGGTCAGATTTCCGGCTAAGCGACTCGACGGCGTCAAAAGACACGAACTGGTCAGTTTATTTTCTCGCCAATTTGGAGAGAGGGAAGTCGCTCGGTTCTCAAATGTCCGTCGCTGGGGACTTTATTACAATAGAGGAAGTCCTTTCCATGGTCAAGAGCCTCTAAATTACAAGTCTTGGGAGGGAGAGAGAAAAGACGTCTCATAAGATTAGTTTCAGCTCCTGGGTTTATTGGTCCTCCCCGCCCATCTGGGACTTTTTTCCTTGTCACAAAACGTTTCATCTACTAGTATGTAGGTCAGGGTCAACTTTTGTTTTATGGATTGAAGCGAAAAAAAGAAGGGGGTTTAGAAGGTGGAAGCGGAAACCAGCGCCCCGTTGTCCACAAATAACAACTCACTGGTCAACAACCTTAAGACAAAGACCAAATAAATGTTTCCTGTAGGATGCCGGGTAGATTTTTTAAAAATCTACTACAGATAGTTCTACATGTAGGCAAATCTAGAAATAGCAAGCTGCTGGTTGGTGTATCCGGTGTACAGAATACGGAAACATTAATAAGCAAAGAATTTGAATAAATTATTGAATAATTTTGTAGAAACAAATGTCTAAGCTCTTTCGCGTGTAGCACAAAGTATGGTGTAGCACAAAGTATGGTGTAGCACAAAGTATGGTGTAGCACAAAGTATGGTGTTGTACAAAGTATGGTGTATTACTTCATTGACAGAAGTGATCTTTTAATAGGGCGTCCTTGACATTGTTTTTTTTTTGTCAATTCATCTCAAAATCTTTCTTCCTCTTTTTTCATTTGCCTACGTTTTTCTTTAGGCTCCATTATAAATCTATCATATTTCTTCATTTCACTTTCTCTTCTTTTCCTCTCTTAATGAGCTTTATTGCTTAAAGAATGTGGACTTCAAATCTTAAAAAAATTGAGCGCAAGTCGATTTTTGTTTAGCCGGCAAGTCTATGTCTTGGAGTCAGCAAATGTGTTTAAGTACGTTGAATTGATGGCCTTAATCAATTCAGACTTATGTTTATCATTCTTTTGTTATGATAATAATTATACTGTATGCATCTACACTAGATATACACTATACATAAGCAACTTTGTTAGACGCACTGTCTAAAATCCGGAGTTCAGTTAACTTTTTCTAAACATGCTACAAGCATGCAACATTTTTGCCAGTCGTAAAAATGCTTTTAAAAAATGCTTTAAAAAATGCTTTTAAAAAATTCAACATTTATAACCCTTTGAAATTTAAATAAATTTGTATTTCTCTTGCCTCTTATGTTATAGAATCCCGGGGCGTGCCTTTTTATTCCCTTTAAATCCTGCAATGCCATGACACTATGTGCTGAACAAATACACCTATACTTGTACATAGACACATAGATATATACATAGACATATAGATTTACTGCATACATAACAAAGTATAGATCAGTAGCGAGCTCAAGGGGTGGCAAGTGGGACAACCCTTCCAGGCCCCACGCCTGAGTGGGGGGCCCGCGATAGGAGATTTTATTGTCACTAACTTCGAAAAACAAATCAGTTCTCATAAACTAGGACTTATTACTCAATATTTGCCCATTTTCTATATGATACCAATTACAATGCAAGCTCCTAATACAACATTTTTAGTTTCTGTACTGTAGCATATTTAACGACCTGCCGTATTCTAAGAAGCTATCATCTTTTAACAGTTGACAATAAAACCACGTAGGTGAAAGCAGCCAATCCAATTCGTATATTTCATATTTCAACACCAACTTCCAAACAGATTTTATTAGGGAAATGCGTAGTGATAAAGTTTGAATTACACTTTGTATTATGAAAATTGTTTTTGAAAAGAGTTATTTATAACAGTTGTAGTAACACAAATGCAACTTTTGAAAAATTAATTTTTTTTAAATGAAATTTAATAATCAAATCTACCCAGTGTTTTCTGACTTTCGCTGGTGAGACGTTCTAAGACCACACGTGAAGGTCAGATATTCGAGGTATTTCATTTCATATACGTACACTATTTCCGGATAAGAACTATCACGTGACATCCTCAAACATTAAAAACCTCTAGATAACCATTTCCCATTTCATTAATAAGTAATGCTCAATAATTTTTAAAAGTGTCATACAACACCGTTATGTCGCATTACAGTATAAAAAGGTACGTATTCATTAAATATACTGTGACTTAAGTCTGCAATGGAAAAAAAGGGTGCTTATACAGCTATTTTGGACAATCAGCTTCCAGAAAGTTTGGCGATGAAGAATTAAGTTGTATTTTCTCCAATGGGCTACTGTACATAGACATCGTGCGGCCGTGGTAAAACCCGTGTCACCATGTTTAAAAAAAAAAAGCGGGAATATATTTTTTAAAATTAATTTTTAAAAAACCCGTGGCATAGCCCTTCCACAAAAATCGGGACTGTGAAAGTGTATGGACCACTGTAGCTCTTTGTTCTTAAAGAACAGTGATTGCCAAAGTGGTCTATATAGACCCCCAGGGGTCTACGAGGACTTCCAAGGGGTCTACGAAAGTGAAAAAATAAATTGGGGGTCTATGACCTGCAAATAGGGGTCTACGATAGTGGATCTCTTAATTAAGCATGTTTAAACTTTTATTTTACTTTTCTATTAACGATTTGTACCAAAGTTAATCCTTTGAATTTTAACCCTGTTAGTCGAATGTTTTTGTTTTTTTTTAATCTTAAAATTCTTAACATCTTATTTTAATTCTAGCTTAATTTTCTCTACATGAAAGTATGTACATGTACATGGCCTAGTCTTAAAAAGACTGTAGAAAGTCCAGTGTTGGTTATTAGAAATTTGGGTTCATTTCCTCCTTGTGAAACAAGCAAATACATTTGGGATTTTATGCAATAAAGTTAAAGTTATGTCGCTATCAAATCATTAAATCTGGATCATCTTTTGAGATAACACCAAGATGATAAAATAGATTGAGATTTGAAATACTTTTGAACACTTAAAGTTTATAATAGACCCAGAGTAGAAAAAAAGTTTGATTAAACATCACAAAAATGGTTTGTGAGCATTTTACAATACTTTGCTTTATCAAATTCCAGAAAGCTGCACACAATAGGCATAAAAATTGACAGCCATTGAAGAGGTTTTACAACCTGTTTTACACAAACCTATATCTGATATCATGATAAAAATTCTTCTAAGCAATAATACAGTTCAAAGGTTGAATGGTAAAATGAGCTAGGACACTAAAAGGTTCTTATGTAGTTACTTGTAAACGACATACTTCTAAAAAAAACTGGACTAGTTAACCTTGTCTGATAACATAGGATTATAAAGAACTACTTTTTGATTAATGGCTCCTTCATACCGAAGTATGATAGTCATCGAAAGGCTTATGTGTGACAAACAGAATGACAATAATTTCATAATTTTTCTAAGGTTAACTTTCAGCTACAAGGTGATTACCTAACTTTGCTCAAAATGAAGTCATAATCTCAGTATTGTTTCTTGTGAGAATTAGATGAAGGAAGCATACACTGGACAGGATGAATTTTCTTATTTTCCTATTTCAACTCAGTCAAACATCCTCTAATCTTGAAGTGATAATATTAAACCTAAAACTAGATTGAAACCCAATATTGAAATGTTTGTTCTCAAAGCTGAGCATCACTAAACGTTTATTTTGTTTTGTCAATTCATGTATTATATATTACATTTATTTTTACATTTTTTAACCAAAAACTGGAAAACATGTCAAGGGGTCTACGAGACATAAAAGTTTGGGAACCACTGTTATAGAACGTCCAATTGGCTTCACTTTACAGAGTGAAAGAGGAGACATAATATTAGTAGTGCACGAGTGTTTTTCTTTTTATTTGATTTCGTTAATGCAGAAAAATAACATTACAGTATATAATGTACTTACATAATGCAGCCAAGTAATGTTCTATGTTTCGTAGCAAAAAAAAGGCCCACAGGCCCACAGCTTAGAGGGGGACATACTGTCTTGTTATCGTTACAACGTTAGAGGGGGACATACTGTCTTGTTATCGTTACAACGTAAGAGGGGGACATACTGTCTTGTTATCGTTACAACGTTAGAGTGGACATACTGTCTTGTTATCGTTACAACGTTAGAGAAGACATACTGTCTTGTTATTGTTACAACGTTAGAGGGGGACATACTGTCTTGTTATTGTTACAACGTTAGAGGTGGACATACTGTCTTGTTATCGTTACAACGTTAGAGAAGACATACTATTTTGTTATTGTTACAACGTTGGAGAGGGGCATACTGTCTTGTTATCGTTACAACGTTAAAGAAGACATACTGTCTTGTTATCGTTACAAGGTTAGAGAAGACATACTGTCTTGTTATCGTTACAACGTTAGAGAAGACATACTGTCTTGTTATCGTTACAGAGTTAGAGGGGGGCTTACTGCTTTGTTTTCGTTACAACGTTAGAGGGGGGCATACTGTCTTGTTATCATTACAACGTTAGAGGGGGACATATTGTCTTGTTATCATTACAACGTTAGAGGGGGACATACTGTCTTGTTATCGTTACAACGTTAGAGGGGGGCATACTGTCTTGTTATCGTTACAACGTTAGAGAAGACATACTGTCTTGTTATCGTTACAACGTTAGAGAAGACATACTGTCTTGTTATTGTTACAACGTGAGAGAGGGGACATACTGTCTTGTTATCGTTACAACGTTGGAGGGGGGCATACTGTCTTGTTATCATTACAACGTTAGAGGGGGACTTACTGTCTTGTTATCGTTACAACGTTAGAGGGGGTCATACTGTCTTGTTATCAATACAACGTTAGAGGGGGGCATACTGTCTTGTTATCGTTACAACGTTAGAGGGGGGCATACTGTCTTGTTATTGTTACAACGTTAGAGGGGGACATACTGTCTTGTTATCGTTACAACGTTAGAGAAGACATACTGTCTTGTTATTGTTACAACGTTGGAGAGGGGCATACTGTCTTGTTATCGTTACAACGTTAGAGAAGACATACTGTCTTGTTATCGTTACAAGGTTAGAGAAGACATACTGTCTTGTCATCGTTACAACGTTAGAGAAGACATACTGTCTTGTTATCGTTACAACGTTAGAGGGGGACATACTGCTTTGTTTTCGTTACAACGTTAGAGGGGGTCATACTGTCTTGTTATCATTACAACGTTAGAGGGGGACATACTGTCTTGTTATCATTACAACGTTAGAGGGGGACATACTGTCTTGTTATCGTTACAACGTAAGAGGGGGACATACTGTCTTGTTATCGTTACAACGTTAGAGTGGACATACTGTCTTGTTATCGTTACAACGTTGGAGAAGACATACTGTCTTGTTATTGTTACAACGTGAGAGAGGGGACATACTGTCTTGTTATCGTTACAACGTTGGAGGGGGGCATACTGTCTTGTTATCGTTACAACGTTGGAGGGGGGCATACTGTCTTGTTATCGTTACAACGTTAGAGGCGGGCATACTGTCTTGTTATCGTTACAACGTTAGAGAAGACATACTGTCTTGTTATCGTTACAACGTTAGAGAAGACATACTGTCTTGTTATTGTTACAACGTGAGAGAGGGGACATACTGTCTTGTTATCGTTACAACGTTGGAGGGGGGCATACTGTCTTGTTATCATTACAACGTTAGAGGGGGGCTTACTGTCTTGTTATCGTTACAACGTTAGAGGGGGTCATACTGTCTTGTTATCAATACAACGTTAGAGGGGGGCATACTGTCTTGTTATCGTTACAACGTTAGAGGGGGACATACCTCTTTGTTTTCGTTACAACGTTAGAGGGGGGCATACTGTCTTGTTATCAATACAACGTTAGAGAGGGGACATACTGTCTTGTTATCAATACAACGTTAGAGGGGGACATACTGTCTTGTTATCGTTACAACGTTAGAGGGGGGCATACTGTCTTCTTATCGTTACAAAGTTAGATCGGGACATACTGTCTTGTTATCGTTACGACGTTAGAGGGGGACATACTGCCTTGTTATCGTTACAACGTAATAGACGTTGATGAACCCGTTAGCGTGATGAGTTTACGGTATAGATATAGTCTACCCTTACGGCTAAGGGCCCTGCTTATAACGCTCGCCTTGGGCTCCGCACACTGATAAGGCGCCTCTGGTATAGATTACTATTCCTCTAGATACTTTAGGCATTGATTGGTCTGGAAAATACACAAGATCAATTTCAACCTACAAAGAACGCGTGGTGAGCGTATAGTGTCTAGTTAACTACGCTGCAATGTCCAATGTCCACACAGTTATCTTTCTAACAGTCACATCTACCTTTAGAGATCTGAAATGAAAATACCTGACACTAAAGTAGATCGAATCGTCATACCAACACGTCGATTAGCTGAGGCATAGACACATTAGAACAGAGATACGGCCATGGACACATTGACACATTAGAACAGAGATACGGCCATGGACACATTGACACATTAGAACAGAGATACGGCCATGGACACATTGACACATTAGAACAGAGATACGGCCATGGACACATTGACACATTAGAACAGAGATACGGCCATGGACACATTGACACATTAGAACAGAGATACGGCCATGGACACATTGACACATTAGAACAGAGATACGGCCATGGACACATTGACACATTAGAACAGAGATACGGCCATGGACACATTGACACATTAGAACAGAGATACGGCCATGGACACATTGACACATTGAAACTCTGACACATGAACACACTGACAGAGACGCTTACACAAAACAACATTGCCAACCATGAAAACTGTGCATGTGACGAAAAGGAATCTTGAAAACTTAAAGGTTGTTAAGCGGTTTATCAATGGTCCGATTATCTAGTATTTTGTGGGAAAGCAAGGTTAGTAGTTATGGTTCTATACAACCTAATCATTTAGTTATCATTAAAGACTTAAGTTAGTATTTCAAACTGATCCAATGACATAGTTATCAGAGAGAACCTCATGGAAAATTGAAAGAAATTTCCATAAATCAAATAATAACATAAAACTAAAATGTTATTTAACCTTGGTTAGGACAATAAGAGAATATGCATCTCCTGTTTGGGACCCCTGAACTCAAGAAAACATTAAGAAACTGGAATAAACACAAAATAGAACAGTGAGATTCATAACAAACGAATATTCACATTTGACTAGAGTCACACCTTTAGTAAACTCATTAAATTTAGAAAGCCTTCAGGACAGAAGAGTCAAAAGTAAAGTAGCAATTATACATAAAACACTGAACCATAATCTTCACATACAAAAACAAAATTTAATAAAATACTCAGAAAGACACAAAGATAAGAACATTTAGTGCACGACAATTCGTTCACGCGACTATTCGTTCACCAGACATTCCGTTCACCCGACAATTCGTTCACGCGACATATCGCTCACGGACTATTCGCTCACAGACAACTTGTTCACCGATAGTTGGTTCACGACAAATTGTTCACTAACAACTCGTTTACAGACAAATTGTTCACAGACAAGTCGTTCACTGGTTATTTCCAAAAACAAAAAATTGCTAGAGATCGGGCCTGATCCGAAGTTCTTTCTAAATTTTTGTTTGTTTGTTGTTAATATTTTGTTAACGAGGACAGTATGTGATAAAAAAAATTATACTTAAAAGAAAAAAGAGATCTTACAAGCAAGCTGAAACATTTAAACGACTTTACTCTAGGTAACATTTTTACTTTCAACATGTAGGCCTTCTTCTTCTCATGTCCGTCATGTTCGCCCCACCCATAGTTGCTTATCTTCTTAATAGTGGTCCAGATGTTTCCTTAACATACCCATTTTATTGATATCTTATTAACAAAAACAAATCTTATCTTATATAATACAGACGTTTATTCAAAAAATGAGATTATTACGTCCTACGCGTCATGCATTCTGCCAAGTCACTGGTTTCCCTGGCTAGCTCAGACACACTAGTATTTTTTCCACAATCCTTTCAGTGTTTTTACAAGAGATAATTTTGATTTTTAACAATGGGACTAGATTTGGTACAATATATGGTTTCACTGTTCAACTCTGAACGTCACATACTAGATACAGATCTAAGGTTAATACTTATCAATTAAGACATCTAAGAAAAAAAACTAATTACATATACAACACTAGAAAATATTTTGGTTCCCTATAAAAAAAATATAAATTTATCGCAATACAACAAAATAAAATTGTTTCAATAAATTTGTTATTAAAGTCCAAGCAATCCAATGAGTCTACCAATGGATGGTCACATATAGAAACAAGTGAACTAAAATAAAAATAAAATAAAACTTCTTTTAAATTTGATGGAAAGTACTAGACTAGTTTCAATGTTAACAGATTGAACATGTGTATAGGCAATGTCCAATAAAGTTTTATCACTTCCAGAGGAGCCAGTCTGTCTAGCACTCAACTAGGTGTTAAATAGAGTATCCAGATGAATGGGTAGATTTCCGGTAGATGAAAAAAAAAAGAGAGTGGAGTAAAGGTATATTAAAGGTGAAAGTAAAAATGTTGCATATAGTAAAGTGATTCGAGGACCCGTTTACATTTGTTTCAGCTAGCTTGTAAGATCTTTTTTCTTTTTTTTTCCTTTTTTTTTCTTTTAAGTATACTTTTTATCCCCTACTGTCCTCATGAACAAACTATTAATAACAACAACAACAACGAAATGAAATCAACTCGTGAGTAATTTGACCTGATCTCTAGACATTTTTGCATTTAAAAATAATAGCTACAAAAGTTTTAATGTAAATAAATTAAACACGCGACGAGAATATATAATATTAACAATATGTTACTATCCAGTGAACGATTTGTCTGTGAACCAACTGTCAGTAAACGATTTGTCGCGTGAACGATTTGTCGTGAACCAACTGTCGGTGAACAAGTTATATGTGAGCGAATAGTCCGTGAGCGATATGTCGCGTGAACGAATTGTCGATTAAACGAAATGTCGGGTGAACGAATAGTCGGGTGAACGAAAAGTCGCGAACGATTAGTCGGTGAACGAAATGTCTGTGAACGAATTGTCGTGGAACCAAAGGCACATTCCTCGTCCCATATGATAGGACAAATTTGTACAAATGCTCCTTCTTCCCTAGTGCTATTAGAGCATGGAATGGGTTGTCTGAGCTAGCCAGGAAAACCAGTGACTTGGCAGCATGACTGAATGCAAGGCGCGCAGGACGTAATCATCTTCTTTTTTGAAGTAACGTCTGTATTATATAAGATTATTAGAAATGATCTTTTAAATTGACAACCTTTTTTTTAAAATCAGTTTAAAAGAATTTTTTTTATGTCATTAGAATAGTTTGTTTTTTTCTATTACAAATAATTTTATTCCCTATTGTGTAAAGCTTTTTGACCTTTGCTGACCCTTGGCTAGCAGTCCTGGTCAGTGACGCTTAGTAAATATTTGAAATGGTTATGTTTATTGCAATAGTGAGCAGACAATGAAAGTCAGTCATATCGTTCTAGGAGTGGACGCAAGTGGTGGTCATCTCTTTATGATTCCCTCCTTTGTCATGATATTCCCCTCCCCCGCTTTGGAGGCGTCTTGGCTAATATTTTTGTAAAGCGAAAACAACGCTGGTCAACAGATGGGCCGGCTTTTGGCAGCAGTCCGCAGGACACCTAACAAACGAAAGAATTGTTTCTTTCTAAGGGACTTGTTTGCAGTCCAATTGTTGATCTGTCCAGTTTGTGATCATTAGCATTGATTGATGTGTGTTTAAACACGGGAAGAGGAAGGAGATGTGACAAGAACGGAGACACAGATAGTGACCACATCGACCAACGAACGTGTTGGCCCTAACAGTGTAAACATTGGAAGGCAATACGAAAAAAACGAAGAATGTGCATTGAACTCAAGCCATAGTTTGAACCATCTTTTTGAAAGTGGATCATGAATCCTAGTAACAGAGCTGGTCTAGAGATTAAGTACTAAGCTGCTGATCTAAAGTTCTCAAGTTTGAGACTTTACAGTGAGTTCTCATTATTAGGGAGAAGAATCGAGTGACTAGTCCTAGTCCCGAGATAAAGTGCTCAATAGTTTCCAGATCAGACAGTTGTCCATAGATTGTTTCTTCTTTAGGGGTGTTTTTAGGGCCAGTGTCTTGTTTCGGCCTAATAGAGAGCGAAAGAGAATGTTCTGAAAACATCCTGAGCTATTCGAAGTTGTACGGTGTCAAGGGTCAGGTCTACGCTTTGCAAATCTTTTAGCCATCCGACAAATAATTTGTAAAGTTTCAAGAACAACAGTAGGGGAGCTGTTGATATCAATAATAAAAAGAATTATGGTTAAAGCTGTTGTAGATGCTAAAGATTTCCTGCATTAGAAACGTCTGAGCTTATTCAAAATAGATGTCTCTCCATTTTTTCCCGTAAGCTCTAAACTTCGGGCACTTGGAACTAGAAAGCAAGCCAAAGGACGAGCACTCTGGAAAGATCATCTTGTTTTCCTTACTATACAATCACACTAGCCATTGGGAAAGTGGTTTCTTTGAGGAACTGTAAACACTTTAAGGCTGAGAAGCCCAGTAGGTACTGCAAGAGACTAGCTCTAATCAATGATGTCTCAACAGGATGGAGGAATTTAGGAAATTTAGGCACCGGATATTTAGGCACCGCATATTTACGGATATTTAGGCACCGGATATTTACGCACCTGGAAATTGAGGCACCCGGATATTTAGGCACCCAGAAATTTAGGCACCCGGATAATTAGGCACCCGGAAATTTAGGCACCGGATAATTAGCCAATTTTTGACAAGGCCGAAAATTAGGCACCGGATAATTAGGCACTTTCAATTTTGAAAATTATTTTAAAATGTTAACGTATATTTTATCCTTAGGCTATGGGCTATCGGTGACGTTATAAAAAATAGCAACTATAACGATTCTAACTAAAGAAAAGCTCACAAAATGGGAAAAATGACAATCATGAGAATGTGTGGAAAAAATGACTCCTGAGTCACTATATAATATAGACATCACAGGATTCAGGGAAGGGGAGGTCGAGATGATTCTCCACTCATTGCTTCCCTCCATCACCAACCCTTAAGGTTGACTGGTGAGTTTTTTAATTGATGGTTATGCATTTTGTGTAAATATTTAGTTACTAATGTAAATACTTTAGATTAAAAGTATAAAATATTTTTATTATGTCGGGGAGTGTTGGCGTTAAATATAATCGCAATCGCCCTCTGCTAGTGGGAAAGGGAGGAGTCGTACTTTTAAAATGGGATAGGCGCGGATGGGGGGAGCACACACTCCCACTTAAGGGAGAGGATTTCTCGCAGATAGATGTAAACTTGGTCGTAAAAGTTACTTAGTGAATCTTAAGGCTACACATTGGGGTCAAGGGTATGGAACAGCATAGGTGCTAAATTGGAAGTCTGGAGAAACTTGTCTCCTTAAAAAGGGTATGGGAATGAGGAGGAGGCTTTGCTCGCGTTACTTATAGGGATCTGATATGTTAATAAACTAAAGCATTATTCATTTTTTTATAACAGCATTAATCTTTATTATCAACCTCTTTAGGAAGATCTATTGTGTAAGTATGTAGGTGTGTTACCTCCTTCAAATTTTTTTGTGATAATTAATTTTTAACTATACCTACGCATATATTCAATATGTGCAAATTTATGTTCTATAATATTTATATAAAATATATATGGTTTGACATTGCAAAATGGCTAGAAATCGCGATAAAATATGTTTTGAAATTTAAAAAATAGAAAGTTTATTGAAAAGACAGATGAGATGAAAATTTCTATATTAATATTTGGAATATTGGTCTCTTTGCATCTGTTATAATCAGAATACTCATTCTGCTTATAACAGATGAAAATCTTTAAAGTTCTTAATATGATGTTTATGTTGACGATTTATGATAAAAGAATGAATCAGGCTCCTTTACACTGGCGGGTATCTCAAAAGAAATTGGGTCCACCTGTTGATCATGGGTTCGAAATTTATCGAGTCTTTTCCGCGACATGCGAAATGTCATGCCGATGCTATAAACGTTTTTATGCAGCTACATCAAAGTCGATTTGTGGTCCAATGTTAGTGGCCTCTTTCAGCAGGCCACTGTATAAAAGATGCTTCTGTGACTATTAAGTCTCAATGTTCGAAAGCTTTTTATAAAGACTACTAGAGTGTTTTTCCTGTTCGTTAATTTGTTCTTTCTGCAACCAAGTGGCGCTCACAGATTGCGTAATCAAAATTTAAAAAACTCACCAGTCAACCTTATAGGGGCTGGTGATGGACTGAACCAATGAGCGGAGAATCATCTTTACCTCCCCTGAATCCTGTGATGTCTATATTATATAGTGACTCAAGAGTAATTTTTTCCACACATTCTCATTATAGTCATTTTTTCCCCATTTTGTCAGCTTTTCTTTATTTATTATAACAACATCGATAACCCATAACCTAATGATAAAATATACGTTAACATTTTAAAATTTTTTTCAAAATTAAGGTCGCTAATTAAAGAGTACCTAATTATCCGGTACCTAATTTTCCGCCTTGTCAAAAAGTGCCTAATTGTCCGGTGCCTAAATTTCCGGGTGCCTAATTATCCTGGTGCCTGAATATTCGGGTGCCTAAATTTCCGGGTTCCTAAATTTCCAGATACCGGATGGAGACACCGGGATTTCTAAGTTTGTATTCGTGGTCTGAGGCGGAGACAAATGTCCCTTTTGTACTATAACTTACACACTATCCAATACCTTGATAAAGTATATAGATTAAAACCATCTCTGAAAACTAACAAAACGTCTTAAAATTAATGTTTATGAATAGTTATTCATGCAATAGTGCCGTTTAACGTATTGTACATTTGATCAGGTTCCAATTGCTGTAGTCCCAGGCCAGTCTAAGAAACCTAGGATTGTCTTGAGTTGATTAATGTTTTTTTAGAAGGTTCCTTCTGTCTCGAGAGACAGCAATGGCCGAAATGTTGATTGCCTCTCCTTGAATTGGAAAAAAAATTGACTTACAATAATAAAAAATAATATTAATATTATTAATAATAATATAATAATAATAATAATTTTTATTGTCCGTAAGGAAATTTGTCTTTTTTATTATTATTATAGACTTGTTCTGTCCCAGCAGAATCTTCTTAATAAACCAATATCTTACTAACGCAGTCCTCTCTAGACCTTTACATCATCTGCCCTATAGATTGCAAGATCTGAAAGGGGGAAATAGTTTTATTTACCTGCTAATATTTGTAGCACTAGTGCCAGATTGTAGCAGTTGTTAGAGTGTGTAGCATTGTTTTAATTATATGAAGCGATCCGTTGAAGTATCTCTACTTGTTAAACTTTCCTGTTTTGTTTTGTTTTATATAACGACATATGAAATATTAATGAATCTGTGTACATAAACATAACCGAATAAACATTCTATTGTCTTTTCTTGACATAAAAAGGCTAACATAAGATATCGAGTGTAACTTTGAAAATACATTTTTAAAAAGTAAAAAGAAAAGGAAGAGGGAGGATTGAGGATCAAAGGAATACATTTTGGTGTGGCGGTGTCTTACCGGAAATATGGTGTCAGCTGTCAGTGGGCGTGAATTAACAAAATTTATGTTGACAGTACATGTCTCGGGGATGGAATCCGCGCATCCTGGTCTGAGAGACTTTTGGTGCCTATTGTTTGGTGTAAAATCTTTTATTTGAACTGAACAGATGAAATGGGACTACCATCTCTCTATTTATTCCCACCCTCTTTCTTTATCTGTCTTTAATGATGTCAACTGGCGTTTACAAAAAAATATGTCATTGAAGGAAGGGTGTGAAGTGGTTTCACGGGACTGGGGGCGGGATGACTGAGAACAGAGAGAGAAAAATAGGAGGTAGGATTGAGACAAGAGATAAAATAGTTGCATTGAGTGATCAAATAGCTTCATTGAGAGATCAAATAGTTTCATTGAGAGATCAAATAGTTTCATTGAGAGATCAAATAGTTTCATTGAGTGATCAAATAGCTTCATTGAGTGATCAAATAGTTCCATTGAGAGATCAAATAGTTTCATTGAGAGATCAAATAGTTTCATTGAGTGATCAAATAGTTTCATTGAGTGATCAGATAGTTTCATTGAGTGATCAAATAGTTTCATTGAGTGATCAAATAGTTTCATTGAGAGATCAAATAGTTTCTTTTAATTTTGTTTGTGCAGAGAAAAGGATGTGTGCGTGTGATTGCATTTATGCATGTTATAGAAGAGAAGCCTGTGTTTGTGATGTGTACAGATAATGTATAGAAATATGCATGTGTACTTAGAGATGAAATCAGATGTATTAGATTCCTATTTGTAAGTTAAGCAATAACCTTTTTTTTTCTTCCCTTCCTAGAAAAGCCTTATTGTTTTTGTGCTGTTCGTCCGTCACGTTTGAAATAAAAAATTAAATTAGATTTCACCGTCACCCGTAAGAGATTTTTAAAATATAAGAACAACTTTAGAATGTATAAAATGGTGATTCTGAAAATAACTGCCAAATTTAAATGCCAGAAACACAATCGTCTGCTTTGTTTGTTGTTTTTTTACACTACAAATTTTTTTTCGTCTTTTAAAAAATGAGAGTATTTAGCTTTGTCAGGAACACAGAAGTTCCTTAATTTGTTAAATAGTGTCAATGAAAAAAACAACATTCTAGTAAATATCAACATAATTGTTTATTTCAAGAACTATCGATTTTCAGTTTACGACATTTCTCCAAGGATTTAGTAAAGTTTGGGATAGTTTATGGAGTAATGAAGGTAATGAACAACAAGGGAATAAAATAATTATTTAATGACTCGAGAGTAGCAATAGAATTTGTATCTACTGTACACAAATATTTTAACTAGAATCATCAAATGTTTTGTTCCTTCAGAAATAAAGACTATTACTACTTAGTGGAATCAAGCAGGACGGCAGGGTCCAAACTTAGGCCTATCATCATGGCATTCCCAAGTGCATACTTTACGACCAGGCAGCCATCTAATGTTGACCTAGAAGTGTACATGCTATTGAGTTAAAATTTTATTACCGAGCTCATATCAAGTCATTCCGTCTGTCCGTCTGTCTGTCTAGTCAAAATAAATACAATACCGATATAGCTGAAATATCCATTATAAATTCACAACAGTACATTTAATATGAATACATTTTTAGGTTGAATAGATAAAATCACCAAAATGTCAAGTTATAAACTAGACTCATTAGAATGATGATACACTTCTTTCATTAAATGAAATTACATCACTTGTACGTAAATATATAGAGAGATACATGATGCATGTATTCTGCATTGCATTTTGTGCAGACTAAGGACTCCTGGACAAGACGATTTTTATTTTTGATAACGTCAAGCAGGATTTCCATATTTATCATATTATTGTTATTATTATTTTTTTTTTTTTTTACAGATTTTCACCCTTGCAGCAGTGACTTTTTATCTATTATCATATTGCGTTATATCCGACATTTAGAGCGTGCTGTTTTACAAAAGGGACAATACTAAAACAAAACAAAAAATATTCATTATTATTTGAGTTATGTCCCTTAAATTACTATTTAAAATACTTTTACCCAGCATTCTGAGTGGATTTCATATTTATCGAGTAACCCTTAATAAGTAGATTTAATTACTACAAAATATTGCCTGTCTTCTCAAATTATTTTTTTTTACATAATAAATAATAATAGTAATAAAATAAATAAAACTTTTCTTCTTTGTAAGTATTGAATGTTTTCAATGATGTTTATATTTTAATTTCACTATGGAAACAGATGACTTTTGAATAGACTTACAATTTGACCAAACCTGCTCAGCTGTAGTCTCTCCACAGTATTGAGGAAATAAATGGTAAACACTTGCTATAAAACAGGAATGACGTGGTGACTCATCACACGAAAGCCAGACATTTTTTTTTTTTGGCTGTGTTTTTTTTTTTTTTAAAATCAAATTTCTCAGCTCTAAAACTAGTAGCACAAATATTTTGTATCACTTAGTAAGCAACTGAAATCGTTCAATGTATTCCAATTGGCATCAAGGCCGGATTTAAGAATGTCTAGGCCCCAGGCTGAAAAGAAAATCACTTATTAATAATTAATACTAAAACTAATATCTAAAAGCCAATATTTGAGTAGAAAGAAACAAAGTACCTGTATTTGTAAAACTTATATATTTTCTTATTTTAAAATATTCTGTTGCATAACTTTGCATTGTTTAGTGAAAACAAAGGAAGTACATTCGAAATGTTTTTAAGTTAGTGGAGGGTGAGGCCCAGGTTTGACCCACTGCTGTAGATACGAAACTGCACATCTCTAGTATGAGCACGCTACTAGCAGACACTTCTTGGCCATCGTAACAAAAAATGTACACACAAAAATGTTCGAAACAAAACATCAACGTAAAGTTTGTTAAACCGTCAAAATTGTTAGACTGTTCAAATCTCTTTTGTGGAGGCCCCATTCTTGTGGAGACCCGGGGCCTGCCAAACCCCAAATCCAGACCTGATAGACACTTTCTGCTTTGTCTATTTCATCATCTCTCACAGTCTCTTCTTTTGTTGTTTCCTTTCGTCTGTCTAATTCCTGATACCCGCTGCCACGCCATTTCTGTCTTGTTCCTGATACCCGCTGCCACGTCATTTCTGTCTAGTTCCTGATACCCGCTTCCACGTCATTTCTGTCTAGTTCCTGATACCCGCTGCCACGTCATTTCTGTCTTGTTCCTGATACCCGCTGCCACGTCATTTCTGTCTAGTTCCTGATACCCGCTGCCACGTCATTTCTGTCTAGTTCCTGATACCCGCTGCCACGCCATTTCTGTCTTGTTCCTGATACCCGCTGCCACGTCATTTCTTTCTTGTTCCTGATACCCGCTGCCACGTCATTTCTGTCTAGTTCCTGATACCCGCTGCCACGCCATTTCTGTCTAGTTCCTGATACCCGCTGCCACGTCATTTCTGTCTTGTTCCTGATACCGCTGCCACGTCATTTCTGTCTAGTTCCTGATACCCGCTGCCACGCCATTTCTGTCTAGTTCCTGATACCCGCTGCCACGCCTTTTCTGTCTATTTCCTGATACCCGCTGCCACGCCATTTCTGTCTTGTTCCTGATACTGCTGCCACGCCATTTCTGTCTAGTTCCTGATACCGCTGCCACGCCATTTCTGTCTAGTTTCTGATACCCGCTGCCACGCCATTTCTGTCTTGTTCCTGATACTGCTGCCACGTCATTTCTGTCTAGTTCCTGATACCCGCTGCCACGTCATTTCTGTCTAGTTCCTGATACCCGCTGCCACGTCATTTCTGTCTAGTTCCTGATACCCGCTGCATCGCCATTTCTGTCTTGTTCCTGATACCCGCTGCTACGCCATTTCTTTCTTGTTCCTGATACTGCTGCCACGTCATTTCTGTCTAGTTCCTGATACCCGCTGCCACGTCATTTCTGTCTAGTTCCTGATATTCGCTGCCACGCCATTTCTGTCTAGTTCCTGATACCCGCTGCCACGTCATTTCTGTCTTGTTCCTGATACTGCTGCCACGCCATTTCTGTCTAGTTTCTGATACCCGCTGCCACGCCATTTCTGTCTTGTTCCTGATACTGCTGCCACGTCATTTCTGTCTAGTTCCTGATACCCGCTGTCACGTCATTTCTGTCTAGTTCCTGATACCCGCTGCCACGTCATTTCTGTCTAGTTCCTGATACCCGCTGCATCGCCATTTCTGTCTTGTTCCTGATACCGCTGCCACGCCATTTCTTTCTTGTTCCTGATACTGCTGCCACGTCATTTCTGTCTAGTTCCTGATACCCGCTGCCACGTCATTTCTGTCTAGTTCCTGATACCCGCTGCCACGCCATTTCTGTCTTGTTCCTGATACCCGCTGCCACGTCATTTCTGTCTTGTTCCTGATACCCGCTGCCACGTCATTTCTGTCTAGTTCCTGATACCCGCTGCCACGCCATTTCTGTCTAGTTCCTGATACCCGCTGCCACGTCATTTCTGTCTTGTTCCTGATACCGCTGCCACGTCATTTCTGTCTAGTTCCTGATACCCGCTGCCACGCCATTTCTGTCTAGTTCCTGATACCCGCTGCCACGCCTTTTCTGTCTAGTTCCTGATACCCGCTGCCACGCCATTTCTGTCTTGTTCCTGATACTGCTGTCACGTCATTTCTGTCTAGTTCCTGATACCCGCTGCCACGTCATTTCTGTCTAGTTCCTGATACCCGCTGCATCGCCATTTCTGTCTTGTTCCTGATACCGCTGCCACGCCATTTCTTTCTTGTTCCTGATACTGCTGCCACGTCATTTCTGTCTAGTTCCTGATACCCGCTGCCACGTCATTTCTGTCTAGTTCCTGATACCCGCTGCAACGCCATTTCTGTCTAGTTCCTGATACCCGCTGCCACGTCATTTCTGTCTTGTTCCTGATACTGCTGCCACGCCATTTCTGTCTAGTTTCTGATACCCGCTGCCACGCCATTTCTGTCTTGTTCCTGATACTGCTGCCACGTCATTTCTGTCTAGTTCCTGATACCCGCTGCCACGTCATTTTTGTCTAGTTCCTGATACCCGCTGCCACGTCATTTCTGTCTAGTTCCTGATACCCGCTGCATCGCCATTTCTGTCTTGTTCCTGATACCCGCTGCCACGCCATTTCTTTCTTGTTCCTGATACTGCTGCCACGTCATTTCTGTCTAGTTCCTGATACCCGCTGCCACGTCATTTCTGTCTTGTTCCTGATACTGCTGCCACGTCATTTCTGTCTAGTTCCTGATACCCGCTGCCACGCCATTTCTGTCTAGTTCCTGATACCCGCTGCCACGTCATTTCTGTCTAGTTCCTGATACCCGCTGCCACGCCATTTCTGTCTAGTTCCTGATACCCGCTGCCACGCCATTTCTGTCTTGTTCCTGATACTGCTGCCACGCCATTTCTGTCTAGTTCCTGATACCGCTGCCACGCCATTTCTGTCTAGTTTCTGATACCCGCTGCCACGCCATTTCTGTCTTGTTCCTGATACTGCTGCCACGTCATTTCTGTCTAGTTCCTGATACCCGCTGCCACGCCATTTCTGTCTAGTTCCTGATACCCGCTGCCACGCCATTTCTGTCTAGTTCCTGATACCGCTGCCACGCCATTTCTGTCTAGTTCCTGATACCGTTGCCACGCCATTTCTGTCTAGTTCCTGATACCCGCTGCCACGCCATTTCTGTCTAGTTCCTGATACCGCTGCCACGCCATTTCTGTCTAGTTTCTGATACCGCTGCAACGCCATTTCTGTCTAGTTCCTGATACAAACTGCCACGCCATTTCTCTCTAGTTCCTGATACCGCTGCCACGCCATTTCTGTCTAGTTCCTGATACCGCCGCCACGCCATTTCTGTCTAGTTCCTGATACCCACTGCCACGCCATTTCTGTCTAGTTCCTGATACCCTCTGCCACGCCATTTCTGTCTAGTTCTTGATACCCGCTGCCACGCCATTTCTGTCTAGTTCCTGATACCCGCTGCCACGCCATTGCTGACTGCATTTCAGTTCTGCAAGAAGTGATCATGGATATAAGCAATGAGCTGCCTAGAATCTGCTTCTGATGGCATGTTGTTCTGATGCTTCGCTTGTTCATTGGATTAGAGAACGGGTAGACTTCGAGTGACTTCATATATTTCATGAACAAATATTTTAAACTAGGTGAAGTTCATTAGAGGTAAGTCAATAAGAAGAATACAAAGACTTGAAACTCGGCTAGAACCAAAGTACGAAACAAAGAATTGACTAGGACATTGATTCGTTCCACCCCGTGACAAAACGTCAGGGATTCTCGCCAATGTTAAGGTCAACCTACTTCCTACTGATCCTCTTTAAAGAGAAGATATTCTTGTTTGTTACAGAGTCGGCAATCAATTGGGTTTAACATTTAGTTGAAGAGTGAGAACCACGCTGACAGAGTCATTAAGTCCTATCACATCTAAATGATATAAATATAATTGTAAACTTTATAGACAGCATGCGCATATAGTTCAAGTGCTACACTATTTATACACTTTGTCATCATTACTGGACTACACAATAACCCCATTTTTTTTCTTTAGAATCTTAGGCTGTTTGGCAAACATTTAAAGAAATAAATGGTCAAATTTTATTTCCAAACAAAATATAAGTTTAAATAAGTATACAAGACGTCAGCGCTCAGCCCCTCCCCCTGAATGACACAAGTGGTCATCATCGAACCACGATGGGCAAACTATATATATATATAAGACATCAACAGAACTCGGGAGAAATTTGACCGCTCCACGGAAATAGAAGGGTCCTACTTAGAAGATGAAACGGCGCTCTTGTTGAACTCAATCCAATAGTTTGGTGTCAGAATAAAGTGACAAGCAGTTCAATATTAAGTTACTCGTGTACATCTTATTTAGTTCTGAATCAAATAGCTACGTTTTAGAGACAACATGTATCCTGGTTGAATCAATTAAATTCATTGTTAAAGGCCTGATAAAGGAAACGTGTATGATCATGAATACGAGACTCCCCTGTTCCATTTTAAGTCCCGGGGGGATATACGTGCTTTTTTGAGAGCCTGTTAATGTCAGATTTGGTCATTTTTTAGCTCACCAGTAAACATCACCCGATTACTATCTAACAGCGGATTTTCATTAACCAAAAAAACAACAACAACACATAACCTAAACACGCCACGCTTACAAAGTTCCAGTGTCCATTGATCTAGCTAAATTTAAACATGTTGTAATGTGTGTCCATTGATTTTTCAGTTCAGGCGCCTTTAGAGGAAGAATTGCGGCGGCCCCCTGTTGTTCCAGCAGCACCGCCACCGTGAGAACATGGCATGCTATTGATTTCTCCTCTGCTATAAGCCATTTGTCAACACAGGCTCCAGGCGAACTGAATGTCAGATGTGTATAGTCTTAGTACGTGCTAGTCAAAGTGTGTTCCAATCGTAGGAATAGGTTTATATTCGAAGTAGACTAAATGAGAAGTTCTTTGATTTAGCCTTCAGAATGTGACAAGGAAAAGTATTCTAGAACTTCTAAACTCAGGATTGAAAGTACAATTCATGGCTGACATGCAACTGAGCTAAGATCATCACTAAGTTTTGAGAAGAGAGGCAATGAGAGACAAAACATCTGAAGTATGATTCGAACCATTGGAATAGTATTGATTCTAAGTGCTACATATATATCCATTTTTTGTTATCTTTTCAAAATTGTTGGACAAACAACAAAACCACATAACGATGATAGCCTATGTAGGGGACCATATCACTCAATGTGTAACCTAGTCATGTAGAATATTACACTTTTGTCAAAGCTAGACCATAGTAATATTTTTAACATAGGCCTACTTACAGGACATTAATTAGCCTACTTAATCTAATATTCAGAATATAGTACAGTGATAGAGCCTACCTATTTCTTTATGTTTTGAGATCCAGGAATAAAGGATGGAAATATTGACTTATGTCAGTCTGTTAAAGCGCTGTAAAAGGCTGGGGAAAAAAAACATCTTTCGATCATGCCTTCAAAGCGCTAGTTGTCTCATAAACACAATTATAGAGTTGATATATGAATAAAAGCTTTTATAAATAATTATAATTTTGCTTCATTCGAATTTGATAATGACTATGCCAACATATTTAGAACGAAATATTATGCCTACATCACACATGCCTAGTGGTGGTAAATGTTATTATTAATAGCCTTTTTTAAATTATTTTTTCTTCTCTCAGCTCTAAACAATGGACAACTACAGTTTTGCATTTGCTGGTCCAGGACTAAGAAACAAAGCCAGATCTTTCGTTTCTCAGTTCTCCGATACATTCAGTGCTTTTTCCAAATTCATCGCACCCTCCTATTATCATGATCGTTGCGAAAGGTAACTTATTTAACTAGATGATAAGAAAAAAAATAGGATCGATAGATCTAGTCTTAGATATTATAGTTGTTATTTCCATTTTCAGTAATAAAATAATAATAATTTGGAAATTCTGAAGCGATACTGCCGATAGCCTCTTGGTCTACCGGAAGTGTTTTGTTGTCAACAAATCGGTCACTAAAAATTATGATAAGATTGATCTATTCTAGATATCTAGAGATCTTGTTTATATCTGGACTCTAGAATTCTAGATCTAAATCTATATAGATTCTTAAAAGATCTATATTATTATTATATGGTACCATAATACAGACTACAGTAGCTAGATCTATATACTAAATCTAGATCTAGTATCATCTACTACATCTACAGTGTAACAGTGTACTCACTAACGTCTAAGTCAGACTAAGCCACTAAGTTTAGCCAGAGATCCAACTAACAACTTCCAAGAGTCAAGACCAATGAAAATAATGAAATGAATTTTTTTTTAAATTTATAATTTTATTATGAATGAATTCATTAAATTAAAATTCTTAACAAGAAACTTACTGTGACTTGCAAAGAAAGTAATTTAAATTTAAGAATCTTAGAATGGCTCGTGAAATAGAAACGTAAGTTCAGGTTGTCTCATTGTTGAATCTAGATCTATTGACTATTCTAGTATTACATACTATCACAATGATACTTCATCATGATAATTATATAATAATGATTATTCTAGATCTAAGTCTAAGTGATAGCAAACAACAATAGTTGATCTCTAGACTAAGTCTTAGACTCTTATCTCTAATTAACTATTATATGAAAGCAACAAACTAAGACAAAGTGAAAGACTTTTTATCTTTTACTAGCTAATGACTAGAATACTAGATCTAGATCTATAACTCATAGATCTAGGAGGCCTACGTTACATAAATCTTAATCTAGTGACAGTTACATAGAGGTGATACTGATAGTCTAGTCATAAACATCAAAGAGTGCAGCCTTTCTCAAAATATGGGGCCAACCAGTGAAGGGATGCAATTTATTTATTATATCAAGAGACAAAATATCAAATTTATCTAGATCAAGATTCTTTTTGTAATGCTGCTAAAAGCAATTAAATATTTATACCGGTATAAAAAAAAATATTTTAAAGTAGTATTTATAATATAATATATAAAAAATGTCTAATTTTCCAGATCTGTTCAAATGCGCCTGTATTCTCTCAACAAGAGGCAGTTTGTTTTAGTGTTTGTCACATTTTTTGTCTGCTTCCTGATCAGCGTTCTTGTCGGTATTGCAGGTAAATAAATAATATGTTAAGATCTAGTGTACAAGTATAGTTATTAGACTTCCTTGTAATTAAAATTAGAAAATTTCTTTTTCTTTTAATCATATTTTTTTTGTCTCCCCATCAGGACCTCACATTATTGACTCACATACAGTGAATGGCTCCTTGATTTATAAGGAACCTCAGAACAAACAGGTTTGAAGAATACTGTTTTTTTAGTTTCTTACCTCAGTTATTCAAAGTTCAATCCCTTTACAATACTTCATCACTAAATCTTAGAGCATTGTTTTCAAGTCTGATGAAGTATGAGTGCAGTATTTCATATGACCATGCAGACCCAGTTGCAACTTCTGCATATTTTGCCACATCTGATGCAAACAAAGCTATTTTATCTTTTTACCATCTGTATCTATTGTTGATTAGAGCTTTTCTTTGGGTCTCCATTGTGTGTCATGCAAGGGTGAGAGCAATCCAGCTGCCTTTCACTTTCCTTTAATTTCAAAACTCAACTTAATCTTTTGAACCTGCCAGCCCGATTTATTGGTCGGCATGTAAAAAAGCCATGCCTCACCAGACTGTTATATCAGTCTCACGCACTTTACCTAAGATTGACAGTCTGTAATTTACAATGCAAAGAAAAAAGTACATATATGTATATATGTATCACGTAAGATAGTTAAACTCTTGGTGTTGAATGTTGAATATTTTAAATAAATAAAATAGTTTTAAATAAAATTGATTTACAAAATGAAAATCTATTCGATAGTCATGATTCATGTTGAAAAATTACAGAAAAGTCTTTAGCACTCTGCTTTCTAGTAAGATATGGTGACGATGGCGTAGCAAAGTCCTTGTGGGTCCAGGTTAAAGAATACGATGGTGGGTCCCCTCCCATAGATTGAGTATGATTAAAACAAATCTAGTTATCATGTATGTATGCATCAGTAGCCTACACCTTAAGAAAGACATACATATGTATATGCCTAGATCTCTTAGAATTAGTAGTGTTATTGAACTCTTTGTCAGTGACAATGTCTCACCAGTAGGCTTATAGTGTCATAATGCTTGATGTTTATACAGCTTCTTAAAAGTAACTATCAGGTGTTTCATTTCAGCAAACAAATGATTTAATATTAATACATATTATTATAAAGTGGGAGTGAACTAAAGAAAAAAACTCACTGATTCTAAGGTCGCTGGTATCTCTTGATTGCAGAAGCACATTCCAACTATAATCAGTCTATACACCTGATAAAAAGAAATAATTTCACAGTGCTTCAATTGAAATTTACATATCTCAATTCACTAACACAAATTAAAGAAAACAATCCTTAATCCTCAGTGGAGAAATAAAAAATCATAACTAAAGTTTCTTACACATTAACACACTAGGGTCAGGTCATTTACGCCTGACAGCATAAACACAAACAAACCTACTTTGCATGTGGAAAAAATGGTTAGTTTAAAGCAATATTTTCTTATTTCTTAAATGTACATTTCAAAAACACCTACATGGAGAAACATTGAATATTGACAAAATATAGGTCTGTGTCTGTTTAACTGACCTTTCTAAGTAGCAGTAAAAGATAGGTGCATGAGATGTGATGATGTAACAACTAAATTGTCCAACTTATCTATGACCTTGTTTTGAGACAATATAGATCTAAGTAGTTTGTACTTAAAGTTATTATTTAAGAAGTTTTTCAAATACTAGTTTATACTTCTCTGTAAAATAGATCACAACTATAATATTCTCTTATTACACATGTCACTTAAATGATAATCTTTAGGATGAGTGCATTTGAAAGGTTGTTTCGCCATACTAATATTATATCGATTTATTTAAGTTAAATAAGTTATTGTCATACTAACTACTACATTTACACAAAAAAATGTCAACTATTTTTTTAATGAGAAAATATCCATTTAATATGCACATAAGTTGGACAGAATTTAGAACAACAATTAATAAGTAGTTTTTCATATTATCGCGTGAACTGCAATGTAGTATACCACAGACAGAGCACTCAACCAAAGGGAAAAAAAATTATTTTTTTATGGAAATGTTTTTTCTTGAAGATTTGAATAAGAGATTGACCCTTTACAAAACAATTAGCTCAATTAGATATTCATTATAAGACATCAGTTAAACCAATTTCACATCTAACTTCACATGCACTTTCACCTATCCTTTGGTCTACTGGACCACTGGGGCACCACACAAGATCTGTCAACCCTTTTTCTCCATTTTCTCTGTCATTTGTCTTTGATAGAATTTCATTCTAATGTCCTTTTGAAAATATTGAAACCTGCCTTTTTACCTGCCTGGGTGGACAACTATGGGGGCCGATTTTGAGTTAGTGTTTCTACACAAACTGTCTTTGTAACCTTGTTATTGTTATATTTATGTCAGAAATATAATTGAATAACACAATGAATGCTAAGTAAAATTAGGTAAGAATAGGTACGTCAAATTAAATTTAAATTAAATTATGGCTTTTTTATAGCACTACTTTCATGCTTCTATCATGCTCAGATGCTTTGGTCCAATATCAGTTGTGGACCAGTGTTTGGGAGGTGGTAGCTAGGAGAAGGTTTTGAAGAAGGTGCTGCCTTCAGGCGCTCAGTAAACAAAACTCTGCCAAAGTCGGGTGTCTAACCTCGAGCCCCCTTCATAGGTAGCCAAGCGTAACCAAGTTCAAGCGCACTTAGCCTTTCGACCACGCCTCCCACCTTTCGTTTATTTTTAAATTTTGTAAGTGCCATTGTGGGTCCCTATTGGTTATGGGCCATGGTTCTTTGAACCCCTTTGCGCAATGCCACTTCCTGGAGAGTTATGGAATAAAAAAGTGAAATATTTAATCATAGAACATTCTTTAGAGGAGAAATTTAAAAGGTGAAAATATACTAGCCATATTTCTTTTTATTCTGTGATCTTTCTCACAACCTGTCATTAATTAGCACCAATTATTTTTTTCCAGACTGGACCATTTATTCTCCACTCTCCGCCCATGTCAACCTTCCATCAGCAGTTGTGGTTGAAAGCCAGTGTGACTGTCACAGATTCTATTGGTAAGTAACTCAGATGCTCAGGATCACTTTTGTGTCTTTATTTATATTGAAAGAGGCTTTTTCTTTTTTTTAAAGAATTTTGAATTTTTTGTTGTGGTTTCCCTTTTTTTTCTTTTGAAAAAATTGTATTTATAAAAATTAGCTAAAATGTTTTAGTTGATCACCTTGTATAAAACTTCAGGATTTCAAAATAAAATAAAATACAGATGTTCCTTCAAAACCAAAGAAAATTATATCCTATAGAAGTAATTGATTTTTTTGAAGAACTGACTCAATAAAACCACAAAACTTTAAAAAAAAAAAAAAGATATGTCTCTTATTTTTGTTTAAAATTATTTTCTCTGACTGCTGGGTGTTGTTAAGAGCACTTGGTAATTCAAGTTGTCATGTAAAGTACAAAGTCTAGACCGTTAACAATTTAACAGTGGAATACATCAAGATAGAATATTGTTCACTATAAATATTGTGAAGTTACTTTCTCTAAATAGTATTACTTAATAATAAAGAGAAAGAAATGTGAGGAAATCAGATTTGAAAGAAAATGATTGCCAACAAATCTTATATACCCATGAGATCTGTTTGTGACCTTTTGATTGGTCAGTGCTGCACTTGGTCATACATTATTATTTTTTTATTCATTCATATTGTCATTGTACACTGGACTATTTTTTTTATTAATGAGTATTTTATATGATTGATCTATGTGCCCTAATCCCATGTGAGTGTTGAATAATTGGACTGGCTGAACTCCCATGTGTCTAAGAGTAATTTCTCTTACTATCAAATACAAACTGCACTTTAAAGTCAAACATTATTTACTAATTAAAATTTTGTTTTTGTCCAATAGTTGTTTTTTTTTTTTTGTTTTTTTTAATTTATTTTACTTTTTTTTTTTTTTTTTAAATCCTAGGCTCAAAGTTTGAACAAGAGTTCACTATGGGGATTCTGATCAGGGGAGGCAATGGAGACTCTCAGAGTGTTGAAGAGTCATCCACCAACCCACAGCTCAGTTTAGAACTGCACAACAGAACACGCAAGCTGAAATGTAGTGGAGTATGTTTCTGTGATTTACTTTGGTTTCAGTCTGTTAATTTATATTGAAAATTTTTTTATGTTCTTTCATTTTTCTTTTAAAATGTAGTGTAAGCCTTTTTTTTTAAAAACTATGTTTGTTTAAATACTGAGTATTTGTTTTCTCATTAAATGTACAATATCATTTGTGTCAACGCAGTTTTTAAATGTATCTGACTGCATGTGTTAGGAGATGAAAGTCAGTTGACTTTTGTGTTTAACTGTTGGCCATGAAGCTGTCCATCACCTCCTGAGGGAAATGTCACTCTTGTTGACTTCATAGTTCAAGATTCCATTAAGTCACAAGGGAATATGTAGATGTTCAATGGAAACTCTTTTAGAAACTAGTTACTGTAACATTTCTGGGGAAATAATTTGTCACCACTTTGTCTGCTATTTTGATATCTTATCAAATTTCAAATTGTGAGACTATTGTGTAAGCCTCTATGTAAATGTTCATTGTGTAGCTCTCTATTAAAGTGTTGATTGTTTCTCTGCAGACTAACTGTGATGATTTGATAGTCATGCACCTGGGATACTTAGACTTTGCCTATTACTATATCACAGTCATCTTTTATGATCTGGATGTCAATAAATTGTCCATCAGTAATGTCAAGTTTACAGTAAGAGCATTTTGTTTTTTCTAAATTCATTTTTACCAAGACAATAGAAACAAACAAAAAATACTGATAATATTAAATAGCAATTTAAAAAAAAAAGAGTATTTTATATCAGTTCTTATTGCCGTAGCATCTTTTTGAAACACTGCTTCTCTAGTTGCCAGCCAAACACAAGCTAATCTTGGACAAAATGTATTTTAAAGAAAAATAAATCTATATAAATTTACTCTGCCATTTAAAAACTTTTAGGAATGAAAGATGATTTTGTAAATTAGAAATAGGAACTCATGGATAAAATGACAGTATTTATGTTTTGTTTTCAGTTCAAGAGCTACAATCCATCTTTTACCCAAACAGAAATCTGGATTAGATTTGTCTTTCTTGTGATTACATTTATTATGACAGTAAGTAGGGTTAAGTCTTGAGAAATAGAACGAGACAGTGATTTTGTATGACTTATTGTACAAGGAGCTTCATAACTAATGTTGCTACGGTACACAGAGATTGTACATGATAACAGGAATGTAAAAACTTTGGAAATCAAATCAAAAAAATTCACAGGAGACCTACAGTGATCTAAATAATAGGATGCAACTATCTTCTCTTTTGAAGTAACGTCTGTCAGTTATGTAGAAAATGTTTAGGCTAAGTCTAGTTTTGTGTCAGCATGCTGCTACATTAATGACCTAGCTAGTCAATCCTGGGATGGTAGCAATACTGTTTTACAAATGAATGTCCATCACCTGCCCTATGTACATTGAGATCTCAGGGAAAGGATTACTTCCTTCCCTTTCTCTTCCATAATATCAGCCCTGCTCTCAAATATTGTCATTTTCAAATGCACATTTTGTTTTGATAAGTTCATCTATTTAGTATATCCATTTGACTTATTGATATTATTATTTATGAATACTGAGAAATGTTTCCAATGTTCATCTTGCAGTGTTGGTATTCCCACAGTCTTCGCAAGTTTTCCATCAGGGATTGGTCTACAGAACAGAAGTGGATGTCCTTGTTACTTCCCCTTCTTCTTCTCTATGATGGTAACTACTTTGTGGTTTGATTGGAAGTTCTTACTATTTGCTACTGACTGGTTTGAGAGAATAGGAGAGTCTTTCTCTTCCAAGTTTTAGAATGCTCTTAAAATCATGACCAATATTATTCCAGCTGGTTGCTCAGAGTTTGTGGCTGAGTGGCTTCAAATCCTGATGAAGACCTGCAGGAATTTTCCATTGGGCAATGACTTTATCAGAAACTTTTACTTAACTTCCACCTCCACCCATCTCCCTATGTCCAAAAAGTAATTGGATCAGAGAGGAGACACTGTGCATAATTATTACATTCCTAATATATATTTTAAAAAATAGTCTGAAATATTGAGTTAAATTTATGTCAGTTTTGTAAAAAAAAAAAGGTAAGCCTTGCATAATCAATTATATATTGCTTACGTTCTTAATTATATTTAGAAGAAATATTTGTATGTGTGTTTATCCTTAAAACAGCATGTCATAAGGCTTGATAATCTACTATATGCAATGAGATTGTAACTAGCAACTAGAAAGATCTCTTAGAAACTCTGTAACTTAACATTAATGATCAATAAAAACTCATCACAATGACATCAACCTAAACAACAATGCAGAGTGAGTTATCTTGCTAGACCCTGAATCTGTGATGAAGAGTGAGTTATCTTGCTAGACCCTGAATCTGTGATGAAGAGTGAGTTATCTTGCTAGACCCTGAATCTGTGATGAAGAGTGAGTTATCTTGCTAGACCCTGAATCTGTGATGAAGAGTGAGTTATCTTGCTAGACCCTGAATCTGTGATGAAGAGTGAGTTATCTTGCTAGACCCTGAATCTGTGATGAAGAGTGAGTTATCTTGCTAGACCCTAAATCTGTGATGAAGAGTGAGTTATCTTGCAAGACCCTGAATCTGTGATGAAGAGTGAGTTATCTTGCTAGACCCTGAATCTGTGATGAAGAGTGAGTTATCTTGCTAGACCCTGAATCTGTGATAAAGAGTGAATTATCTTGCTAGACCCTAAATCTGTGATGAAGAGTGAGTTATCTTGCTAGACCCTGAATCTGTGATGAACTAAAAAAAAAACCAACCAAATGACAATGAACATAGACTACCTAGAGCACTGTGAGCCTAAAGGCTTGATGGGTGTTGATTAATTTTTTTCTTTGCACAGATCCCATCTTTCCCCTGACATTCCTGGTGAACAGTTGGCTACCTGGTATGTTGGATGGCCTGTTCCAAGCATCATTTCTCTGTGCCTTGTTATTGTTTTGGTTGTGCATATACCACAGTGTCCGACAGGTAAACACATCATGTGACGGACTAAACTTTGGATAATTGTTTCCATGGGCTCTCATCTAATTAGGCCTTAAGTTCTCAAAAGGATAATGTTGCTTTTTTTTAAAGTTGGTAGACATTTATCTTTCTTCAAAAACAGATTATTTTTTTTTCATTTCTCAAGCTCTGAACATGCAAACATTAAAAATGTTGTACTCTTTGTCACAAAATGACTATTTTATCCTAAGTAATTGACATTGGTAATGAACCTTCGTGCCACTGCCTAGTGTGAATTCCAAGCTCAATATTGCAGGAAGTGATATGATTGTCTACTAAAACAGGCCTTTGTTGTGGTATTTTTGTACAAACATAATTTCTAATTTGACTATTATAATATGTGATAGACATTGAGATTGTGGATCTGAGTTAATTGCAAGTCGTATAAATCTCAGTTGTAGAATTAATATTTAAATATATTTGTTTGAATTTATTTGTTAACAAGCTCGGAAGAAGATATTCATTTGATACAGTTTTATTAGTACATTTTGTATATTGTAAGTGATTCCTAGTTCCTGAATTAAAGTTTTGTATTTGAATTGAAGGATCTTCGTTATTTGAATCTCTAAAGTTATATTTAGATCTAGAGATAATATCTACATAAGAATCCCCACCATCACTATTACAGGATCATCTTGAGACATTGACACCTCATTAAGAATAACCTGTCACATATTTGACACCTCAAAATTCCTGCCTTTGGCAATTATTATTTCAAAGAATTTAATAGATTTTAAAACTAATGTCCTTTTTACTTTATCAACATACATTTTAAGAATTAACTTGATAAATCTATTCATATGTCAATGCCATACTTAAATTATTTCTATTTCCATAGACTGATCGCCACTTCATACGATTTTACCTGCCCAAACTAATCATAGTTGGCTTGATCTGGTTGTGTGCTGTCATCTTAGCCTCTTGGCAGGAATATAATGAACTTCAAGATCCTACTTACTACTACAGGCTGGACACCACCAATTTTGAGGTGACATTTTAGACCATCACACAATACCTGACAAGAAGCAGATATCTAACCCTAACCTGTCACTGTGCTTGTAATAACAAGTATTTCTACTCCTGCTCAAAAGAAATGTTATTTTGTTGTAAGCTTAGATGTATGTGTACATTTAGATTAGGATTGCCTTTTTTCAAACAAACTCCATTGTTCTGTAAAATATTCTTAAATAGATCAATTAATTTATGAACACTTTTAGATGTTTCCCTTTAGAAATGAACAATAAACAATAGAATGGATATTGTATAAAATCTAAATTTATCTTTTCCTAACATTGTTACTTTTAACTGATTTCTATCATCTTCTGTCCTGGCTTGGAACCCTAAATTTTTTTTATAAACATGAATCTCTTTTATGTGATAAGTGATCTGAACTGTCATATCAATATTCCCTCCTGGGTTCAAGCCCTGCTCGCTGCCATCCCCTGCCTTCCATCATAGTGACAGTTCGTGTAACCAAATCCCTCCATTTTTCCCAGTCATCAGTTGTTCTTAGCAGGAGATCAAGAGAGAGGCCGGTCCATTCTTTTACATTGTCCATCCAGCTTTTCTTTGGACGACCCTTACTTCATGCTCCCTCCCCTGTACTTTGAAGGATGACTTTTGACAGTTAGTCATGTCTTACGATATGACCAAACCAGCTCAGTTTTTGTCTCTTCACATGTATTGTGGAGTTCTTCCTTTTTGTCATCCATAGTTTTGACTTGTGAAAGTACAAACTCATTTGTCATCTTTTCCTGATGAGTCAAATTCTTCTAATGTTTGGCCATTAAACAGTATGTAACATCCTTCTAGAGTTTACATCATAATATGCTCCAGAAAGATGTTAAAAAGAGCTGGAGAGAGAATGCCTCCTTGCTGCCCTCCAATGGATGTCCTAAAACTTTCTCCAATTTGGTTGTTCAGAAGTACTGAGCTATTTGAACTTTGGTATAGGGCTTTGAACATTTTTGTGTGTTCTATGTTGAACCCAACCATCACATGCCTTCATGCCAAACTCGGTCACAATTTTTTTTAAGTCTATGAAGTTTTGTACCAATTTCTTTTTGTGTTGAAGGGATTTTCATTTAACAGGCTGAGGATGAATATTTGTTCAACAGTACTTCTACCTGCTCGGAAGTCTGCCTGGTTTACTGGTTTATGGAAAGGACCCCCTCGGCGTTTCTTTTGAGTCTGTTGATAATTATCCTTAGCATTTTCTTGCTCAGATGACTGATAAAATTTATTTTTTATAGTGTTGAAATTGTCCCAAGTTTCTTCTCTTGGGTAGTGGAATAATTAATGATTGGGTCCATTCTTTTTGCCACTGCAGATTGTCCCAAAACATTTTGTCATAGGTGAGCTACTGTGATTTAAACCACTGTTTTAAAAGTTCTAATTCCAGTGGACCTGCTACCTTTAAGTGATCTTATTTCTTCCTCTTCTCTAGTATTGAAGCCTCACCAAGGTCTCTGTTGTCCCATGATGTTTTGTTGATTAGACTGTAGTTGGGATTCTATTCTCCTTCTAAGCACATGATTGTTTTGATCACTCTGGTTCTAGCTTGTCTTGTGTTAGTGAAAGCTTGACTACTTTCAAGCCACTGTTGTTTACACTGACCCATTTTTTTTTAGCCTACTTCATTTCAAACAAGGATATAATAATCTTCACATCTGACACATGCAAAACAATTGATCACATCAGCTTTTCAAATTTGGTAGAAATGTGTGCATCTAAAAAAAGAATTAGTTTGTTATTATTACTATATATATGGTTTTAAAATACAAAATGAGTTCCAATCACTTGTAGAAGTCAGTCATCTACAGCTCTGTCAAACATTTGCACATCTCTGTTTAGGTAGAGTTGCATCTATTATTTCCAATTTGTTGATATACACAAATGCCTTCAGTCCTTATTCTACTATTTTTGCAGGGCTTCAAGGTCATGTTTTTTATATTTGGAGGTTTCTATTTGTTGTATCTACTGTACCTGTTGGTCAGAGCTTTTGCTGAGTTGAGGTTAATGCCCTTCTTTGGTGAGTCAGTTAAATACTTGTTTAGCTTACACCAACATTGGTTGCTTGAATTACTTTCTTTTTCAGAGCTCTCCATTGGTAAGCATAGTTTCTTCAGCTAGCCTCTTTACCAATAGATAAATACATAGATCTACTAAAAAAAACTCAACTTTTTGGGACACAGGGTCATATTGAAATGTTTCAGTTGTTTCAAAATTTAAAATAATTATAAATAGCCTTATTTCCCTTTCGGTTTATCAAACATTAGATTTGAGAACAGATTCAGATGATCCTATAAAACTTGTTATAGTGAGATTTGACTGTATTTGTAGCATTGGAATAATGGGCTACTGCTTTTTGCTATCCCCCAACTTATTATCCCCCTTGTATAGACACTGTACTTCTGCTTGAACATGCAATATGAATAGAACAATTGTGAACACCTTTAAAGTAAAATAAATAGCGAAAAAAATGTAACTAAACAATTGACTTTGACATTGGGTTGTCTCACTAGAAGCATGATATTGAACAGTGTTACTGTTAAACTGAATAGCTTATTGAGCAAATTGTATTAAGCTATCTTTTCTCTCAGAAATGTTGGATATAAAACAATAATTTTTCAAATACTTTTACAGTTTAAAAAAAAACTTTTTTTTGTCAAAAACATTAATGGAGCCTTTCCTACTTGTATATTTGATTCAACTGACAAGATAACGGTCAATCTTGAGATCAAGGGGAAAAAATATTTTTTAAAGTAATTTTCAAGAAGTGGATTGGTTCATTTAAATCACATTGTACTTTAAATGAAAAGAAAGCTTCCTTAGTATCATTTATAAAAGTGAACATAGAAGAGAGTACTACAAGAATAGTTTCCCTTGTCTTAAAAATATTCACAAAGATATTAATTTACAAGTCTTGATATTATGTTTCTGTCTTCTAGACCTGCGTCTCAAGTTTATGACAGCCTTGATGATAATCGTGGTGTCTATCAGTATCACTATCACTGTCATGAGATTTGGAGGAGGGGCTCTGCAAGACAACTTTGTCTCTGAGCTGGCTACCAATTACGAGAACTCGGCTGAGTTTGTCTCTTTCTATGGCCTCCTGAACTTCTACCTCTACACGATGGCGTTTGTCTATTCCCCCTCCCCCAACGCAATGTTTGGTGAGTACTGACTGCAAGAGTCCAAACTGAACACAGCATTTTCAAATTCAATTTTCTAGAGGGTAAAATGTATATAATTTAATTTTTGTCTTCAAATTTATTGTTTGTTTTTTTTTTTCTAATTTTACTGCATTTTCTTCTGGTAGAGACACATTTCAAAGACAACCCAACTCTTTCAATGCTCAATGATTCAGATGAAGAGGTTCATTATTCGTGAGTCGTGTTCCATTGATAAAATTTAAAAAAAAAATTTTTTTCATATGACATGCCACTAGTAACAGAAAAAATAATTCACATTTCTTTATCAGTATGTAAATAATACTTCTATTGGGTCTAAGGTATTCATTTATTTAGTTTACTGAAACTGGTAAATTTTCATTTTCCTGAACAAAAATTTGATCAACACACAATTTTTTTGAATGAACAAAAAATTTAAAGATTTTTTTGGTTTTTACTATTAATTTTTGTATGTCAAATATTTCAATGTCATCTACTTTTAAATTCTTACACTCTTAGTGTAAAGTACATTTAGTGACTGAAGAAGAAGTTGAACTGTATAGAATAACTATCAACATTAAAGTAAATGAAAACAGGCCTTCTAAGGGTAGGGGCATAAATATATCAGAAATAATTTGTTCCTAATAATAATTCCTAATTTGTTTTCCTACCAACAGATCAGATACAGAAGAAACATCCTTGAGCCGTAACAGAAATTCTTTGATGGATAGCGATGATGAAACTGCGAGGTAGCTGTAGACATTGGACAGGTTGAGTTAGCCTCCCCCACCATTTAAGGTTAAGGATCTACCATATATGTGTATGAAAAATTATGGTAGAAAAATTAAGTTATATTGAATGATACACGAATGCATATTTGTATTTTGTAGTGTATGTAATAATAAAGCTTGTCTTCGAGTGCGAAGATTAATGAGGAATGCAGTGTATGTACTGAGTAGCTACATGGTAACTTATTTTACCTTTTTTGTTTTTTAATGGTCAAAGCATTTCCCCAACTTTTATTGAAGCTTTAAAAAAATGATTGGATCCTAGAATTCAATACAGATAATTAGAATTGGATAATGTCCTTTCATTGTTTGATTTGGGTGTTTGAATCAAGAGACAAAAAGCTTTGCAAATTTAAATGTTCATCAAATTTGCACTAATTAACAATTTTTTAAAATAATCATTTTTGTTTTTAATAATTAAAATAAAAAATCTTGTTAGATAGTTCAGACCAAAATAAATATATATATTATTGAAAACTTCCTAGGGACCACCATAATGCTGCTTAGCTTTCTGATTTGTGCAATACCAAAGTTTGTTTTTTAGTTTTTCTTTGTTTTGATAATGGGTCTTACAAAAACAAAATAGAACATGTTGATTGAGAAGTCTTCCATATTCAAACCAGTTCGTTTGGTTTGAGGAAAGGTTTGAATTCATTACACAAGTAAATCATTGGGGACAAGTCTCATGGCCATCTGTCATTAGGTCTGACATCTCTTTAGTGTAGCTGTTACATCTTTGTTATACAATGGTTGTTATGCCTTTGTTAGTGACTTTTATCGCTTAGTTATACACTAACTTTTATGGCTTAGTTATACACTAGCTGTTATGGCTTAGTTATGCCTGGTTATTGTTGTTTTTTGTTATTCAAGAGAATTTTTACTGTTTACTTTTGTATTTGTAGTATTTCCATTTTTTTGAGGTCATAAAAAAGGTATCTAAGTCCTGTTTCTTATAGTTCTCTAGAGTTGTATCCCTTCTTTGATAATGCTCCCAACTGGACATATAGCTGATCCAAAATTATTTGGTAAAGTTTAATTGTGTAATTATTGATCAGTTTATGTCCTAAATTTCAGTTCAAACTCAAGTGATGCTTATTTCTTAGTTACCCTCCAGAGTGTCAACAGTTTCAGTCAGAGGTATGACTATTTCCATTAGCTTGTGCCAGTAGGTCAGTTGACAGATGTAGCTCTAAGTAAACTTATTTATGATCAGTCCCATTGAAACAAAATACTATTTTGTTTTCTTGTTTTTTTTTCAGCCCTTTTTTTTTAATACACATTCCTTTGTTTTGTTAAGACTTATAAACTTATTCATGTGCAATTCAACTTTTGAAATAATTTATTTTGTATTGTGTAATATCTTATACTTAGGCCAAAGTATCTATATATTTTTTGTTATTTTCATTTTATTGTTATTGCTATTGTTAATGCTATTGCTTTGACATGGTTTAGTCCACTCATTGTTAACAATACTAATTTCTCATTTGTTAAGCTTATAGTATGAATACAACCAACAGTATGTCTATCCATGTTTATTTATAATACAGGGTTTTTTGTATTGTTTTTTTTATTCTAATAATCTGTTGTTTTTTTTATGACCACTCTATGTAAATACACTTGCTATTTGTATGCACCAGGCTTACATCCAAGGTTTCTACTATGAGCTTTATTGTAATCTCAAGAAGGTTAAAAGTCTGTCCTATCAGCTTCAAGCAGGCTGGGACAGAAGGAGTCCCAATGGGCTCTAAATCAGATTTGCTTGAATTTGTAGAGTGGATCTAGAACTGAATTTCTTTTGGAAATAAAGCATTCTTAGATTTGAATTACTTAGGAGGCACACCTAAGAACAAATGATCTGGAAACACTTTATATGTGCTGAATCATTCTATTTATAGTATTCTATGCCACTGTTTGCAAAGTTTGCAGATCATTTTAAATGAAATTGTAAATGTCACTCTGGTTTTTTTTTTTTTTTGAACTGTTAAATTTATTTTTGTTATAATTTTGAGTTGTTTAGTTGTCATCTATTTGTTCTCTTGTTTTGTATCTTTTTTGTTTCACAAATGGACTCTAAATTTCTACAAATCCAGAGATGCCTCTGTTGTGATAGTGTTGCTAATGCTGCCTACTATTTCAGTTATTATTGTTCTATTTTTGTTCCTGAGATTCATTTATTCTTCATGTTTTAATTTGCAAATCAATGTCTGAAAACTTGTTCAGGAGTCTATATATTTTTCTTCTGAAAGCAATGACATTAAATTGAAGAGAGACTAATCACCCATCTACTTATGTACAAAGATTTTGGTATACTACATCCCATTTAGTCAATCATGTACCAAGAGTTTGGTACACTATGTCACAGCAAGATGTTTGAATGGTTTATTTGTTTCTCAGTGCTGTAAAAAAGAAAACAATTTAAAAAAAAAGAGATGGTGTGACAATATGTATAACATAAAGAAGCCCTATGTTGTATGAGGAACACATTTGATCGTCATGTCAAATTTGGTATCCATATCAAATTTGGTATCATGAAGGGAAAAAAATGTCATTTTGCATTCCAACAATAAAGATAAAGTTTCTCCTATAGGATTGAGACACCTTCAAAAAATGATCATAAAAAACATTTCCCCTTAGTTGATAACAATCTACTGAGTAGTTTTACTTTAGTTTTTAGTGAATTGTTTCCCTTGTTCAATGAATATGATCCTCAAGATTTACAGGATACTATTTTAGATTGTGTTCATTAGTGTATGCTATTGTTATAAAAGTGAGTTTGAATTACTAAGAGGCCAAGATCTGAACTTTTTTTGTACATGTTTATTTTGTATTAACAATTCTCCCATTCATTTGTCATCTAAAGTTGATTCCAGCTCATAGAAATCCGTGTTTACTTATTGCTTCTTAATGTTAGGGCATCCAGATTTACTTTCAGAAATAGTATCAAGTTTAACTACGTGTCCCATTGTCATACTGCGAGTGATACAAATATTATTGTTGTTATTTGCATTGATCAGCACAAACTTTTTGATAAGCTCAGATGCATTGTCATAGATTATCACATTATCATAGATTATCACATTATCATAGATCATCACACTATCCTAGACTAGTACATTGCAGTCATTGTAAGTCTTGTTTGTGTACTGCATACCTAATGAACTCTAAGAATGAATTCCATTTTAATCTTTCACTAAAGTCTTCAAAATTCCTACTTGTGATACTGATGATAGTACTGTAAGTATTGCTGTGAAACAATCTACTAGAAGCTCAATACACTTCAAAAAGCTCAACAAACAGGAAAAACATTATGCATAGAATTCTGCTGAGCTGTTTTGCTAAACCAAAACAAAAAAAAAGATAATGAAAATCATTGTGCGCTAATTGTGGTTTATATTACAAACAGGTGGATTTTATCTTGCACAGTAGTGTTGCCATAGTTTTTGTTCTTACAATAGGATAACTTGTCTTTCCTTTTTTTTTATTTGGGAAATTTGTTTGAATATGAAATGGATGTAAATACAGCTAAAATTTGGTAAATCCACTACAGTTTTTATATTAACAATAAGTGGTTACAACATTTATCTTATACGGAAAAAGTTTAATATATTGTAGTATATACAATACAACATTTTTTTTATTCCTGGTTTTCTAAGAGGATAATTTGATCCAACTAAATTATAGGTCAGTGCTGACATGGAGGGTTTGTCACATCAGCCAGATTTTTTTCAGATATGTCATTTTTTTAATAGATTTTTAATTTGTTTACGAAACACATTTGTATTGATTGAACATTTTGATTCTTAAAATGGGACTATGTTCAGGCTGTGGTGTAGTGTTAACCTACATTGGCAGTATTTATATCTATTTATAGATCTCTGTTTAATTTATTTAATTTACAATCATGCAACATTGTGTAGAACTCTTCTCTGTTAATGTTCAAGATTGTTGATGTTATATTTGATTTTGTTCATGCAAGGAGATAACTGTGATTCTGCTGGTTCCTGTTTCTGTCCATTAGCCACTTGGAAGTGTCGATTTTAACATTAGTGTTTCAGGTGATGGGTGCTAGTGTGTGTTTAAGTATGAATTTCTGCCATAATATGTGTATTACATTATTGTGAGGGTGTCTACAGAAGGTTTATTCATACATAAATGATGTGTTGTTTTTTTTTGCCATGTTTGTGTTAATAGTGAAACATTCTGACTGACTGAATGAGAAGCAGTGAATGGAGTTGTCTAACTTTGAGGTTAGGGTTAGGGGTTATGGTTAGGGTTATCTGTAATATAATATAATAATATTTATTATCCATTTGGAAATTTGTCCAAGATAAGATAATATAGACTTAACCAATTGGTGTGAAAGAAATAAAATATTATTACAAACTTTGTAATTTATTGACTATGTCCATACTGTTTATTAAGCAATGCCAGGAAAGTTGATAAGACATGGTACCTGTAGTTTAATATATGGGTTCATGAAATTGTTTTTTTTTTTATTATGTCTGCTTGCTATAGGGTATTATCCTACTCACTCTGGTAGCTATATATTTATTTTGGGGGAAAAGGTCATTATGTTATAAAAACATCATGTATTGTATTGTACTGGTAATATAAACCAATATGTTTGTTGTTGTGATGAAATTGTTTTGTAAACACCCAATGAAGCCACACCTTGTCTATTGTAACTTATGGTCATGTGATTGCTCATTACTCCGACATACTATGTTGTCTGTTCATAGTGTACATAGGTCTCTCTCTTTTGTTTTGCTATTTAGTAAATTGTTTGTTTTAACTAGTGTGAATATATTTGTATTGTTATTGTAGACTCTATAATGAAAATGTTCTTTGGCTAAGGTTTAGTATTACACTGTTAAGTTTTGTGATTGAAATTCTATGTGCTGATGTTGTGAAGATGCTGCCAACTGTTTGAGGAGGAGATGGCTGTCATGTCAATGTAACCTGAAAACTATTCTACCAGCTAATTGGGTAACAATGTCACAAATAAACATGTAAGAAATCCTTCAACCTGTGGTGGTGTAGTTTTGTTCTAGTCATGCTGGATCATTAGATACTTCAAACCATACTGTGTAGTCTCCTCTTGATAATGGGCAGATTGTTGGGATGTCATTAAAATCTTTCTAAATTTGGCTTCTTCAAATTATATCAAATCTTAGTAGTACAAGCTCGTGAATTTCAAGTCCACTAAAGTCTAGGATGTACCTGAACCTAATAATCTCTATACCGTATCTGAGCTCAACAAGCTCTATATAGGCTGAATATGGTACATGAGCTCAGTAAGCTTTAGAGGGGGGGGGGGGTGGGTCCTGAACTCAGTTATTTGAAGTTTTATTAGTTCAGAGATATTACACCCACTGAGGTGTCCCCCAGCAGTTTGTTTTTTCCATTAGAATTGCTGTGATAGTGTCAGTTATCCATGGAGAAATCACTGAAGTAACTTCCTTGTGAACAAAAAAACTAAATCTAACTTTTATTCTACTATAGACAAAATCCACTTGAAATGAGATGTGCTAGGCCTCAGTAATAATATCTTGAACAAAATCTATAACTCATTACAATAACAGGTCTATTCGGTCTCACATTCTGGAGACATCTGTCTTAACTAAGCTGACGACAATGCCACCTATCGTGCATCATTCACAACCAATCGCTAACCTCTTCACCATAGAAACACACACTTTCCATAACATTTATACTATATAGTAACAATGACGGATCAAGATGTCCTACATTTATTATAGCTATACATAGTGCTCTCATTTCTATCTCCCCTTGGTTATTGAAAAAGTAACACCAACTCCGTGTCATGCCTATAAAACATCATAATTAATAAACTCAACATTTATATTTTGTTTGTCATTAACCAGTATGAGGATCGAACCCACCACATTGGCGTTAATAGCGTGACGCTTTTAACGTCAACGTTATTCAAAATTTTAGCTTTGAGTCAATGGTGAAATTATTTACTTTCTGACGAGCTACCATCCAAGTTTTGACTCTGAAGAAATTTTTAGCTGATGTCAGTAACTGAACAAAAAGACACACCCTACAGGACGACATCTAATTAAGTTCTACCGCGAAGAATTTATTTTATCTCATTTCAAGTTAAATTTGTCTATATTGTAATAAAAGTTTTTTTTTTTCTGAGATGAACTTCGCAGACGGACGATAGAACAGAGATAAAACAAACATATTAACTGCTGAACTACAATACTACATGAAAACGGTGCTAGCTATGTATAATATAGTGCACATTTTTTTTTCGAAAGAGAAAAGTACTACAGGTGGATGTCAGTAGAAAGTTTATATTAATTCACTCCGACTGTCTGTCTGGGTGGATTCTTTTTCCCTTTTTATCTCTACCACTTCCAATTCTTGGATCAAGTTGAAATTTTGCACAATTATTAATTGTCGATGATAATTCATTCAATTCACGAATCAATTAAAAAAATTAACCAATAAATTAATCAATTTGGGGAAATTGATTTTTTAAAATATAAAAATGGGAAACAATCCTTGCTAGATTGAGGGATTTGCGATTGAATGGTGCTCTCCCTTCACTCAATATAAACTTATTTAATTTAATTAATTATTTATTTTTTTGCTTGTTTTATTTATTTATTTCTATTTTCCCAAAATAATAGTTGAGGACTTTATTAAAATCGTGAATATTATTTATAAACATTATTAACTATGTATTGAAATTGCTATCGATAATGTGCGATTAACAAATAGAAAAAAGAAAAATGGCCCAGAAAAAAAAGGGCACATTTTAAAGCAGGTATTGTCCCCCTTTGACCATTATGTTTGAAAACTCTTTTTGATTTCAGTCGCTTTTGAATTTGAGTTCAGTTTCTCTTTTTTAGGAATGATGTTATAATATGTACTTTCATTTCTTGTATATCAAAAGCTTTTAAAATATTTTTATTTAATTTGCTCCCTTTATTTCCTTTATCCTACTCTCATATTCACTTTTCTAATTTTCTAGTTTTTTTTACCTCTGGAGAGGGAACAGCCGCAATTGTGTCTGTGCTCTCGGTCCGTCTGTGATAACAAAAAATAATAATTATTAATTACAGACAATTTATAGAAATTAAGATGGATATTTGTAAAACAAGGACTTTAATTTCCCCGAAACTATTATTATCAAGTGTCCACCAAACAAAACGATATGAGGCCAGAATAACCAAAAAAGAGGCATAAGCCCCCCACCCCCCTCCACACAAAAAAAGAAGAAAAACATAATAAAGACTTTCAGATACACAACAAGCTTTATACGGAAAGTAGTTTGTCTCACTAGGATTTGGGTCAGTCATGTCATTAAATTTGTAATAGCTCTAGACAAAAAAAAAAAGTTATATGTGCTATGGATTAGAAATATTTTAACAGATAGTTTTTTTAGCGCCATTTCGTGCTTTTAGCTTTCTCACTACGCTATGATCCTATCACTTGTCTCACTACGCTATGATCCTACCACTTGTCTCACTACGCTATGATCCTACCACTTGTCTCAGTACGCGATGATCCTACCACTTGTCTCAGTACGCGATGATCCTACCACTTGTCAAACTACGCTATAATCCTTCCACTTGTCTCACTGCGCTATGATCCTGTCACTTGTCTCAGTACGCTATGATCCTATCACTTGTCTCACTACGCTATGATCCTATCACTTGTCTCAGTACACTATGATCTTATCACTTGTCTCACTACGCTATGATCCTATCACTTGTCTCACTACGCTATGATCCTATCACTTGTCTCAGTACACTATGATCTTATCACTTGTCTCACTACGCTATGATCCTATCACTTGTCTCACTACGCTATGATCCTACCACTTGTCTCACTACGCTATGATCCTACCACTTGTCTCAATACGCTATGATCCTACCACTTGTCTCACTACGCTATGATCCTACCACTTGTCTCACTATGCTATGATCCTATCACTCGTCTCACTACGCTATGATCCTATCACTTGTCAAACTACGCTATAATCCTACCACTTGTCTCACTACGCTATGATCCTACCACTTGTCTGGACCAATTGGGAAAATGGGAAATTAGGGGGGTAGAGAAAAAAAAGGATTTATGGTTGAATTTTACAATAATGGCTTTTTAAAAGTATTTTTAAAAAGGGGGGGGGGGTAACGACCTGAATTTGAACTCTTGGCTCAAGCCGACATACTAACCACTCTGCTAGAGAAGTACTTATGAAAAAAGAAGATTGTATAGTTATCAATTGTTACTTTCAAACTTACTTTAAAGGGACGACCTATATAGGGGACTAATTCAGCTTATACCATCACTTTAGTCAAGTACAATTTCTTTCCCTTGTTTGAGATAAGAACAAAGTAATTAATTACCAATATATAATTAAGTAATTGGTTATTCTTTTTAAAAACTATTTCTTGTTTTGTCAGGTAAAAGAAATGATTGTGCAAAATTTCAGCTTGTTCCGAGATTGAGTGGCGAAGAAACAAGATGTACAAACCTTTGACCAGACAGACAGACAGAGTTAGTTGATATAATCTTTGTAAAAATACTTTTTAAAAAACTAAGCTTATCTGAGCGGGAGGAACCATAAAATCACTGACATATCTCTCAATAATGCGATGTTAAACTCTTTTTTCTTTATGAAACAAAATTAATTAATTACCACATATTGATTAATGGTTAATTTTTAAATTGATTCATGTAGTGTCATCGACTAAAAATAATTGTGCGAAATTTTAACTTGATCTGTGAATGGAAAGTGGAAGACAAAATGTGTACCAGACAGATGGAGGGAGATTATATAAGTGGTGTATGTGCAGCAATGTGTACCAGACAGATGGAGTGAGGTTATAGAAGTAGTGTATGTGCAGGAATGTGTACCAGACAGATGGAGGGAGATTATATAAGTGGTGTATGTGCAGCAATGTGTACCAGACAGATGGAGTGAGGTTATAGAAGTAGTGTATGTGCAGGAATGTGTACCAGACAGATGAAGTGAGGTTATATAAGCATTGTATGTGCAGGAATGTGTACCAGACAGATGGAGTGAGGTTATATAAGCATTGTATGTGCAGAAATGTGTACCAGACAGATGGAGTGAGGTTATGTAAGCATTGTATGTGCAGGAATGTGTACCAGACAGATGGAGTGAGGTTATGTAAGCATTGTATGTGCAGGAATGTGTACCAGACAGATTGAGTGAAGTTATATAAGCATTGTATGTGCAGGAATGTGTACCAGACAGATGGAGTGAGGTTTTATAAGTAGTTTATGTGCAGGAATTTACTTTTCAATAACCACTATACCTTACATATCATAATAAATTGATGTCTTTTTTGGGATATTTTTTTCAAAGTGCATTATTATTATTATTATTATTATTATGTTAGAAAAGAACGAGTATTCATTCTCTGGCGCAGTCACGATTGAGTTTTGTTAAAGGGAAACAAAATTCATCGTAGTCCTTTTATCAGTTTCCACTGAGGAATTTTCTGGTGATGTGGCAGGTCTGCAGCTGTACCGCCCTCTGACAGGCAACGAGAATGTTCCTAGGAATGCCAAGGGCCTTGAAGTATCTGTGAGGTCGTTTTTGTTATCCCCTCGGTTGATATAACAATAAGGTATATTGTAAATTTAGATAACCATAAACGCTTAATCTCTAAGCCTAGGTTCCCATATTTTCATCGTTTTTCTATCTCAGTTTTTCGTAAATTATGAGACAGTGGTACGGCGAAATCAATAATGGTAGCGGCTTTTTCTTTTTTATCGATGAGAAGCAGGTCAGAGCGATTAAAATCTACTGTTTTGTCGATCAAGACAGGCCTGTCCCAGTACAGTAAATAATCAGTAGACTTGAGAACCTCTTGTGGTGAGTATTTGTAATAAGAAGTATCCTTACCGATCAAATTATGTGCCAAAGCCAGGTGTTGGTGTATTAACTTTGCAACTTGGTTATGGCGAACTAGGTAGGCAGATTCTGATAGGGCTGAACATCCTGCCATTATGTGTTCAATTGACTCACCCACATTTCCACATTTTCGGCATTTGTCAACAATATTGAGTTTCTGGATATGTTTCTCGTAATTTTTTTGGTCCTGATTACTCTGTCCTGTATTGCTGTAACAAAGCCTTCAGTTTCAGGGTAGAGATGACCTACTGTGAATCATGCTATAGAAGCAGCCTTGTCAATAATATCCCCATTTAATAAAGCCAGGAATTATTATTATTATTATTATTATTATTATATCTATTATTAATATTATTTTTAATGTTGTTTTTATTAAATTTGATGCTTAATTTCTCTTAACTCCTGTCTCTAATTCTTTAACTTACTAAGACTGGAGAATATAATGAGCTATCACTTTTTTCTTTAAAAAAACAAACAAAAAAAACAACAAAGCTTATCTAAAGGGAAAGAACTCCGCACTTAAAACTATATCTACCAATAATTTACAAGCTATTTCCCTTGATCGATAACAAACAGAATCATAAATTACAAATATTTAATTGACTAATCGAGTATTTTTTGTTTACTGATTCATGCTTTGTTAGGTACAATCAATAATTCTTTAAAGTATCGACTTGATCGGATAATGCGTGAGGGAGAAATAACGTTAACAATTTAAGGAGACTAAACCCAACAAATTTAGCCGTATCTGTGAATACTGCAGAATTAGTTTCCCTTTTTGCTATTAAAAAATGAATTACCAGTAATTAATTGTCTAATTGATTACTTTTTTTCATTGATTGTGCAGTTTCAACTTATACGAAAATGAGTGTGTGAGAAATAACGTGTACATACTTTTTACCAGACAGACAGACAGAGTGAATTGATGTAAGCTTTGTAACAGAATAATAAAAAAAAAAAAGGAGACTAGCCATATGCTCCAGACTCAAATGACCATTTGTAGGAAAAAAAAAGCAAGGGGTGTTACTCTGGGCTAGTTACTCGCAGCAGCAGGTCATGTGACCGCCCTATTCAAAAGCAAACAAACTTTTCTTTTAAGGTGTGTTTCTGGTCACGTGATAGATCTTGTTACTCATATGACATTTAGAACACGTGCGTTGCACGCGAGCTGTTAGAAATCTTTCATCATTGAATGAGATCAAAGAGAAACACATTTCGTGGTGTCAGAGTTTCAAAGGTATGAAAACAGAAGACTTCTGTTTGCTGTTTGGTTAAACAAAATTCTTATTGAAATATTATCAAATATTCGCTTCTTAGGCTTCTAAGTGCAGACATTTTTTTGATAATAATATTCTCTGAAAATGAATCAAATGAGCTCTCATATTATATATATATATAAGTGTATTTCATACAGAATCAAATCACAAGTTTTGGAAGGTTTCAGGTACACTCTACTCCAACAGTCAAAATTAAAAATAAATGTAGATCGGAACCACAGCGGCTAAATTTACAAATGGAACCTCTATCTACAATCTATCTAGGTTTGTTATAGCCGACATATTAAAAAGTACAAGATGAAACTTTCTTCCGTTTTTAAGCACTCTTGTTTTTTAAACCGTTTATTTCTCCTTGACATGAAACTTGCTTTTGTAAACATTGTATGAAATATCTTTTTTTTGGTCATATGAAGCCGACAAAACAAAAAGTGCCAAAACTGTTGAAAAACAAAACTCCATCTGGTCTACAACTTGAGAGCATTTTGTGTGTTGAGGGTGGAGGGTTAAAACAAAGACAGAAGAGAATTCTTGGGTAAGAGAACGCCACGACGCCAGAGAGATAACATAAAAAAATGGGGTCGGACGAAAAAGCTAAGAAATACTGAAATATTGAATTACGAAACCTAAGAAAAGTGAGCGATTGTATGGGAAATCATTATTTCAGGGGTGGTAACGGGGAAAGTTAGAAAAATGAACCTCTCATTCTCAATCCAGAAGCATTGTGTTTGTGTGTCGGGCCCTCTTGTCATTCAACGTAGAAAACTATAAAACACGGACCAAAAATATATTACAGGTGTTAAAATGGCCAAAAAATTATGCGAGCTTTTGATGCGCAGGATGCCATATTAAAAAAGGCTCATGCCGAAATGTACCAGATAGCCTCAGATAGTTAAGTGATACTATTAATTGTATTTACAGGTAAAAAGTGTATGGTTGAGAGGGGTAGCGTTCTAAAGCGTGCCGTGCCAATTAGATTTAACGGATTAGAATTGTAAAGTTTTTTAGGGGCGGAGGAGGATGTACAAAGTAAAAAAGGACCAGCCCCCCCCCCCCCCAAATATCCAAGGGCCTATAAAATAATTAAAAATAACTGAAAAGCAGAAGTATAGTCTAGGGGTGGTAAATTTTATATTTACTGCACTTTTAGAGTCCATGGCCTGATAGAAATTAGCAACTAGTTTTTTTTTTAAATTTATTTTAAGGAAGTAGGTTAACCAAAAAAAAAAAAAAAAAAACCTTTCGGCTCACGGCATTTGTTGACTGTACTTTTTCTTTATTTTATTTTTATTGGCTACATTTTGAGTTGGGGAGCATTGTAGTATTTACATATTAGTTTTGCTTTAGATGCCTGAGATTCAGTTCACATGCAAGAGTCACAGCCAGTATTGTATCAGTGAGGAGCACAGTGTCAGTGAAGTGTCTTTGAGAAGCACAGTGTCAGTGAAGTGTCTTTGAGGAGTACAGTGTCAGTGAAGTGTCTTTGAAGAGCACAGTGTCAGTGTAGTGTCTTTGAGGAGTACAGAGTCAGTGGTGTGTAAATGAGGAGTACAATGTCAGTGATGTGTCAGTGGTGAGCATAATCAGTAATATGCAAGGGGTAGCAGAAAGTCAGTATTTATCTTGTGACCATAGTGTCAGTGGTGAGAACCACTGATTTCAATTTGATAGGTGATGTTGGAGGATCTGGGGCGTGTGTTTTTTTTTTATTGATAACCACTTATTTCAATTTTTCGTTAGGTGATTTTTGAAAACTTGGGTTGTGAATTTTTTTTAGAACCACTGATTTCAATGTGCTAGGACTAGGTAGTGTTGGAGGAGCTGACCTCTATTCAAGTCTCTCCTTCATGGAGGAACCTGGAGGTTGGGTGGGTGGGCGGACAGATGATCTCAAAAACGTATCTAACAATTTTCCTAGAAATGTAACAGGTAAATGTATAGCGCTGAGAAAAGAATGACTAGCTCATTGGGGAAAACTCTAGTTAGGCCGTTATAATTTTTTGAAATGACCATCGCATTCGGGAATTCTCGAGTGTAAGGCATTATTGATTCAAGATTATAATAAATTAATGCTTAGGAAAATTTTGCGCATTGTCTTCTAAGTCTAAATTTAAAGGCCTTTCATTTGAATTATTCAATAATAATAATCATATAAAAAAAAGCGTAGTTCGCCGTAGTGTACCGATATTATGCGATAACTGAGTAAATTTAAAGTCGCTTCAAGTTTATGGAAAGATTTTCGAATCTTTTCTTGTATTTTTTAAATTAAATGTAACATTACATCTAGATTCTAGATCGAAAAGAGTTGTAAATCCGAAGTCTAGGTCTAGTTTTAGATCTCGATGTTCATATCAATAAATAATAGCAGAAGTAGGCCTATGCATTGCCAGCTGGCCAAATCAGAAATATACGTTAAAGCAGCTGTGGTTGTCACGAAATCGATGCCTAGTTTGAACCAAACATTTTATTATTTTTTAAAATTATTTTATTATATTTTAAGTATAATAATGGAGGTGTTGTCTTTCTTAAAAATGCATTTTCTTGTTTATGTATAGATCTAGAATTTCATCTTTATGATGGGGTGTAAAGCAGAACTATTCAGCTATGCACAGGCAAAATACCGGTATGTTTGTAAAATGTTTTACATGTTTCGGATGTTCCTTCAGAGTTGAAGATAGTTTACTTCCTAGTCCAAACATCCCGCAGGACGACGGGGGATGGGAGCGGGCAGGGTTTGAACCCGGGACCTTCGATAAATCCAAACGACAGTCCAGTGCGCAAACCGCACGACCTGGCTGCCTTGAATATATATGGTCCCATTATTCAAGATATATATTTAATGAGGAAGATAATATCAAAGGCAATGTATTAGGACAGAACCTAGGTACATATTTCTTCAGTTTTTGTATATACACTAGAGGGAGATAAGCCTGTTAAGTAGATAATGAAGTCAACGACGAAAATGTGCTTCAGATGTCTCAATGACTTTTAAGACCCCAGTCTTCGTTCTTCATGCTTTGAAATTCATCTCAAGATATATCCGATACAAAATACCAAGTTGTCTTGTACTAAAGTCAGATTGGATTGACATTGAAAATTTCACATGCCGATTTTTAATGACCAATGGTCTGTCTACCTCTAGAACGAATTTCGGGAGCTTTGAAAATTGTTTTCAAGGGCACACTGTATCAGGGGCGGCCCCATTAGAAGAGAAGAAGTTTGCATAAAGTCCGAAAAGTTGACAAAGTATTGTTGACTGCGCATGTGCGTACTGTGTGTGAATGTTATCAAGTCATGAAACAAAAACACTCCTCTCCATCCCCCCCCCCTTTTTCTTGCGATGGTTTTTATGCATTATTAGAAGAATTCCCTCTGAATGCCTGCCTGGTGTGTTACGCACTCCTGACTGGTGTCACGTTAGTCTATGGTTCGAGTCTTGCCAGCCACCATCCCCAGCAGGAGTTTTCGGGCGTAATTATCTTCCTGTCATCCCTGTCTTTACCTGAGCTAGACAGCTTTGATCAAGTATGTTGAGTGTTTATGTCTGTGTGCGTATGTCTGAACAAATGTGTGTGTGTGTTTCTATAGTAGAACGTGATGTGCCAGTGGTAACAGATTTTTTTTTTTATTGAGTCTAAATTGTCATTGTGACATGTCTTTTTTAGAAAAGACAAAATACGTGAATGCTAGCACCTGGGCGGATGGAATAGAAAGTTGTGTGCATGTGTCTATGTGTGTTTAAGATCTAGGTGTGAGTGTGTGCGTATAGTGAATATGTCTATAGGTGTTCGCGCTTATTTGTGTATGTGCGTGTGTGTTAGGGACAAGGGGAGCACAACTCGTGAGTCATCCAGCTGTGGAGGACGATGGGATGGCCTGATGAAGGCCCCAGTTACCTCCCCGTCCGAGTACCTCACATTAAGGATTATTGATTCAGGTGCTACCTTCTGGTGCTGCTTATCTTCAAGTGCTACATAGTACTACATAGTAATTGTGGGGCCAAGTGAACGAGTAAACAGGAGATAATGAAGCGACCGTGTAATTAAGAAACGATAAATTGAAAAGTTGGCTAAAAGTTCAAAGCTCATGAAACATTGGAATGTGAAAGAATTGACTTCATAACTCTATTGTCTTCTACTTCTTAATTCCTTAACTAGAATAAAAAGTTTAATTTCCTAGAGGTCACAGTGATGTTCAACCTTTGAAGGTCTGGGGCCATAGACATTCCAATTGGTTACGTGCCGAATAGTCGCAAAAAATCACTATGCAAACCATAGGCATATCTATATATCTATATCTATATCTACATCTATATATATATATATATCATGGGAGTAGCCAGGATTTTTTTTCAGCGGTGTGTGTGTGTACATAATTAATCTTTATTACATTCTGACCCTTTCCGAAGACGTTTATTGTGCCCTAGAATAGGTTCCTCCTGGAATTAGTGGAAAATTTGTAGACTCCCCGCCCTTGCTAGCAAGGGGGTCTGGGGTAGCTCACAGCGCTCTCCCTGCGTGGGGCGAAGCTCCGCCGCCGAGCACTATTTCTGGTATTGAAAGCCAACAAAAAATGAATATTTTGAGGTATCTACAGCTCATTATCTTGCTATTAAAAAGTTTTATTTCAAAAACCTAATGTGCTATTCTTACTGGCTTAGACCCTCTCGCGCCGTTCGGCGCATTTTCCGGCAAGCTGTTTCCGCAACTCTTATTATGAGTAATTCATTTTGTCGAAGAACATGTCCAGCAAAACCTCATGCGACGCTCTGTCACAACCTTACTAAGGGTTCGACTCCCAGTTCGGCATATGATTTATTTGTTTTAGACCCGATCTCTATAACTGATTCCTAAAATCTGTCTTAGCCATCTTTGTTGAGCCACATTTAGTGTTTTTCCATTTCGGCAGAAGACTATTCACACTTTATTAATGGAGCCCAAGTCACAGGTAGAAATTTTTAACCTCTCTTGACTACGCTCTTGGAATTACATGCCTGTATTTCGCTTTAGATTTTATATCGAAAAGGAAAGTTTTATCGTCAAAATCATCTGTTTAGGGTTTTAAACTAAAAAAATCTCTAAAGTTTTTGTTTTTTTAATTCAAAACCCCATTTAGCTACGATCATAGAATTTGATGACTGTAGTTTGCTTTAAAATAATATTGAAGAGAGAGGTTTCCAACTCAAAACGCTCTGTAGGGGAATTTTAAACTCAAAAACCATCTGGAGGGGTTTTAAACTTTAAAGAAAAAGCCATCTAGAGGAGGGGGATTTAAACTCAAAACCCAATTGGCTACGCTCATAGCATTTTGAGTGCGTAATTTGCTTTTTTTTAAATATTGAAGAGGTAGTTTTCAGCTTCAAACCCCGCTGTCTGGGGGTTTTAAACTCAAACCCACTTCGGCTACGCTTATAGATTTTATAATGCGTAATTTGATTTTTTTTTTTATTTTTTATATCGAATAGGTACTTTTAGCTATAAACCCCAACTGGAATGGGAGGGGTTAAACTCAAAACCCCTTTTGGCTACGCTCATAGAATTGTGAGTGTGTAATTTGCATTTTTTTATTGAGAGGGGGTTTATCGTGATTTTTGGAGGCGGTTCAAAAGTTAAAATCTTCCTTAGCTGTTTTCTTGGAATTTGGAATTGTCGTTTGCATTTTTTTTAGTTTTGTTTATAGAAGAGGGGGATTTAGCTGCAAAAACCCTGGTAGGGCGTTTTAAACTCAAAACCCCTGTAGGGGGTTTAAACTCAAAGCCTCTGGTAGGGGGTTTTAAACTCAAAACCCCCTGGTAGAGGAATTCGTATCTCAAAACCCCCTGATAGGGTTTTTTTAAATCTCAAAACCCCGTGTTAGAGGGTTTTTAACTCAAAACCCCTCGGCTTTGCTGTGGTAAGTGATGATTTAGTATTAAAATCTCACCTAAAATAAACAAAATGAAAGCAAAAATCAGTCACTTAATTCCGTTTCATTTCGGGGGGGGGGTTGAACCCCAACCCCCGTGGCTACGCCCATGATATATATATATATATATGTATGTATGTGTGTGTTTGTGTGTGTGTTATATGTTTGTGAGTGTGTGCGTATATATCCATGAATGTGTGGCGCCAAGTTGTACTAGGATGACATCGCAACTCTTATTATGCGTAATTGATTTTGTCGGAGAACATGTCCCGCAAACCTCATGCGACGCTCTGTCACAACCTTACCAAGGGGTCGACTCCCAAATCGGCAAAGGATTTCCTTGATTGAGACCCGATCTCTATAACTGACTCCTAAAATCTGCCTTAGCCATGTTTGTTGAGCCGCATTGAGTCTTTGTCAATTTCGTCTTATGGCTATTTACTGCACTTTATTAATGGAGCCCCGCCACTGGTATAAATGTGTAACCCCTCTTGAATACGCTCTTAGAATTAGTAGACTGTAGTTTGCTTTAGATTTTATATCGAAAAGGAAAGTTTTATCGTCTAAATAACCTGTTGGGGGGTTTTAAACTAAAAAATCTCTGAAGTTTGTTTTTTTAATTCAAAACCTCATTTACCTACGGTCATAGAATTCGGTAACGATAGTTTGCTTTAGAATAATATTGAAGATAGAGGGTTTCCGCCTCAAAACTCTCTGTAGGGGGATTTTAAACTCAAAATAATCTGGATGGGTTTTAAACTTTAAAAAAAAGCCATCTGTAGGAGAGGGGTTTAAACTCAAAACCCTAAATTGGCTTAGCTACGCTCAAATAATTTTAGTGTGCAATTTGCTTTTTTATATTGAAGAGGTATTTTTTAGCATCAAAATCCTCTGAAGGGGGTTTAAACTCAAAACCACTTTTGGCAACGCTCATAGCATTTTGAGTGCGTAATTTGCTTTTTTTTTTTCCATTGAAAGTGTATTTTTTTAGCTTCAAACACCGCTGGCGGGGGGTTTAAACTCAAAACCAGTTTGGCTAGAATCATAGATTTTAGAGTGTGTAATTTGCTTTGTTTTTAATATTAAAAAGGTATTCTTTACCTTCAAACCCTGCTGAATGGGGTTTAAACTCAAAACTGAGTCCAAACCCATTTAGCTACACTCATAACATTTTGAGTGCGTAATTTGCTTTTTTTTATATTAAAGAGGTATTTCTTAGCTTCAAACCCAACTGAAAGGGGGGTGGGTTTAAACTCAAAACCCCTTTGGCTACGCTCATAGAACTTTGAGTGTGTAATTTGCTTTTTTTATATTGAAGGAGGGGTTTATCGTAAATTTTGAAGGGGGTTTTAAAATCTAAATCTTCCTTAACTGTGCTCTTGGAATTTAGAGATTGTCGTTTGCATTTTTTTTGTTTTATAGAAGAGAGGGATTTAACTGCAAAAACCCTGGTAGGGGGTTTTAAACTCAAAACCCCCTGGTAGGAGTTTTAAACTCCATACCCCCTTATCAAAACCCCCTAATCCCCTTGGCTGTGCTGGGACAAGTTATGGTTTAGTATTAAAATCTCACCTAAAATAAACAAAATCAAAGCAAAAAATCAGTCACTTAATTCCATTTCGGGGATGGGGGTGAACCCCAAACCCCCTCCCCAGCTACGCCAATGATATATATATATATGTATATATTAATTATTAATTATTAAGATCAAAATAATAGCTTCCATGTATACCAGAGGTGTATCGTCTTTTAAAAACAAGCATTTAAATGTTGTTTTTTTACAATACCTCTATTCAAGTCGCAAATTCGGAGTTGGCAAAGCCAAAAACCTGGGTGGACACAGTTCTCGAAAACGGCCATAACAATTTTCCTAGAAATTTTTCAGTTGGTATATATCAGTGTTTCTCAAACTGTGTGCCGCCGAAGATTTGCCGGTGTGCCGCCGGAGTTTTCAGAACAGAACACATGCAGCGTTACCCAGGTCTGCCTACTATTAAATGGTTATTTTACGTTGCGATGACATCCCCACTAACAACAACCAGTAATAGTAGTGGATCGCTCCATATTGACGGAAAGGGCTGTTACTTATTCAGGTTATGGAATTTTTAAACTATACATATATTATTATAATGACTCAAATGTAGGCCGCCTTAGCAGACGCACAACAGTTCTTGAATTGGTAACGATAATTATAAGTGATGTGTTTCATGTAAATTGTTTAGGTGTATGCTAATAATAAAAAATTATCAATAAGCATTAATCATTGTTATCCATGGAGAAATACGTTAGCAAGATTGAAACTTCTAAAGCGTTCAATGAAAAGCAAGGAACCAAACGAAGGTACAAAGAAGATTACATCGGATATGGTTTCATATCTTCTAGACCTGAAGATGCTCCATTGCCATTCTGTCTGATCTGCAATGCAACTCTGTCGAATGAGGCGCTTGTTCCAAGCAAATTGAAGAGACACTTGGAAACAAAACATCTAGCTGTAAAAGCGCAAACCGAAGGAATACTTCGAAAACATCAGGGCTCAACAAAATAAACAAGCTAAGAAACTTACAAAGTACCTAAAGCTGCCAGAAAATGGATTGATTGCAAGTTATAAGGTTGCTCAGTTATTAGCAAAACGCAAGAAAGCATACACAGAGGCTGAATCAGTCATTGCACCATCTTTAGCAATAGTTGTTGAAACTATCCTTGGACCCGATGCCGCCGAAAAAGTTAAAAAAAGTTCCTTTGTCAAATAATACTATCTCGCGCAGAATTGAAGACTTATCGTCATATTTACAAGATCAAATCTGCGAACACTTCGACGTGACTGACGATGAAGTGTCTCTGCTGTGGTCTCTTCAAGTTGATGAATCCACTGACGTTAGCGGCAAAGCCCAGCTGCTAGCTTTTATTCGGTTCATAAAGGATGAAAAATGTGTCAACGAATTCTTATTTTGCAAAGACTTACCAACTACAACTAAAGGAGAAGATATTTTCAAAGTTGTGAACGAAAACATTTACCTCTTCAAACTACAGTGGAAAAACTGTGTCAGCGTTTGCACTGATGGCTGCCCTTCCATGCAGGGAAATAGAAAGGGATTCGTCAGTTGTTAACTTCATTAAATCTCGACCGCTTGCATCCCGACTTTTCTCATATCTTTGTGTAGCAATGGATTCAGACTACAAATGTCTCCTGTATCACACAAACGTTCGTTGGCTCTCCAGGGGAAAGTGTTAAAGCGTGTCTTCCAATTCAAGACTTAGCTGATTTCATTCTTGGAGGCTGAAAAAAAAAGACTTTGGATTTTCTTTTCATGACGAGATATGGCGGGTTAAGGTGACATTTCTCTCTGATTTATATGACAAATTAAATTCGATGAATTTAAGTCTTCAATGACCATCGGAAACCATCATCACTGCATCCTCAAAACTGAAGTCATTTAGTGAAAAATTGTCTTTGTGGCAAATAAGATCTCGAAAGGAGTCTTCAACTGCTTTCCTACTTACAATTAACGTACTTCAAATAAAGAAATAACCCCCGAAATTCTGGACACTTTTACACACCTGCAGTCAGCATTGCAGCATTATTTTCCAACAGTTGGAAGTAATGAAAATGGATGGGTCAGTTATCCATTTGGAAACAATGAAGCTACAAATCTGACATCTGAAGAAGCAGAGCAGCTCATAGATTTAAAAAACGATGCAGTTCTTAAGTCAGCAAGTTTGCCGAGAAAAGCCTGGATGTCTTTTGGATTTCAATCAACAAGTTATATCTTGCAATCAGTCTAAAAGCAATCAAAATAATTATTCCATTTGCATCTTCATGGTTTTGTGAGTTTGGATTTTCAGCACTGACTGAAATCAAGTCTAAGAAAAGAGAGAGACTTCTTACAATAGACGATGAAATGCGAGTTTGTTTGTCGACTCTGGAGCCTCGATTAGATCGAATTTGCTCTCAAAAACAGGCACACCCTTCACATTAAATGTGATACTTAAAAACAGGTCAAATCTTTTTTTCTTTTTATTTTAAAACAACTGTTGCTCTGTGTGCCTCGAAATTTTTGTAGTTTTTTTTACTGTGCCGCCAAAAAAAAAAAGTGTGAAAAACACTGGTATATATCGTGGAGAAAAAATTACTAGCTCGTAGACCAAACTGGAAAAACTCTAGTTTAACCGTTATTCAAAGTATTTAAAAAAAAAAAAAAAAAAAAAAAAAAAATTTGAATTTGTCTAGAGAACTAGAAAATATTTATCTTGAACTGATTATTCGTCTTCGGGCATCTCTGCATGTAGGCCCTTTTCAGTCAACTTTAAATGACTAGACGGTCAGAAACAGCATGCACACTGGCTTGTAAGTCTAGATCTAAGGACATAGTAATAGAACATTATAAAGTCTAGTAGATTTATACAATAGCTGTTCATCTCTTTTTTTAAAATCTTACCTTCATTAGTTATTGAATATAATATAATAGATCTATAAGTTGTATGAAGGAATTTTTTTAAAAATGTCTTCAAATGGACTACCATACTGTTTGTTACGGTTGAGGAGCACATCTACACAATCTTTAACAGCCGTTTTCTTTTTCATTATCGATTTAGAATACGTCATAAAATGATCGAATTTAATTTTCTTGTGTGCTGTTCTAAATATTGCCATGACTAAGGCTAAAAACATAATTTTTGAACATTTCTTTGGCATGTTCACTTGACGCTATGGAGATAACATTAAAGTAAAGGGACGTAACCCTACAAGCACTTTGTGACTTGTTTGTTGCTGTTCTAAGATACGAGAAAAGTAGTTCGTGCTTACCTAAAGACGTGATCCCATACCCAGCAGCTAATGCTATTAACTTGAAGGACTTGGACCTGGGCAGGAGGGGGAGGCTGGATTGACCACGTGTCACTGTGACTGTCACGGAAGTCTTGTCACTTGGCCAGGAGCTGACATGTCTATGACACAATTCCCCTTGGCCCGTGTCATATCAATTAGGTGACTCTTTTGTTTCTTGTCAGAGATTCTAAACTGCCGAAAAAAAATGTTTTACAGGTAACGTTGTGTAACTGTAGTAGAGAGATGGCCGACTGGGCAGGTGCACAAAATGGTTTCGGGCTTGAAATCTACCAGACATCATTTCCTGCAGTTCTTCATTTTTGATGGTACGTCTAGATGTGGGAGTCAAGACATGATCTTGATAAATAGAAAGTCTTATGAATGTTTCCATCACAGACATTAGGTGTAAGGTCTTCTGAATGATTTCACCACTGACATTATATCTGTCTTCTGAATGATTACATCAAAGACATTAGATCTAAGATCTTCTGAGTGATTCCACCACTGACATTAGATGTACGGTCTTCCAAATGATTACATCACAGACATTAGATCTAATGTCTTATGAATGATTCAGTCACAGATATTAGATCTAAGGACTTCTGAATGATTCAGTCATAGACATTAGATCACTGGCGGATCCATGGGGGGGAGGGGGGGGCGGTAGGGACGATCGCCCCCCCCCCCCCCACTCGATCGACCCCTCCTCCGAAGGGACGAATTTAAGTAACAAAAATCTCACAATTCGCATACGAATTTATTAGTTATGTTAATAATATATACAAATATTTTATATTTTCAACCTATTTTTAGATTATTTCGCCCCCCTCTAGTATGTTGGCCGATTTGGTGGGATGGCATCAATCCCGCCCCCTCCCCTCCACATAAACTTCGAGTTGGGGGGGCGGTTCAATTTATTTGTAGAAATCACAACTTGTTAAATATCTCTAGAATTAAAACTTCTTATTGATATTTTAACCGATCTTTATATTATGTCGGGGGGGGGGGGGGGGGTGAATACATCTACTGAGTTCCGAACCCAAATACTATTTTCCTAGTCATCTTTTTCCAACCTTTACTCCAACTGATATTTTTCTGTTTTATAAACAAAAATTGCGACTATTGCTCACGATATATGTAGTTACCTAAATCCTAAAAATGAAACAAATTTTGAGTTGAATCTAATTGGTTCACTTAATTTCTTCTCCCACTTCTGAATTATTATTATTATTTTTTTTTGTTTTGAATTATAGTTCTCTAACAAAACAAAGTTACAAACATGCCTATTCAACAAAATGTATCACTTACTAATGAGCTTTGTTTTAAAAAAATTATTATTTTTCGAATACCTTTTTTTTTTGTCTTTTTTAAAAGGATGAATAATGAACTGCAGATTTCAGGAGAATGCGTTTCCACAGTGAAGAATGCAAGAAAACGCATTTGGCGTCGGGGCTTCACCCCTATCCCCACTGGGGGAGCTTAGAGCGCTACCCCAGACCCCTGCCTGCCAACGTGACTTTTTTTGCTTTTTTTTTTTTTTTTTTTTTCGAATAATGTTTTCCGCGGTGATCCTCAAAGTCTAAATATGTGGGGTATCTTATTTTTTTCAAGGAACAAATCAGTTGTATTTGCAATGTAGTAAGTGCCTATAAATTCATATTACAATATATAACAACCCGAAATAGTTTGTGTGTGTGAGCTTTTTGTGGGAGTTAATTGACTTTTGGTGGACAATAAATGTAACTTGTGTCGTGTCTGGTCGTGCGGTTTACGCGCTGGACTGTCGTTCGGACTTATCGATTGTCCCGGGTTCTAACCCTGCTAGCTCCCATTCCAGACGTCCTGCGAGAGGTTTGGACTAGGAAGTAAATCATCTTCAGCCCTGAAGGAACAACCGAAACATGTCAAACATTTTACAGTAGGGCTAGACCTTCACTGTTTACATTGGCGTGATCCAATCCAGTCTCTCGAACTTTCTGCCCACAGTGCATATAGGATCGGTTTGTAACTAGTACAAACTAGAGTAACCAAGTTTCATGAGCGTAAAGCCAAGAGGGGTTTTGAGATTAAAACCTTCTCCAGAAGGAATTGAGATTATCCCCCCCCCCCCTATAAAAGAAAAATGAAAGCGAACTTTAGTCACGAAATTCCATTAGCATAGCTAATGGGATTTATAGTTTAAACCTCCTAGCCAGAAAGTTTTGAGTTTAAAACCACACTATAGAAGATTTTGAGGTTTAAACCCCCCTCTTTAATAATAAAAAAAAAGTCCATGAAGGTAGCTAAGCTGGGGGGGGGTGAGTTTAAAACCTTTTTCGATAGTTTAAACCCCCCCCCCCCCCAGTGGGTTTTGAGGTTAAAGCCCACTATTCAATAACAAAAAGCAACTAATAATTATAAAGCAAACTACTGTCACCAAATTCAATGATCGTTGGGTTTTTAATAGTAAAACCCGCTCCAGGGGGTGGGGGGTCGAAGTTAAACCCTCCTCTTTGATATTGTTGGCTTCCTTCAGTCGTAACGGCTATGGATTGACGGCAAATGCGCCGAAAGGCGCGGGAGGGTCTAAGTCAGAAAGAATAACACATTAGGTTTTTGAAATAAAACTTTTTAATAGCAGGAAAATGCACTGTAGATACTTCAGAATATGCATTTGGTTGGCCTTCAATACCAGAAATAGTGTTTGGCGAAGAAAGGGTTTTTAACCTCAAAAATCTCGGACGGGGGTAAATTCAAAAATCATCTAGAGGGGGTTTTAAACTTAAAGCCCTCTGGAGAGGGGGCACTCAAAATCCCCCTTTGCTATGCTCATAGAATTTGGTGACTGTAGTGTGCTTTAATGTTGTATTGGAGAGGTGGCTTTAAGCTTCAAATCCCGCAGGAGGATTTTTTAAAACTCAAAATCCTCTGGAGAGGATTTTAACTTAAAGCCCTCTGAAGGGGTTTTATAAACCCAAAACCCGTCTTAGCTACGCTCATAGTATCTGGTGACTGTTGTATGCCTTACTATTATATTGAAGAGGGTGTTTTATTATTAACAACATTTTAGAAGGGATTTTTAACTCAGAGTTCCGCTAGGCTATGCTAATGGAGCTCCTAGCACTCCCCCCAGACCCCGTTGCTGGCAATGGCGAGGAGTTAACAATTTTTCCACTAACTCCAGGAAGAACCTATTCTAGGGCACAATAAATGTCTTTCCGAAAGAATTAAGGGTCAGAATGTAATAAAGATTATGTACACACACACTCATACATACATATAAAAAAAATCCCCCCAAACCCCCCCCCCCGAAAAAAAATCCTGACTACGCCCATGATTTATATATATACCCAAAAATACCACTGACTGACAGATTCACTGATCAAGAAATCTCTTAAACTGTCTTATGTATCCGGATGAAATTTACTACGCAGGTTCCATTTATCCCTTAGGTGCTCTCTAAGAACGATTTTTAACAAATTCGCAACCTTGGGGCCACTATTAAAGAAAAACTGTAAGCCTTTTTTGTAAGCCTTTGTATTGTATTTTCTGGTTTTCTCCAAAAGGCCGTAGTCTACTTTTAAAACACGAAAATAGGACTTCCAGTATATTTTTTCATTTCCTCTAATTCTCTAAGTGAACTTTTTAAACTTTCCCTACGTCATTTCCACTTCCTTGTAGAAGCGTTCTAGAATTTAAAAAAAAAAGAACAGTAATACCATTAATAAGGTACATGGAGAGAGAGTCGGGTTTTTTTGTTTTTTTTTCGAAAGAGAGACAGAGAGATCTATTGTCATTTCGCAACATTCAAAAGGGGTGAGATAAACAGTAGAATAAATAAAACCAAATTGATATTTCTTTTTATTTAGAGAACAAAACGCCAAAATAAATGCAGAAAGGGGAAAGGGTTATGACATTCAATTGGCGTCTTTCGAAAACGCATATTTCTCTCTAGGCCGGAAACTAGTAGTATTAAGAACTGTTTGCGGTGTCTAATACCTTACATTGTTTGCTTTAAAATAAAGGTTGAGTGCAATAAGATTTTTAAAAATTTTACCTTTCAGACCTTGTGATCTATAGGGCAGATGATGTAAAGGTCATCTGTTTCTGTGACCTACGGTTAACGAAACTATCATGCCAGCACAACGACCGATTGCCTCTACTTTTACCCAGCTCAAGTCAGGTACCCATTAGAGTTGGGTGGACTCAGAAGTGCCCGAGGGTCCCAAAATTAAAAATCCAGTCTTCATCAGGATTTGAGCCCGGGACCACCGGTTCAGAAGCCAAGCGCTTTACCGCTCATCCACCGCATTAAAGGTTGCAAAAATAAATTTTAAAAAATAAAAAAAGGGGAGGGGTCATGGTCGGAATATATAGAGAGAGATTAAGTTAAATTTAGAAGCCGAAGGAAAGTCCTAGAGTGTACGAAAGAATAACTCTTTTATATTGTCCTAAATAAAATCAAATTGATATTTCTTTGTATGTACAGAACAAAATACCAAAATAAATATAGAAAGGAGAACGAGAATTAGCATTCAATTTTTTGTTTTTCTAGACCCGAAACTGATGGTATGAAGTAATGTAATAATAAATGTAGGCAGTGTCTAATATCGTACATTGCTTGTTTTAAGAGAAAGGTTGCGTGCATTAAGCTTAAAGGTTGTAGAGAAAAAGGAAAAACCACTTTAAAATAAAAGGGGGCAAGGTTGGAATAAAATATATACCAAGGGCGAAGCCAAGGTGTGTGTGTGGGGGGGGGGGGGGAGATGAAAAATTTTAACGTACAAACTCGAGTTTTTCCTGTGTGGCCAAGGAGCTAGTAATTCCTTTCCCAACGATATTCACCAACTGTCAAATTTCTAGGAAAATCGTGTCCAGTTTCCTCACAGGTTTGTGAGCCTAACCAGTTTCCAAGAAGATTCGAGTTGAATAGAGGTATTGTAAAAAGAATGAGATATCTTTCCTGCAATCATTTAATTCTTTATTTATGACTTCCGGGAAATAGTGAAATAATAGGCCGACGTCTGGAAATTAATCAGATTGTATTTTTATACTTTTACTGTCACGGTGGGGCGAATCAAATGATACAAAGATCAAGGACTAATGGGTTGATGTTGTTGTTTTTTTAGATTAATTTATTTAACAATGTGTTTAATATGTATATCTAAAAAAATTGAACCTGAAATACCGAAAATGTGTGATTGAAAAGGCATCAGCCTTGTCTAGACTGTAAAGAAACTACCTAGCATATGGTGTCCATTGGATACCCGCCCTTAATAGATTGCTTCCCACTGCAGTAGATACCAAAGCCAGTTGACTTGATCTGGAGTATACTAACAAATAATACAATGCAGTCAATGGGCAAGATAAAGAAGACCACACACATACACATCATTACACACACACACAAGTACACACCAACGTTACAGTTCCGCGATTCAACACAATAGTCATGTCCTGAGTGAACCTAGAGCACGTCATATCACTAACCATCAGAGGGACAATCTTGAATGTCCTGTCATCAGCCATCAGAGAGGACAATCTTGAATGCCCTGTCATCAGCCATCAGAGATGACAATCTTGAATGTCCTGTCATCAGCCATCAGAGATGACAATCTTGAATGTCCTGTCATCAGCCATCAGAGATGACAATCTTGAATGTCCTGTCATCCGCCATGAGAGAGGACAATTTTGAATGTCCTGTCATCCGCCATCAGAGAGGACAATCTTGAATGTCCTGTCATCCGCCATCAGAGAGGACAATCTTGAATGTCCTGTCATCCGCCATCAGAGAGGACAATATTGAAAATCCTGTCATCAGCTATCAGAGATGACAATCTTGAATGTCCTGTCATCAGCTATCAGAGCCCTCAGAGATGACAATCTTCTTCCCTAAGTATCTCGGTGACTTACTTCTCAGTTCCTATACATGTCCTTCTACAAGACTTTCTGTGTTAGTAATTAGTACTTTGGTTATTTCTAAACTTAGACTACACAGTACTACACATACTATACATACATCTCATACATCGTATAAATTACATATGTTACTTCTATAGAAAAGATGATCACGTTTCATATGTCAATCTAGTCATCATGTTAATCAGTCACTTTGACTCTGCTAAGTCTTTGGTTTTCCTGGCTGATTAAGGCAACCCATTTCATGCTCTAATGACACAAGGAGCACTTGTACAAATATGCTCTAGCATATGGAACAAGAAATTAGATTTTATCTATGTTTCGGAGTCATAGACTTATATATTATACTAGACTGGAAACCGGAAATAAATTCTTATCAGCGATTGGTCGATTCACAGACATATCTATGTATAGATTTTTAATGTATTTAAACTCTTTTTTCATAGAAAAGTAATGATCTTTAGTTTTCAAAGTTTAGAAATAATGCAAAATCATTTATCGGATATTCACGCAAATATATGAAACAAAGCCATTCCCTGTTTGTTTCCATTGAGATAATGTTTCAAAAATCCTAGATCAAAATAATTCATGTTCATTTAAATCATCTTATGCACATTTAAATAGATTGATTACCTCAATTCTTTCTAGATAATGTATCTTAAAATTGAAAAATAATAATTATGAGACGAGAGTACTCTTATTTTTGATGTTCAATTACTAGATCTAGATCTAAAATTAAATTATATGTTACATAGATTAGGGTTTTAAAAAAACAACAACTTCACCTCTTTGAACTACTTTACAAAACAACGCCTTGATCCAACTTTCTAAACAATATTCACATTTTTTGTAGTGTTAAAAAATCTCCATGTCCAGACTAGAGTAGTATATATAAGTCTATGTTCGGAGTATTATATTACATGTTCAATCGACCTCATTCACCAATCGTAAACAAACAACATTTAGCAACTTGATACTCTATCTCTTCTATACAAATTACGATCTAATTTTTAATATACGATGGCTATCAGGTGACATTTTTTTTCATTGTTTTATCAATATCAATGTTGTTTGTTTACGATTGGTGAATGAGGTCCATTGGTGCAGAGCTCTGCTGGTGGGGGTTTATGTAAAGACAAAGTTTAACTGGACATATTTATTGGATTTAACATTTATCTTGGTCAACTTTATGACATATCATATTTCTCAGAAGAAGTACTTTTAGCAGTAGTTCATTATTCGCGCTGCGTGGAACTCTATGCAGGACATTTTCTACGATATCAACAAATTGACAGACGTCTTTCAAAATCTCCGTACGTTCAGTATAAGTAGAAAAATTGTTGAACACTTGAGCACCATAGCTTTAGCATCTACTGGCAGCAACTCTGCACTATGAAGAATATGAGCAGAACGCCAACAAGCAGCTTCTTTAGCTCAGTTTTCAACTGTGAAAATAGTCTTTTCCTTGTTTCCTGTAAATGCCTCCAAAGTTCACTTTGACACTGTATACTCACTTTCCTGCGATCATAACACACTTGGATGACTAACTGTAGTTTTCAATAATTTCTTTATGGTATGTTGATATGGTGTCAGAAGTTTCATTTACTGTGTTGTCCACCAGCTTTACAATCAAAGTACTAGACTGCTACCCGGAATAGTTTCTCTCCATCATGTGTAGCGACTTTAAAACAACGAATGTGTCACTTAACTCCTAAAGTACTTTAGCTCTGTTTTTTTGCTGAGGCACCTGCAATCTGTTCCTCAGTTTCTGAATCTTGAAGCAGCTCTGGCTAGACTAGCTGTTCAGTCCATCGACTGATGAAGTGTGACAGCGTGATAAGCTAAAGATGTAGAATGAGTCTTCATGCATTTCAAAGAGCTTTCGGTTGAAAAAAAGTTGTGACTTTTGCAGAAGACGCGCAATGTTTCGGCGTTTTTCTCTGACACCAAACTATTCTAAATCAGTGCTGCCTTTTTTGTGTGTCCAACCGACACGTACGAATCACAAACGACAGTCTTAGCTTCTTTTTCTTCGCACCCATCACCAAAACATGGATACTTGTCTAAATTTGATCTGACAATTAACATCTCCTCTTAATTGACTAACGTTAGTCGATATCTTGAAAACAAATTCTAATTATTAAACACAAACACGACAACAGCGACAACGCAAATTTGATTGGTTGATGGTATGTATTATTGGTCATTATCAAATGCATTCATCATGCCACTCATTACATAGATGTTATACAAAACAACGCAGTGAACACGCGTCTTGCGGTGAAGCTATGCGTTTTTTCATCTTTGTATGTTGAGGGAGATATTAAGTATTAAACTCGATCGCTAGATTGTATGTCAATAAACCGCTGTGAAAAAGCCGAACATTTAGACATTTTAGGCTAATGACAGCCGGTCTGAGTACACGACCCCAAAAAAGGAGGACATGGCTTCCTTTTGTCGGACGTCTGGTTACCCTATTTTGTGGGCGGGCATGGTTCTCACATAAGAACTGCTTCGGTCACGACCTACAGAAAACTTTGAACCTGATCAGCCGTGGTCCTGGAGATTAGTGAAGGATGAATTCTTTAAATTCTGCAGGATGTATCTTTCTTTTTGAAACGTTTGTTTAAATACTCACTGTAGTCACTTTTGTGGATATTTTCCAAAGATTTTGTTTTCAAAGTTACAACCAGATATGTCACTTCATACAACCTAGGGTATTTATTTCATCCTGCATTGAATGTTCGTCGGGTGTTACCTGGCCAGGAAGTCAACCACTTATATCTCTTTTCTGCCGGCTCAGATCAAAACCTAATAATAATAAGGCTTGTTTTCAAGTCCGAAGATTAATGAGAAATGGAGAAATGCAGTATTTCCTGCAACTACGCAGCCCTAGCTACGACCTCTAAATTTTGCCACATCTAGCGCAGTCATTACCATTGTCTGCCGGTGGTCGATTTAAATTTTCTTTTCGCAGACACACAAAAGTGTCAATAAGGTTTACACTTAGCTAAGCGCATAAAAACTGACTTTGTTCAGTCTAGTCCAGTCCAGTCTACTCTAGCCTAGTCTAGTTTAGTCTAGTCAAGTCTAGTCCAACATTGTAATCTCGAATGAAAATTTGATCTTCGTTCACGTGTTTGACTTAATATTTTTATATCGGATGTCGCAATGCTCGGTCATCTCTTGACCTTCACGAATGAAGTGTCCCCAAACGGTAGTCACGCCCCTATGAAAAGCTAGACGATCAAATCTTGACTTAGTTCTCAAACTTGACGTAATGATTCCCGATATAGATAGCAAGAGCTCACTAACTATTCTCTGTCCCAATCCTTTTTTTCATTTACCTTTTTTACACCACCTCTCCCCAACCAAGTAAAAGAAAAAGATCCGCCGCTGCTTGTAAAGTAGGTGTGGTGGTTGTGTCACGTGATTCTGCAGACCTTGTTGCATTTTTTTTTCTTGTCTGATGCTGTATGGAGACCGTATGAACCAGTACAGGCAAACCGGCTGGGAGTGTATTGAAGCTGGTTGGATGTCTGTTTTACATAGGCTTTGGTCTACTCTTTCTCTTTCAAGTCTTTCATAAACTTGTTTCCGAATGAGTTTTCTACATGTTTGTGTTTTCATTTGATCTGAGAATTAGGTCACAGTCAATTTACATAGGTCTTCTCCTTTGAAATATTTTCTTTAGTCTAGACTATATATACATTTTGAGGGATGGTGTGTTTAACATTAATTTTTCTAGTCTTGTTAAAATACCAAAATATATCATACTAGAGATTAATATATAGAAATATAAATATAAAAAATAAAATTAATTCACATTTCATAATTTCATCAGCATTAAAGCTATTTGTTACAAAAAAAAAAAGGAAAATTCACTCAAGTAATAAATTTGCTATTACTAGTAGCATTTAGATCATACTTTAATTGTCATATTGCCTAGAACCGAGATTCCAAAAAAGAGGACAATCACACGACAATCACACGTTTATAACAAAGTTGTCCCGAACTAGCTGAACTAAAGTAGCAATTATGCATTCAACACTGAACTATAATCTTTAAATACAAAAACAAAATTTAATAAAATACTCAGAAGGACACAAAGATAAAGGCACATCCCTCGTTCCGTATGCTAGGACAAATTTGTACAAATGCTCCTTCTTCCCTAGTACTATTAGAGCATGGAATGGGTTGCCTGAGTCAGCCAGGAAAACCAATTAGCAGAATTCAATTCATTGATTAACATGCATGACTAGTAACCATTTTTGTTGAGTTCTGAACCCAACTTTTTTTTTTCCTAATCGCCATTTCCCAACCTTTACTCAATCTGAGATTTTTCTATTGTAGGCTATAAATAAGTTTGGGGCTATTACTCACTTGAATCCTAATAATACACAAAATTGAGAGTAGAATCTAATGAATTAATCACTTGCAAATGAAGGTCTTTTTCAAATTATATTTTTTAAAGACTTTTTTTTTGCCGCGACTCTCAAAGCCTTAATGTAAATCAACAATATCACTCTTCAGCGTATCTTTTTTTTGTTTTCAAGGAACAAATCGGTTGTATTACCAAATGTAGTTGGGGACTATACATTCGTATTAGATTTTTAAAAGTAAAAACACTACTCAATAGGTTCTTAAACATTAAACAGTCAAAACGGTCGAAGTTCCAAAAAGCTATCGTTCTGTTGACGTTGTATTATGTCCAAAGACAGGCCTACTACATGAGGTCTCACTTAACATGCAGATAATATTACGATAAATACGCCTAACAAAAATATATTTATGCTACTTGTGCCTCAATAGTCTGTCACACTTCAATATCGGGCCTTGCCCCTTTATTTCACCGGTAAAGATCTTTACCTTTTTGTGGAGCATGAAAATAAGCCGATTTGTTTGATTTGTATTGAACTGTTTCTGGCTGCTTCTTTAGAGCGTAAGGTTAATCAGCATTATGAAATTAAAAATATAAATATGGCGGTATTTTTTGTTTGAAGAAAAGATTGCTAAGGAACGCCTAGAGATTGACGAGAATATTTACCAAGAAGGGACAAGACAATGAGTGGGCGTTAAGGCATGCTACAGAGTGGCTCACATTTTAGGTAGTGAAATAAAACCTTGCTAGGAAACTGACATGTGTTTGACGGAGACATGAGAGCAAGTGCCTCCTATACTAAGGTCCCCTCATGATTGTGAGATTTGGCTTTTTAAAGGGACATTACTTCAAATCTAAACTCTGCTTTTACAACCAACAACAAGTTGATTTCGCATGTATTAGCTGACATAGGTGCCTTCTAAAAGATATTATAACACTTCATTTAGCTGGCGGAAAGGAGTCAAACCAAAATCAATGTTACAGAGAGATTATCAAAAGTTGGTTTCGGTTAAACTTCCTACATCCCATGAATTAGTCTAAGTACTAAATCCACGGTTTGTATTAAAAGTGCAAATTTGTTTATTTCATATTTTTGTATCTTTTCTGTGATGTGGCTCGCGACACGAGTGTATGAAAGTATAATTGTCTATAGTATGAATAATTTGTTTTATCTAGTAAATTGAATTGAACATTATTACATGTTCATAGCTTTTGCTATTTTATAATCGAACCGAATCCGAACTTTATATCTGATCGAACCGAACAGAATTCTAGCCGTACTCGTCATCGAACCGAACCCGAACTTTAAAAGTTAGGTACATTCCCATCTCAAGTTTGCACATACTATAAAGGGAGCTAATTGAGGTCATTTACTTTTTTGCAGACGACTTATGCGGTTCAAGTGGTTTGTACTTGCTTGTTCTAAACGCTTTTTGAGTCACGCGTGGCCTCATTGTGAGACAAGACATTGTCTTACTACGTTATCTGACATGAGATCTCTATCTGAACCCAACCATCAAACCCCCCCCCCCCCTCGATCTTAATTAAAAAAAACGTTTTTAAAAATGTCACAAGATGTGCTACCCCCTCTCCGCCACCCCGCCAGCCGAGATTACTGAATGTTCTTTAACAATGTGACCAATGGGAATGCTGACCATACATAAGATATCTGTGAGGTGTTAGGGAATTTTTTCCTTGAACAATGTTTCTCAAACTATCAAACACTGGTGTAAAGGTAACAGAACAAGATGTTATAGAACGACATCACAGTAAGCTTTCAAAATAAGCTCCACACGTTTACTATGATTTGCTTCCATTCTATTGAAACCATGTTAGAGTATTGTATTGTGTTGAAACAAAGTCAAAGCATAGATCTAGACTTGACACAATACAACATAAGAGAGTTCAGCTTACCAATATCGTTCCCTGCCTAGTATCAAGAGGTTATTTTCTTTTTAAAAGACAACACCTTGAAAGTTCAAAACAACTTTTTCTTTGTTTATGTAGGTATTTTATTCTAGTTTTATATTAACATTAAATACTAATGCTAAATGTAGAAAATGGTTTCATTGTTTTTTAAACAAATAGTAAATAGTCCAAATTAAAAAATAAATAAAGAGCAAAGTGTTCTGCTAAATTCTTCGAACCTGTTCAGTGTTCTGTTCAAGAAAAAATTTGGGAAACATTGGTCTGCGTTTATTTGAATTATCCCTTTATTGAGTCCCATAATGCACATGTGTGCATTGTCCACTTCAACATATTTAACTGTTGTTTTTTTTCCAAATGTGGTGCACACTACAACAAGTGGGAGAGAAAGATTCATAGTGGAGGAGGGGGAAGGGGGTATGAAGGTGCAAGTCTATTTTTTCCCGTTGTTATTTCGAGAAAAAAAAATATCAAAATAGTTACGCGCACTACATATAAGGGGAAAAAAAGCTTTAATTTAAAACTAGTTTGACTATTGTGTCACTGAACTCAAGACTACGTGGAAGAAGAACATTAAGACTTACTGGGTTTAAAGTTCACAGCGATAAGTTTGCATTATTACCTTTTTTTTAAAAATAACTTTTCTTTTTGAAAGCGCTTTGAGCCTACAATAATAATGCTCAATAGAACTGTATACACTTAATTGTATTATTAAATTCTGATTCTTGACATCTTCCTTTGAAAATGATCAGATTCTTTACTGCAATGTTCATACTTCAAAGAACTATCAAATCTCAACCTAAAGCTGACCCCTCATTTGTGTGTCCATGTAAAGAAAACTTTTGACCATTCTCAAAGTAATAGCTTCTCATCTTCACCCTTCTGGACTGAACGAAGAAATGTAGCCACTAAATGACCAGGGATTGAACCACGCCGACCACGAGGTTGTTTGTCTATTTGTTCAAAATCTCTTCCTATCTTTTCAGTTCTTAAAGGTATCATTACATCGCCACCATATTTCTTTATACACGGTCTCTCCTTTTTTTTTTACCTTTTATATCAAATGTAATCCAGATCCTAAAATTCCAAAAGTAAACCAATAGCGGCGTGTGCCTTGAGTGTGAGCATCATCTCTGGGTAAATAAGTGTTGGTTGTTAAAAGTATTGATATGTTATGGACAAAATTAACGGTATAAAGGCAGTATAACATAAGTAAACATAGACAGTAGGCCCACATATTGTATTCAGTGGTTATAACGATTTTTTAGTTACTAAATTCTTAAATTCAAAATAATTGATTTCTTATGAATTAATGACAGATGTATTCCGGACCCCTTCCCCCCGCCAAAAAAAAAAAAAAAAGCAATTCTTTAAGACATTGCGAGATAGATTCTTCCCTCATTAATAACATGATACCGTAGTTAATTTCAAAGGGTTGCAATCTTCAATACATTCTGTTTTCTTGGTATGGATCAAAGTTAAGGTGTGGTGTATTTCGAGTTACAACAGAACTATGAAGATCTGGGGAAGTGACTACTTGTGAAGTTGTGGATGTTTGTTGACAGAAAAGTGAAAGAGACCAGGCACCATAGTACACAGAGGAAACAAGAAGGTGGATTCTGGGATACTTCACTCACTCACACCTCAGTGCTTTCCCCTTTTTTTTTTTTAGTTATCTATCCTTTAAGTGAGATGTCTGTTAGATGAGCCATCAGTCTCTGATCAGCGTCTGGCTTTTAGTGGTGGGGAGACTTTTACACTCTGACGTCTGGAGAACTTTGTTGATTTTCTTTCAACTGACTGAAGACTAGATCTGGTTTTAAAAGAACGCGCAAGTGTGCGAGTGACAAAAAAAAAGGTATATTCTTGTGTTGTTCTCTTGTAGTTCTCTGTTAATTCTCTGTTAGTTCTCTGTTAGTTCTCCGCCTTGCCGTGAGTATCTCTTCATCACCAGTTGGTTGAAAAGCTCGCTCACGTTTTTGTGGACCACAAAGACCAAGTCAGATGCGGCACAGAGTTGATGGACAGCTTCTGAAGATAGACTTAAATAATAAACAAACATTTACGTTAGAAGAAAACTGAAATTATAAGCAAGTTGTTGATGAGAAGGCAGAATGACTTTGTAGGCTTCAAACACCAAGAACTTACCATGAAAGATTTTGAAGTTGTGCTTGAAATTGTCAACAAATATTTACCACTAGGAAAACTTTTCCAAATGTTGAAGGAATCTCATTCAAATTTTGTAACCTTGTTCTTTGCTTGATGAATTGAATTCAATAAAGTCAGTCAAATTTTGTAACCTTGTTCTCAACTTGTAGAACTGAATTCAAAACATTAAGGAAGTCAATAATTTTTTCTTCATCCTAACTAAAATATTGGAATATTATTGCACTCTGCACTATGAACTCTACATGCTGTCTGCACATTTAGTTGTGTATTTGTCCTGTGGTCTGTTGGCCTTTTTTTGTTTGTTCACTGACATACACTCACGTTTGATTAGATTTGAACTAAAGCTTTATAGTCTTCATTTAACTGAACTCACTTTAAGACAATGTGAATTGGACTATCTTATCTTATCTTATAAATTACAGACGTTACTTTCTACGTGTCTTCATGTGTCAATCTGGTCATGCATGTTAATCACATTCATCAAATCTGTCAAGTGACTGGTTTTCCTGGCTGATTCAAGCAACTCATTCCATAAAGCACTAGTGTAGAAGGAGCTTTTGTACAACTTTGTCCTAGCATATGGAAACAAAAATAGAAATGTAGTATTGTGTCTTTAGGATATATCCCCCCCCCGCCCCACCTCTTTTTTCCCAACTAGTCCAGACATGTGATAGGATCAGTGAGAGAGTTAAAAGCATGAAAAAGCGCTTAAATATTTATAATCGCATTTATGTATTCTTGTTTGTCTAGATCTATTACAAATGGGATTAAATGACTGATACAAAACTAATCGACACAATTACACTTATTATAAGCCTTGTCTTTCCAACCGCTTTTACTTTCCCAAACTAAAGCCTAATGCACGTTAGAGTTCGATGGATCCTAAGAATCCCAAATTTCAAAATACCAGTCTTCACCGAGATGAGATTCGAACCCAAGACTCCAGCTTTAAAAACCAAGCGCTTAACTACTCAGCCAACACAGTCCTCTCTATTGTAATTCATCTTAGAAGCTCCATCTGCACTTTTAGATACAACTGCCGAAGCTGAAGTGTAGTAGGTAAGTTTTGCGTATTTTTGTTTTAGTTTTTCTTTCGAAACGATCCAGAGGTTTCCTTAGTGCCGCTAGTAATGATTCCATTCGATAGACGTTGGATATTTTTTTTTAGTTCATTTCTTTTAATGTATTTTTTTGGTTATATATCAGAGTAGCCCTTCAACATGTTTGATGACATTGTATACATTAGTGAATCATTAGCTTAGTCGTTCTGCATTTCATTCGAAAGTTGGAAGCTACCGACTCTCACCCACTCGTGTCTTTATTTGGATACATGTTTTCAGTAGGGGATAATCTACAATATATGAGTTGCAACTCAACTCTTAACGCCTATTATTTTGCGCCAGTGTCACGCCCTTCGCGTAAAACAGTTGTGAATATTTAACCCATTTTTAAGCGTTTCCACTATTGAGTTAGTGAAATTTTCTCTGATGAATTTTGTGCCGTGGATGTATGATAAAATCTTATGACAGATGACATTTGTTTAACGCTAATACAGTTTCATGTGCTGTCATGACTGTGTTGTGGTCAGTCCGTGTTTCTAAATGCTGTTATGACTGTGTTGTGGTCAGTCCGTGTCTCCAAGTGCTGTCATGACTGTGTTGTGGTCAGTCCGTGTCTCTAAATGCTGTTATGACTGTGTTGTGGTCAGTCCGTGTCTCCAAGTGCTGTCATGACTGTGTTGTGGTCAGTCCGTGTCTCCAAGTGCTGTCATGACTGTGTTGTGGTCAGTCCGTGTCTCCAAGTGCTGACATGACTGTGTTGTGGTCAGTCCGTGTCTCTAAGTGCTGTTATGACTGTGTTGTGGTCAGTCCGTGTCTCCAAGTGCTCTTATGACTGTGTTGTGGTCAGTCCGTGTCTCCAAGTGCTGTCATGACTGTGTTGTGGTCAGTCCGTGTCTCCAAGTGCTGTCATGACCGTGTTGTGGTCAGTCCGTGTCTCCAAGTGCTGTCATGACTGTGTTGTGGTCAGTCCGTGTCTCCAAGGGCTCTTATGACTGTGTTGTGGTCAGTCCGTGTCTCCAAGTGCTGTCATGACTGTGTTGTGGTCAGTCCGTGTCTCCAAGTGCTGTCATGACTGTGTTGTGGTCAGTCCGTGTCTCCAAGTGCTGTCATGACTGTGTTGTGGTCAGTCCGTGTCTCCAAGTGCTGTTTTGACTGTGTTGTGGTCAGTCCGTATCTCCAGCTCACTTTGAAAAGGGGGGTGGGGGAGGGATTTTGAGTTTTAGGTTGACAGGTACAGGTTGTTTTGGGGGATTGTTTTGCATTGTGAGAAGGGATTTGAATTATTTATAACTCATATTTAGTCGGTTAGGGATATTTTTGTTGTGTGCATTGAAGAAGAGGGTAGAGAGGTTTATCTTGATGTTGAGACGAGTTGTTTTGTTTTCTCTGTTTTATTATTGTAGGTGAGGAAAGTATAGGGTAATCTTCTCATATTGTTTACATTGAAGATATAGTATTTCTAATTTGTTGTTATCATTGTGGGATGCAATAGATATGCTGAGAACTCTTATTGTCGACTCTTCTGCCTTTACCAACAGTGTCAATAAATTCATCATAATTGATCATAAATAAACTCTGTATCAATAAATTGGAGTGATAAAATGATCAAGTATATTGCATGAAAGTGAGAACGATAGCACGAAGGGGAGTCTCCCACGTCGCTTACACCTTGCGCCGCCTCTGCCCAAACGTTCTCAGGACATAGCGCTCCCCAGTTTCACAAGCGCTGTCCAGCAATCGGCATGTGTAGCCTATATGTTTATTCAATATCGCTAAATCCAAAATATAGATTTCTTTATACCGATAATGAACTTCAAAATAGGTTTGTAACCCAAATGCAAAATACTTACTATTTCATTGGATCACGATTATTTGTACAAGTCAAAGCTTTCTTAAACTGATTTAGATATACTTGCGTCAGAAGAAATTTTTAAAGAAAAGTAGGTTGTTTTAAATATTACCGGAAGTGATTTGACCGGAAATCATTATCAGTAGTTAACAATCTCTCTGAAACATTACACATTTAGACTTCCTTTTCGTGTTAGTCAGCGAGGTTTTAATTCTCGTTAATTGGCACGTTCTACCTGGCTTATGTTTTGTCCAGGTGTTCAATTGATTTTTAAAGTAACAAGTAGAGATAAGGACAGTAAAGGAGGAGGGAGGTCACCCATGACCTGCTGCTATGTCTTCCTTCTTCAAGTACTTAGTACATTATTATGTGGATGGTTAATCTAAAGTCAGTGGTTCTAAAATAATAGTGATTATAGATCTTTAAAAAAAATATTATAGCGAATGCTTAGTTCATAGTGGCTCGACACATTTCTATCACCAAGTTATTAAAAAAAAATTGAAAGCAATTTCTGTGAATTGTGAATTCGGAACTTTGAATTCTATTAGAATGAAGTGCAACTTTTAGCAGAGGACAGAGGAGTCCAACTTGATAGTTTAGTCGTTTTATGGACCCATAAAATGTCGTTTTATTTAGTAAATAGTTGGCATGGAAATTAAAGGGAGGGGGGGGATACAAATTTGTGGTGGAGATAATAGAAAATGTTTCCAACAGCTAAGTGGGTCAGAAGTTTGACTCATTCCCATATCTAGGGTCAAATACAACAAGAGATCAAAACAAGGTTGAGTTGGCATCTTGTGTCTTGAGAAAATTGTTTTGACTTGAAGACTAACAGCCCCAGCGTCGAAGTAAAATTTTTTCAACCTTTTGTCTTTCTACTCTTCTAGTCTTGTTGACGTGTGCACGTTGAACGTCAAGAGGCTGAATGAAGAGCTCAAGCCTTTGCACGATGAACGTCAAGAGGCTGAATGAAGAGCTCAAGCCTTTGCACGATGAACGTCAAGAGGCTGAATGAAGAGCTCAAGCCTTTGCGCGTAAATGCTAAAGAAAACTGTTTGTTTTGTTTTTGCAGTGCTAAAATCATTGTAATTTTTTTAGAAGACACAGATGATCAACATTTCTGTTATTTTGTACACCGGATACACCAAAAAAAAAAAGACTCATTATTTATATGTAAACGCAATAGAAGAAAGTCTCCACTACAAATAGTATGTCAATGAGAATGGGCCTGTGTTCATACTATAGCTTAAGTTAACTTACCACTAAGTCCAGAGAATGGGCCTGTGTTCATACTATAGCTTAAGTTAACTTACCACTAAGTCCAGAGAATGGGCCTGTGTTCATACTATAGCTTAAGTTAACTTACCACTAAGTCCAGAGAATGGGCCAGTGCTCATAATATATCTTAAGTTAACTTACCACTAAGTCCAACGACTGGCTTTGCTACTTCTTCATAGAAATTCAAGTTTTATTTGGAAAAATAAAATACCTTTAGAAACTTCTTTAAGTAACATATTTATGATCTGGTCTGAACTCAGCGGCTGGATGCGGCTTTAAAGATAACCTTGCATTGGAGACAAATAATTCGTATATAATACAGACGTGACTTCAAAAACAGAAGATGATTTGAATGTGTATGTTTTAAAAATTTTAAAAAATTATATAAACTAGTTTCTTGTTGTCTATGTAGTTTAATGTTGGAATCGAAACTAGATCTAAATATAGTTCTCTGTTTTCTTGTTTGTGTTGCTGAACCCAAATATCCTTTCGCCTCATGTACTCTGTTCAGTTGTTCCAGTGTTCATTTCTAGCCACGTGTTCGGCGCCATGTTGCTTTTTTTTTATCTTCTGTTTTACCTGCTGACACGTGTCTCAATGGCAGAGGTTGTTGACAGTGATTAACTTTTTCTTCAAGGCTACTTAATCTCTCTCTCTCTCTCTCTATCTTCGTTCATTCCTTTATTTTTATTTGACACATTGCATTACGGTCACCGCGATGTATTTTCCTGGTGTACGGGCCGGAAAATAAGTCTTTCCATATCATCTTTCATTAAATGACATCAAGAAGACAGCAGGTAATGAGCTTACATGTTCACAGCTAAACAGTCCCTAATTAAAACTGGGCCATTTACATGCAGTGGGCACACAAAAACACCTCTCTCTTACTCCACCCCTCCGGTCTCCCTTTCCCATCAGGCCCTTAGTCAAACAGAATTTTATGTTATCACGTTCTTCCGTTATGCTAAGTGTCTCTGTGAATGTCTTTCTTTATACTAAGTGCCTCTGTGAATGTCTTTCTTTATACTAAGTGCCTCTGCGAATGTCTTTCTTTATACTAAGTGTCTCTGTGAATGTCTTTCTTTATACTAAGTGCCTCTGTGAATGTCTTTCTTTATACTAAGTGCCTCTGCGAATGTCTTTCTTTATACTAAGTGTCTCTGTGAATGTCTTTCTTTATACTTAGTGTCTCTGTGAATGTCTTTCTTTAAAGTAAGTGTCTCTGCGAATGTCTTTCTTAATTCTAAGTGTCTCTGTGAATGTCTTTGTTTCTAGTTCTCTGATAACTTTTAAGACATTGAAAGCATGTGTCATAGAACTAAAAGAATAGAGTTAGATATTTAATTCATTGATGGAAGAAACTCCACAAATTTAGGGAGCCGCGTTTCAGATTTTGGACAGACGCCTGAAGGAAGTTGATTTAATTGGAATGTCATGTCATTGTCAGTTAACTTCGAAGTTTAAAGAAAATGTCAGACTTGATGACGACCATCAGTGGCAGTTAGATTCACTACCTCTTGCCTGCTTGTTCTCTGTGTGAAGTCAACGATGCCTCGTTTTTATTTCATCTTTTCCTAATGGGATCACTTGATGTTTTATTCTATACGTGACAACATTTCTCAGCAGACGACATCCTCAACGTTGCTGCATTCCAACAAGTCACCAAAGAACATGTTTGGTCCTAGCTTACGGAAGAGAGAGGGTCCTATTCAAGTGTACTAACTGTGCTCCATTGGAACTATACAGCCAAGTCAGTAGGGCGCCAGTTAAAATAACAATGCGGATGCGCTTGCCCCCTGATCTTCTCTAGTTTATTGCTCTGCTAGAGGTCCACGTGGCGCTAATCAGCGGTTCACTATATATGTACGAGAAACTACGGAGTCATTCATTAAAGGCGTTTTGGTAATGGGTATTATTCTAGGCCAGTGGTTCCCAAAATGCTTCCTTAACTTCGCACAATCTGAGTATTAAGTGGAACGCTTTCTTTATTTCTTAAAGAGACACGCGGTGGCCTACTAGCTAATTACTACAGTAGTTTGTGGAACATCTATTTTAGCCTCGCGAGACACAGTTTGGGAAACACTGTTCTAGGCTCTTTGGTAACGGGCTATTATTCTAGGCACTTTAGTAGACTAATAAGTAATTATTCTAGACCCAATTTGTAAATAGGGCATTACTATAGACGCTTTAATACAAGGGCGCTATACTAGGATCTAGATTCTAGTAGGGCATTATTCAGTTACTCTTTTCTAAATCCACGAAAGAGTCTTTCGGAAAGATCTTGCCTAGATCGGGTGAATATAATATTGTTATTATAGAAGAATCGTGACTAATTTCTTCTATATCTAAATGCATTAAAAGTGTAAATACGGCAAATACATTTCAAAGAAATAAATGATTGAAATGAATTTTATATTTAAGCTTGTTCATGGACGTATTTTTAAAATAACAACTAGACCGGATGTAGATCTTTGGACAAAATTTCGTAAAAACAAAAAAATTAATTCAATCTGCTGAATGTTAATTTATTTTAACTTCCATTCTGTCATTTAATCCTTAGCAGTGTGTAAAACATTGCCCATTAAGTTGTCGAAAATTATTTCGGACAGACAGCATTTGTTTTCAATGTGTATTTAATTAAATCGAAGTTTATATGTCATTGCTTCAAGGTATGCCATTCGTTTACCTATTGGTAAATGTGAAATCTGAGGTAGCCGACACTCTTCTCTATCATGTGTGGATTTCATATATATAGTGACTTCTATTGCCTACGTCCTAGTGATTCTATATACAATTCTAATGACAAATATGCTTTGATTGTTTAGTACATATAGTTATTTTTTTTTATTTGGAATGTTGAATAATTGAATGACACAAACTTGATTCGTAAAAGAAACTGTCACAATGAATTGCATCAATAGCCAGGCACTATCAAGATACATTTAAGAACTACACCCACACTGAGAATGAATTGCATCAAAAGCCAGCCAGGCACTATCAAAATACATTCAATAACTACACCCACACTGAGAATGACGAAGATATATAGGCGTGGGGGCTGAGCGGTACAGCGCTTTTGGCTTCCGAACCGGGGTCCCGGGTTCGAATCCTGGTGAAGACTGGGATCTTTAGGCGCCTCTGAGTCCACCCAGTTTTAATGGGTACCTGACATTAGTTGGTGAAAGTTAAGGCGGTTGGTCTTTGTGCTGGCCACATGACACCCTCGTATACCGTTGACCACAGATACAGATGACCTTTACATTATCTGCCCTATAGATCACAAGGTCTGAAAAGGGAACTTGTTAATACCATTGACTCCCTCACTTTTTGTCTCCCCTTAAATATAGTACTTCCGATTCAAAATCAGACAATTTGTGAGTGACGAAGAAAATCAGTCAAATAAGGTTCTCAGCCTGGCCGCATGATGACCACAGACCGTAGTTTGAGCCTCTCTGGTGTACTAAATCACAGACTAAAATAAGAAAGAATAATAAAAAAAAATAGTGTAACACTGCATGGAAATATCAATATAAAAATGTAATATATAAGAACTTCAACACTATAATAGCCAACTAATTAAACAAAATAAATGTAAAAAAAAAAAATTAAGCTACACACCATAACAATGAAAGTCTATTGAAGATTTTTTTTTACTCTTTTTTTTTTTGTCTTGTCACTTGTCACACGCAAACGTGCGTGTGTGTGTTTGTGTGCACAATACATGTGTGAGTGCCTTATCTCGTGTGTGGTGGCAGGGATGTGACTTGTGAAAACAAAATTGTTTTCGTAATCCTGAAACTCAATACGGGGTGAAATGGGGTCAGAAAAGGTTACTCGTAAGTTTAGTTTGTCGGCTTGACCTTTGTCCAGGACAAGAAACAGGATGTTGTTGGATCTGGTCAATGAAAAGAAGAGCTTTACGAGGGGGCAAGGGAGGATGTGGGCGTGTGTGTGGAGGGAGTTATAAGAATGATAACGGTTTTTACGTGTTCTGCTTGATAAATATGTAACTGGGTCAAGACCACAAACAAAATCTCACGTTTTAACGTGAAAAGAAACAAAAAGGCGAGCATTACATACACAGCGGTTGTTCAGATTAAAAGAAAACATCTCCCCCCCCCCCTCAATCCGCCAGTCATTAGTAGTACCCACACATGCACTGCCGTAAACAAAGAAGCTGCAACAACGCATACACACACACACAAAGGTACTGTACATTTTTTAAACACTGGTACTGGGCTGCGTGTATGTGTGTGTGTTTTATACAATCACTGTCAGTCTCTGGCATTTTAAGTCTCGAGAGATGATATTTTCGCTTTGCAACTTCTTGTGTGACTAAAGAGGCCAATCCTTGATACACAGCTGCGGTCACTGGTTGGGCATCTGTAATCACCAGGCGCCGTTGTACTTTCACCCTTCTTTCTGCTTCTGTTGTGTATGGCATCTGCAATCCGGGACCCTTCCGTTTTCGCTCGCTCAACATGTGGATCCATCCAATGCCACTGTTAATGTCGATTTTGAAGAGCTTCATGTCGCGTTTCCATACATCAGTACACCTTAGTAGTGGACGACCAGCGGCTCTCCTGCCTTCTATTAGATCACCATTCAGAATGCCTTGTCACTATGTGATTATATTAGACATACAAAAGTATAGTGTAATCTGTCTCCATCAAAACTGAGACAAGAGCTTTGTGGCCGAATAACCACGGAGAGAGGGGTGTGGGAGACTGAGGAGAAGGAGAGAGAAAAGGGGAGAGATATAAATAGAGAGGGGGGGTATACTTAAAGTAAAAATATAACATTTCCGAAGAGGAAACGTTTCTGAGATTAAAAAAAACCAATTAAAACTTAATTTCGTCGTTGCAATTTTTACCACAGGCAAAACAAAGCCGAGAATTTTCATCAAAGTAATTTTCAAAAAACATTAGGAACAGTCTCCCAATAAAGTCAAATTAAAACAGAACAGTCTCCCAATAAAGTCAAATTAAAACAGAACAGTCTCCCAATAAAGTCAAATTAAAACAGAACAGTTTCCCAATAAAGTCAAATTAAAACAGAACAGGCTCATGATAATGGCCTATAATAATAGCTCAAGTGTTGTTGTTGCTATGAACGCATACAGATGTTGTCTTGTTATTCATTGAAACATCTCACTTTTGTCTTAATTATCAAATGTTTGTATATTCAGTCTTCAAAGTCAGACATTTGTCTGGGTAATTGATGGGGCTCCATTTCACATGGAGACCCGCGCCCCGGAGGAGTTTATTATTACTGTTTGACCTGATATCGCAGTCGCTTGACGATTTCTAAGCTAATAAATTAAGTGCCAACACCCCCCCCCCCCCTCCTCACATCTCCTGTCATAGGTCTAATATTGTTAGGAGGCGGGGGGGGGGGGGGGCTCATCAAATGACTAATATCCTAACCCTATCCCAGCCCTGCCCCTGTGGAGCCTACACAACGTATGCTGACAGGTTGGACGGTGGCTGTAATCATGGCCTCTCTTCCGTTCCACTCGAACAGCCTCGCGACAGGTGCGCCTCAAAGAAGACGTGCGATTGGTCGACGCGGCGTACTGACACGAGTTTCTCACGCTTTTTTTTTTTGAAGAGGGGGGCACACTTTCCCATACACACCCATCTCCTACGTACAGACATTACCCCCCCCCCCTCCAATGTTTGGACCCTTCTCCCTCCACACTGGTAGTATTTAGAAAAGAGCCCAAAGTGAAAGGAGGAGACTCTTCTGTTTCAAACACAATTGAAATAATGTTTGGGAGATATACAAATACTTATATGTTGTTCTTTCTTTACGCATATCATTCTCTTTCTCTCTCTTTCTCCTCTCTCTCTCTCCCTCTCTGTCTCTTTCTCTCTTTCTCTCTCTCTAAATATAATTTTTTTTTTAATGTAGATACAAGACAGCTTGCGTAATATTGTGAGTCAAGCTCTAAGTCTCTGACAGTTGGTCCTATCCAGAAAGACTTGAACAGAAAGTGTAAACAAGGTTTAGAAGCCTCGAAGCGGGATTATTGTTGTCAAATATACTCAGTTAGATGGAACCATTGTCAGCTTGCCCGTGAAAAGGACAAATCATGAACTGACTTTGCATCTGTGCGTTAAGACCTTCCAGGTGGAGGAGAATAAAAGACCACTAGACTTTCTTGTGTTCAGTATCAACGCCTCGCATACCCCCTCCAGCCCACCACCAGGGTGTACAAGATATCATACGACGGTGACTGTTGTAGTTCTGCAGGTAAATAAACAATGTCACCGGTGTCTTTTTTTGTCCCCTAACAGACACTGACCAACTGGACAAGATTTCCTGACCGAAAGGAAGCAACGTTTTGATCCGGATGTGCACATGAAGGGTTTGAATCGTTTTCCTTAAAAAAAAAAAGATTGGGAGGGAGACGGAGTTGTCCTGGTCATGTGCCATGCAGGAAGGTCAAGGTCCGAACGAGCAATTTGTCTGCACATTGACTTCGGCTATCGTCAGTGAAGTAATTTATTTATCACCGATATGACATCGTTCCCGACACAAAAGATAATTCCAAAGGGAGATGAGGGGTTCAAAGAAAGGAAGAGACTATTAATAGAACCATAGTAGTCATTGGATACGATTCTCAACAACTGGACACGAATACTAGAGATAGGAAGAGAATAGAATTCTAGAAAGAGTTGAAGGCTGAATGGTGAAGCGTTTGATTCTCAACCTGGAGTTCTGGGTTCGAATCTCGATGAAGACTTGTATTTCGGGATTTTTATGACGAAAATGAATCCCTCCCCAAGCTCTAATGGGTACCTGACTTTAGTTGGAGAAAGTAAAAGGTCGTTGTGCTGGCCACATGACACCCTTCTCTTTAACCGTTGACCAAAGAAAGAAAGGGCCTTAACATCATGTCTCATAGATCGCAAGGTCCTGAAAGGGAAACTTTACTTTTACTTTTAGGAAGACTTGGAAAGACTGAGAATTAGCCAGCATAGAATGGCGTGTGACAAAAACTATTGCAGGTCACTCAGGAAGTAGGACAGAGACGAAGAATAGGCAAAGAAAAAGAAACAACAAAATCAAAGGAACGGAGGAAAGACAATAAATGCTAAATATATCTACGACTATTAATTAATTAATACAAATTTTCTAATTAACTTTTTTAAAATCCTTCCGTTTTTATCGTTACGTAAGACTCTCCCTTAAGCGATCACTTAATGACCGCGTTACTTAACATTAGACTTTTGACCAAATGGAAAGGTCCAAATCAATGTAAATGTACCATCTGAAATTCTAATTCACGTTAGTCGCTACTTCGTCAAAGTGTATCTGGACCAACAATCAACTGTCAGTGATAACAAAATATCTGAATGTCCAGGATGAACATAACATCAGAGTATTGGTGACGTCACTAAGGTAGGAACAGTTTGTTAAAGGTATCAATGGGTTTGTTAAAGGTATGAACAGTTTGTTATAGGTATGAACAGGTTAAAGGTAAGAACAGTTTCTCCCATTGACACTGTGAGCGATCTGTTGACATTAGACTGAACTGGTGCAATACAAACAGGAAATCAAGTTTCTAAAATGACAACATTTGTTTGGTCTACGCTACACACGCTAACCTTATTGCAAACGAAATCTCTTTTTTTTTATTTAGACTCCTAAAGAATGTATACATTTATATTCTCAGTCAATTAGACGGGCATAACATTCGCTTATATTGTAAACCTAGACTAATATCTCCTTATCTGATACATGAAAAGGGAGCTAATTTCTGTACCGACTTCCAGCAGAGAAACAAAATCTTTGTTGTTAGGGAACAACAACTCCAACACCTACAACCAATGTAAGGGCGGGAAGTGGCTGGGAGAGGTCGGAATCTCGTCTTCCCCCCCCCCCCCCCTCTCATTCATTCGACAGCCGAGGATTCCATGAAATGTAGAGCGTTACGGAACTCCAGTGGTAAAAAGTATTTTTTTTTCTTTGCGGTACAAACTAATACAAACATGTTCCCATGTAGATAGACTTATCAAACACCTTCGACTAGCAAACAAACAAGAGGAACTGAAGTGAAGGGGAGCGTGCAGAGATTTCTAAGTTCAAACATTTGGTGATCGCTTAATTAGTCTCTTGTACTCGCCCAGGCAGAGGCAACCATTTCCCCCACCCATCCCAGCATTCAATGACCTCGTTTTCGTCTCACGTTCCCACCCCGTCAATACCCGCCCCGCGGTTTATCAACGACCTGGATAGAACACCTGTGGAAGGGGTGTGTCACACAAATAATATCTAAATTTAGTTGCCAGAACCTGTACAGCAAACATACTAGACAAACTTTGACGGTCTAACGACGTCACCGGCCCAACAGTTTCAGTTTGAAATACATACCTAAAATAGTAGTACATATATAGTGTAGTGGTTTCTAAAATGTGGGGGTCACTGCTGTTGAAACTTTGGGGCCGTGTCTTAAACACACTTTTGTAATTATAACAATTAAACTCCAACTGCGTATATCTAAATGTCTCATAAATCGTGATCAACAATTATTTGTATTTTTTTGTTTGTTTTGGATATTGGTTCTATTTTATTATAATTTTATAAACATCAACAGCAACAATATTTGTACGCACTTAGTCGAACTGTTTTGATTTCTATTCGGAACATACATACATACATACATTTTACATACATAAATACGCCTTACTTTCTACTTTATAGTATAGATGTCCGCATAAGTATGACAGTAAAATCTATTTTATTTTAATACAAAGGGAGGCTATTCGTACAATTTTAATCCTTTTGATATGTTTTTATGTGTCTGATTTCTTTAGTTAGATTGTTTTGTCGTCAGCGTGTAGTATTACATTTCAAACAAGGTTACAAAGACAGTTTATGTGGAAACACAAAGTCAAAATCGGCCCCCGAAGTGGTCCACACAGGCAGGTAAAAAGGCAGGTTTCAATATTTTCAGAAAGAACATCAGAATGAAATTCTATCAAAGACAAATGACAGAGAAGAATGGAGAAAGAAAGTTGACAGATCTTGTGTTGTTCCCCAGCGGTCCAGCAGACCAATGGATAGGTGAAAGTGAATGTGAAATTAGATGTGAACCTGGCCTAACTGATGTCTTATAATGAATATCTAATTGATCTAATTGTTTTGTAAAGGGTAAATCCATTATTTCAAGCCTCAAGAAAAAAAAATCCAATAGTTAAGTGTAATATAGTGGTAATTGTGCATTCAGTTCACGCGATAATATGAAAAACTACATATTAATTGTTGTTTTAAATTATGCCCAACTTATATGCATACTAAATAGATTTTTTTCTCTTTAAAAAATGTAAACATTTTTTGTGTAAATGTAGTAGTTAGTATGACAGAACTTACTTAACTTAGCAATACAAATGTAAAAAAAAACAATTTTACAAAAAAATCTAAATCCGTTTGCGTAAATGAATCAGCCAAGAAAACGAACGACTAAGCACACAAACTCAGAGGCGGCCCCCGTCGCAGTCGGATCCCTGTCGGATCCGCCTATTCGCAAGGAATAGTCAAGACGTGATTTAATTTTGATGTTCAAAAGTAATAATGTTTCAAAGATTCATTTTCCGTTGTAAAAAATGTTTTTTTATGTTTTACATGTTTCGGATGTTCTTCTAAGTAATTAATAATTAATTAAATTAAGTAAATAATTAACTTCTCGCTGGACGACGGAGGATGCCAGCGAGCAGTGCATGAACCCTGCCCGGTCGTAATATTTGTGTGCTAGACTGTCGTTCGGATTTATCGATGATCCCTGGTTCAAACCCTGCCCGTTCCCATTTCCCGTCGTCCTTCGGGAAGTTTGGACTAGGAAGTAAACTATCCTCAACTCAGAAGGAACATCCGAAACATGTAAAACAAACAAACGACCCCGAACCGTTCAGAACGCTAACCGCACGACCAAGCAATTTTCTTAACTTAGGTAATAACAAACTGGTTACAAAACTAATAGCCTGACGATTGTATGTAATCTTTCAGCATTGATTTGTAGGGATGTAGTCATGTAGATCTACCTAAACTATACTTCTGATTTAGCACTCTTAAGAAATATATATATATATCCTAGATCTAAGATCTACATTTTTAATAATTTGGATGTAATTTAGATAAGATTTACGTAAAAAAAAACGCCTAGATGATCTATCGATAGACTGAATGCAACATAATATTTAAAAATAGTAGATTAGTTTTTTTATATTATAAAATTGCAAAATAGATCTAGACATACGGAAATCAAAATCTACACTTTAAGTCTAGATTTAATAAAATACTCTGAAAGACACAAAGATAAAGGCACATTACTCGTCCCATATGCTAGGACAAATTTGTACAAATACTCCTTCTTCCCTATTGGAATTAGAGCATGGAATGGGTTGCCTGAGCTAGCCAGGAAAACCAGTGACTTGGCAGAATTTAAGTCATTGGTTAATATGCATGACTAAATGCATGACGCGTAGGACGTAATCATCTTCTTTTTTGAAGTAACGTCTGTATTGTATAAGGTAAGATTTAGATATAGAAATTGAAATTCTAGATCTTGATCTAGTCTATATAATTCTTAACTAGACCTAGAAATTTTAGATCTAGAATCTACAATGATGTTAATAGGGTTTGTTGCTGAACATAAAAATTATATATGTCAGACGCGAATAGCCCAATTTTTAGTAAAAGAAATTACAAAAGTTATTTCTCTATAGAAGAAGTTACGAAGGCTATATAAAATACAACCACAGACATATATATACTACAATAAATATAGGTTTTTGATTGCTAGTTACGATTTATTTAGGTAGGTGCTGTTTTACAATTACATACCAAGTATTAGAGTTTAGAAAAACCCAGGTTTGTTTCTTGTGCAACAAAAAAATCTAGATCTAGTGGAAAAAATCTAGAGTAGAAAAAATTGTTAAGTCTGCGTCACACGGCCTAGTTAGACTAAAATGTGTTTTTATCTATACGAGAACGTTGGCGAGCTTTAAAAAACATAAGTGCACCGAGTTCTCATTAACATTTCATTTAAAGAATTAATTCCATGTGACATTGAAGGAAAAAAATACATGACGTCACATGAGAGAGAGAAAGAGATGACGAGGGTACATAGGTATGGAGGAAACTGAGTTCTTATAGTATGTCATTTAAAGATGTGTGACCTCTCTATATATATATTGCATTTGTCTGTCAGTTTGTCTGTCGTCATGTTAATATCGAAATAAAAAGAAAATTAAAAGCTATTGAAATCTGATATATATATATATATATATAACTATATGTCACGTCACTTGTCACTAAGTAAAACTTTCCCTTTATTCCCGAAACAAATACTAACTTCTAATCATGTCATAACTATTTATATATATATATATATATATATATATATATATATATATATAGAGAGAGAGAGAGAGAGAGAGAGAGAGAGAGACAGAGAGAGAGAGAGGGAGAGAGAAAGAGAGAGAGCGAGAGAGAAATAGAGAGAATCTCAGATAAATCAAATACCTTTAATTTAATTTTTGGGATGATCTAGAATACAAATTATATCTACCATAGCCTTTTGGAGAGATTTTCATACTATATTTTGGTGTTAGGAAGTTGTTTTCCTTAAAAATCCGGATATTAAGATAAACGTAGATTTTGTAACGTTCAAGCTAGAAATTTAAATGTAGTGTAGGAGAGAAGTGCGATTTTAAATAGAGTTAAAATGTTTTTCATAAAAAATCCGGAACAGCCAATGTTTGTAAATGAGTAGAAGATTATTTGTTTTATTTATTAGACAGTAATTTCAAATAGTTATTTTGGCGTTTGTGGATTTTTCTAATAAAATTCGAAACAATTTTGGCGACGATTATTAATGTTATGTAGGTCGATTTCTTTTTCAAAACTTAATCCGGAACATTCTTTACCGATTTAAAAACATTTTTCTATGTTTCAGCAAGAAAATTAAATGTAAAATAGATCTAACAAACCTAATATCGGCTTTCCCCTTACGGGGGCCACTAAAAGTGATTTTCATTAATCGTCTCTAGTAAATTACTTTCTTATTTTAAAATCCTGAACTACCTATTGTCGATACTTTTAGGGGAAAAAGGTCATTTGACATACATTTGTTTTAAGTTGAAAATACGGAAGGATTTGATATCGATAATTAACTATAGTAACGTATTGTCAAAGAATATAAATGTAATGTAAATCAATGATGCGATTCCCAACAATCATTTCACATAATTTATTTTTTATATAACAATTTGAGGAACAAATTTATATGCATTTATATGCTATTTACATCAACAAACCGGAACAACATATGATTGATCAAGTGTTTTGCAACCTTTAAGCAAGGAAATTTAATATAATATAAATTAGAAGAGCAAACAGAAATTCGTTGACATTGATTTGTTTTCACAAAACAATCCGGAATAATCTGTTATAGATAGTTAAGACTATAGAGATATTTCTAAGGGAACATTAAAGGATAAATCAGATTTTCAATTGCTTTTAGTGTTGTTTTTTTTAAATCTAAACGTGACAGACAGACCGACCAACAGACAAAATGCACAAAAATAAGAGGCTTTTATCCTGATGGGGCACAAAACAAAAAATAAATAAAATCGGTTTATTTAAAAATTTTTAAGGAATTAGTTTAGCACCGTATCATGCTGAAAAGTGACGATACTAAAGGAAAGTCGTTGCGTAGAACGTCCATTAAAAAAAATGTACTTGATATTAGTATTAACTTTTATAAACAAACTTAAATGTTTTCTTTTAATTTTAGCTGCTAGTTGACCAGAAAAAACACCTTAACCACTATTTATATTTGTTGTAAACATTTCTTGTACATTTTATAAATATATTTTACATACTGATACTGAAAATATATAGAATGTATCCATCTTTGTTAGCATATTGTAACATTGCCTCCCTTACATTTACGTAATTGTTTTAGAATTGGTGTATTTTTATGAAAAAATCGCATGCATAATTAATTTTATAAATGAAACAGTTTCCTTTTAGAAAGCCAAAAGTAGCCGTTGCACCTAAACTTTTCCAGCCGCATCGTATGGTGAAATAATATTTTTCATATCTCTTCTGGTTTTCGTGATCTGAGTGTGACAGACGGACAGACGGACATTTTGCACAAACCTAATAGCGGCTTTTCCCCTTACTGGGGCCGCAAAAAATAAATAACAAACTAACTTCCTCCTTGCAGTGGCGTTGCAAGGGATTTGGGGGCCAGGGGGGCTTGGCCTCTTTAGGGTCCCTGCATTATGATATTCGACATCATGACATGAGATAATGTAATTAACAAATATATAAGTCTAATGTGTGGAATACATTCAACTTGGTCACTAATTTACATAACAACATGAATAGCAAGATAACATGGCAGTGTCTTAATATTTAGTGTAAAACAATTTTTGAATACTCATTTGGGGGACAAGTGGTGGCCCGCCTGGGGATTTGCAAATTTTGATCCCCCCTCCCTCCACCCTAGGCACGTCACTGCCTTCTTGTAAAGACAATGCTCTACGTGGTAGACAAGACAAAAGACTCTGTAAATGTGCAATCAACAACTTATGCCATCGTTTCTCAAACTGTGGGGTATACAACAAAATACAAATTAAAATAAACAAACTTTGAAATAAATCTAGATCTATCCCATTTGCTGATAAAATTCAATACAATTATGCATTATTTTTTAAACACAAATTCAAATCTTAAGCATCATATGACATTAAAACTTCAAATTGAAAAATTCAGACCATAATGAATAGTTGTAAGTGATTAAAGTTGAAAGGTTTGAGAACAAATTGTCATGTGTCTCAGAGTTAGGCAACACACAAGTCTAGAGTTAAACATCTTTTCCACGATGAGGACATGGCAGGAAAAAAACTGATGATAAAAATAGATTTTGGATTTCATAAAAAACAAGGGGAATGGGTACGTCTCCTGGGTAGTGGACATTGTCAAGTTGGACACAAAAAATGTCAAGGCCGCTAAGTCGATTTTCGAATCCATTTTTCTTTATTACCGCTAGTTAGTTGGTCATTGGTTTTAAATAAGTTGTGAGACATAAGAGTGTGAAAGTAAAATATACATGTCATATTAAAATTATTTTGTATACAAATACAAATTGAAGAGTTAATGAATTTGTTTCTGCAGTGTTAAAACGTGCACAGAACTAGATCCCATTCAATGTTCTAAACTTAGCAACACGTCCTTTAGTCAAAGAAAGCGCTTTAGTGACACCCTCAAAGCTTCTCTGAAGGCGTTCAGCATAGACCCAGGCACCTGGGAGACAGAGGCACATGACAGAGCATCATGGCGTCTCGCTGTGAAAACTGGCGCACAGGTTGCTGAGGAAAAGAGAACAACGCTGGCAGAAGAAAAACGCCAGAGAAGAAAAGCAAGGCCCACGACACTAGCTCCAGCTAGAATAACCTGCCCAGTGTGCGGCCGAACATTCCGGGCTCACATAGGTCTCACCAGCCACAGGAGGAGGCATAAAACCCCAGTGCAAAGCCCTCAGCTCCCTGGGTGACAAAGTGGTTATCATCGAAACACGATGGACGAACTATATACACCGGATACACCAAAAAGCTTGCTATTTAAAGTTATCCGCGTGTATGAAAATCTCCAGTGGAAACAAGTAATAATCTCTGTTTTTCAAAAAGTTCTTGATATTGTTTAGTTGATGGGGGAATTCTCCACTAACTTGAGGCTCCACTACTTACTCAAGGATTATTTCCTATTAGAGTTGTCGCCCCTGAAGACAGTTACGTTTCTCAATTGAAGATCTATTGTTCACAGAACGAGAACCACTGGGCTGTTCAACAAAAAGTTGACAATGTGGTGTCCTAGTTTTAAGCACACTTCTTCCTAATGTCTATATTTCCTGCTTTGTAGACATTTTTAATCAATGTCTTGTCAATGTTTAACATTTATTGGATTTCCAAGAATGTAATTCATTGAAGAAAAAATAAACAATTTCAATTTGAAATGATTGTCTCTCGCTTTCTTGAACTATATGCACATTTTTTAAAAAATCTTAAATCAAAACTCTAATTTCTATGAGGAATTTTTTAAACGTACTACTTCTCTACACTATACCCTACTCCCTTTTTTATTTGGGGGGGGGGGGGGAGTTGCTCTTCCCGCTGTGTGTGTGTATTCCCTGTCCACCTTACACCCCTCTCACGGCCACTAACACCTGTTTGGATCTACCTGTCTGTTCTTGCCTGCCCCTGCTCTCATGGTGGCGGTGGTTTCTTTGTGATGTCTGCACGTCCTAGCCAGCGGTCAGAGCGCGAGCTCACAAGGTCACCGTGGACGACAAAGGTGAGGGAAGAAAGAAGAAAATGGATGGTCAGTTTTCATCCTTTAGAACTTTTTTTTTTTCTTTTACAAAGTGAGTTTTTTTTCTCCAATGATCTCTGCCTCACCCTTTCCGGAGTCATTTGGACCAGAAAGTGGCGCCCAAATGAATTGCACACTTTACATTTCCTTGTTTGTTTTCTGTGAATATTGACAGGAAGTTTAAAAACAAAGGAAGTGGATTATTTGTATTCTTCCCCTTCTCTGTCTCAATGTATCCATCTATGTGTATAGATTTTAGACAAACTTGTTCTTTCTATAGTTTCTCTTAGGTACCTCTCTCCTCTCTCTCCCCCTCTCTATCGTTTTTCTCTCTCATTCTCTTTTCATTCAGAGATTTAGACATAAAAAGGCTTGTTTTTTAATTCGTTGTTTTCTTTCCCTAATCTAAACAGATTTAAATGTTGGTAGGTTGTTGCGTATTGCAATACTGTCAAGTGTTTAATGCAGTCAAGTGTTTAATGCAGTCAAGTGTTTAATGCAGTCAAGTGTTTAATACAGTCAAGTGTTTAATGCAGTCAAGTATGACTCAGCTTCTTTTAATGAAGGAATTTAAAACAATCGAGGAAGATAATAACAAAAATAATGATAATATCTTTATTATCTTTGATGACATTTGTATGAGCCAGCACACATAAAATACACAACATTCCAACAAGAGCTAGCCAAACGTTCAGAGACACATCTGGAAGTTAGACTGTATTCAATGTTTGCATTCTGTGTGGTATTGATTGTCTCTGATGGTCAACTCATGAAATAAAACAATAAAAATGTTTTTTTTTGATATTATCAATAAAAACATAAAAAAAGATTTCAAATAAATAAAAAGGTGTGTAGTGTTTTACTTTGACTATAAAACTAGTAACATAAAGCGAGGGTTTAGATTTATTTAATCACTTAATAGATCTATATGTCAATGTTGCAACCAAATAGCTAGAAACACACACACACATATACAGACACACACGCCTAAACATTTACAACCTTTTAAATTTCGGTTAAATGCGGGGCTAAAACTGTCATGATAGCAAAAAGCGCGCCAAATAGCTCACCAGACAGAGTTCCCACGATCCCCTCACGTGCAAACAGGTTGTAATTTGACACGAAGGTGAGTGCCGTCCGGTCGTGCATTCCTGAACACAATAACTCAGCGAATCTCTTAAGAATCAGATTTCATGTTTTTTTTTGTTTCCCGCCAACTCACTCACGTCTGCACTTTCCCGCTCCCCTCCTTCTTTATTGTCAAGGTCGTGTCAAACGTCGTGAGAAAGTCTCCTATTGAAAAAAAAAATGCTCACCTTTTCACGTGACTAGCGCGCGCGCACAAGCAGACATTCCAACAAGTGTTGTCGCCCATTGAGAACACGTTTTAAAATGGGGAGGGGGATATTTGAAAAATTGGCGCCCTGGACTCGCCAGACGTTTCTGTCAATCAGATACATGACGTCACTGACATTATTCAAACTGATCTAAATAATGGCACTTTCAGTGCAACCTTTTTTCAGTTCTTCCCCTCCCCTTTTTATCGTCTTCCTACTCATCACCAAATGACGTCATTGAGTTAGTTAGCAAAGTGAGTTCTAAGATCATTGAAGTGTTCTCTCTCTCGCTCTACCAATCAGACATGTTTGTCCCATTCTGTCAACTCTCTCTACACACACACACACACACAAACACACCAATCACACACACGCATGCGTTTCTCGGTGTCCCATTCCTCAGGTGCCACTAAGCACCTGCTGGCTCACACTAAGGGCACCTCAAGCTCACGGCCTTCCTCTCCCCCCACCTGGCCTCTCTTCCAAAACGAGGGTGACACGCAGGTAACCTATCCTCCTTTCATCAGTCTAATCACGCGCACCTGTTGAAGGTAGTAATTCAAATCTGGAGTAGGGGGGGGGAGCTCCACACTAGATAGAGGGAGAGGTTGGTTGGAGAGGAGGAGCAGACACTGTGACTGTGAATTTAAAAAATGGCGGAAAGGTGAGAGCGATGGATCACTCAAATCTCACACAGGAACTCACATGCGCGCGAATATGTTCCTTGTTACTGAATGACTTTAGAGCGTGAGAATTCCCGCCATTTTGTTTTTAAATTTTTGAATAAGTCAACAGGTTGGCCGCCCTTTGAATAAGCCCGGGCTGGTTTATTATGAGGACTGTACTCATTCTAATACATAGTGCATGTATTAAGGTTTGTTTAGAAGAGTCTATAGGTCGGTAACTTAAGATAGCAACAGACGATTCAGTTCCTTTCTTCTGACTAATGCACTGAATCAAGAGGGATAGAAAAGATGACCTTATCAAATAGTTGGTTCAAATATTGGAGTGGAAAGGGGTGCGTGTAATGACTACAGTGAAACAAATTGTAAGAAGTGATTATAAGCTCTTACTTGCGTCTAGGACGCGGGAAAAAAAGCTGGTTCCACACCAGACCAGAGTATTCCATTGACCAGATGACTTCTAGGTGGTGTGGTAGGCGTTTCCAGCTTTCATCACAATGGTCCCGAGTTCGAACTGGCTAAGACGTCATCATCTAAATGAAGATTAAAAACAAACGAACATAAATCTTCACTAACCCTAACATCTTCACTAACCCTAACATCTTCACTAACCCTAACATCTTCACTAACCCTAACATCTTCACTAGCCATAACATCTTCACTAGCCATAACATCTTCACTAACCCTAACATCTTCACTAACCAATAAGTCTGAACATAGTTTCGTCCTCCTCTAGAACCCAAGCGAAAAAGATTCTTTTATCCTCCATAACATTCTAAATGCATTTTTTTAAATGCCCCAAATGAATTAAAAATGTTTGCTATATTTATGTCTTTATTAGAGAGCTCTCTTGATTCCAAATACAGGGGCTACAGACTGGTTCTACTATTCTCTTTTATTGTTTGTTCCTTACACAATTTGACTAAGAAGTGAATAGTACAGACAAATATGCAAAAAGTACACAAATATAACACAAATAGTACATAACTATTGGAAGTCTCTCTGAACCAATAGAATATGAGTGCAATGTCATCAAAATGTAATTTAGTTCAAGACGTGTTCCAAACTCCAGCAAGTAAAAGGCATTTGTCTGGTTGGGTCTGTTTGACTGATGATTAGATCTTAAGGGCTATAAATCATAAGTACAAGTAAAAGATCTTAGAGGTCAATTTGAAAGATAAACAAAACTAGTACTGAAAGAAACTGGAATTGAAAAGTTTCTTTTGAAGACACATCTGATAGACTGTTTTGATGGAAGACACATCTGTCTAGCTGTAAACTAGTAAAACAAAACTCACTCTAGATGTGTCTCTGTGTAACACTATGGTTAGACTTCTTTGAATCCTGACAATGATATGGATTACAACGCACAACTGAACTTACTGAAGTCTCTTACTATATCTACCCTTTACCTCATGACTATTATCTAGTGTTGATGTTTAAAGAGCGAAGGAGAAATGGCGGTGGGGGGGGGGGGGATACTAGACCAGAAAAATGGGAGGAGGAAGAGGAATGTAGCACGCGTAGTCAGTGCCCTTACTTCCCCCCAGGTTGGAGGCGGGGGGGGGGGGGTTTGTCCTCTTTTACCTCAAACTTATACAGCACCCCCACCCCTGCCGTCTCCATGTCATACATACCATTTGGGGTTGAACAAAGAGACTAGTTTGGAAACATTGGCGCCTTCGTACCATGGAGAGAGAGAGACAGACAGACAGAAAGAGAGGGAGAGGGAGAGAGAGAGAGAGAGATGAAGAGGACAAGAGAAAAACAAAAAGACACACAATCTTGCGCGTGCTACAGGTTGCCAAAACAAAAAAACTTTTCTTTCACTATTCCGCCAGAAAAAACAACAACCCTGAAGAACCTTGATAGACAGGAACGTGTGGACAGCGCAGGTGGGAGACACCAGGGGGAGGGGGACCTTTGTTTGCACCTCTTGCCATGTCACGATGGGGTCATCTATTGTTACCGTGTCCCAAGTCCTGAGCCTACCCCATCCTTCCTTCTCTCCCTTGGTGGCCAGCAGCAACGTGAAGGGGAGAGAGAGGGACCAGACACTGAAAACTAAATAGGAGAGGGGTGGGGCTGGACGAAGAGGTCATTTGAAGCCATCTGTTGATTTCTTCCGTTTGATTGACTGAAAAAGAAAAAAGGACAAGACTGAAGTCAGCTGACCGCAAGATTGAATCTACACAGTCTTCTCAACATCCGCAATTAAATCCTGTTCAATTGAACATGACCATCATCAACAGGAACTTGATAAAAGGTCACAGACAAATATACATAGATATATATCAAACAGCAACAAACATGATAAGTTTATTTGGGAGAAAGCAAGGAAAGTTGCTGCAGAGTCTACAGAGATCTACCACTGGAAGGAGGGCAAAACACTTGTTCTTTGTTTTACAAGACGATAATGGCAATGTTTACATTACTTCGAAGTCCCTACGTTCGTTTGACCACATTAAAACAAGAATAGTTTGGGCTGCGAGACCTTCGTCAACAATAGTCAGACACACACACATCACAATGTACCTGTATGGGCTCTCATATCAGTTCCTTCGTTTTGTTTATATCAAAGGCCTGGCTACTTGCTTTACTTGAAGTTGATTTAGAGATCAACATAACACATTTTTATATCACTAAGGTTAACATTGAATATATATATATGTGTGTGTGTGTGAGAAAGAGAGAGATAACCAACAGTAGCGCCTTGACTAAGAGTCCACTATGACAGCAGTCAAAGTTCGTACATGTATTTGATCTTATTTCATATCATCTTCAAAGTTTTCTTTAATATCTTCAATAAACTTTGTGTGTGTTCTTCTTCTTTGATTCTTCACTAGAGTGTTTTTCTTCTTAATGACATATGGACCCCGTGAAACCAGAACATTTCTCTTTGGGCTTTCTGCTTAGCATAGCGTTTTGTGGAAACTTCAAACACAAATATACCTGTCTAGTCGAAACCCGTCTAGGACAATGTTCTCAGACGTGAAGTCTTGGACAATGTTCTCAGACGTAAGTCTTGGACAATATTCTCAGACTTGAAGTTTTGAAAAGTACTCTCAGACGTGAACTTTTGGAAAGTATTCTCAGACGTGAAGTTTTGGACAATGCTCTCAGACTTGAAGTTTTGGAAAGTATTCTCAGACCGAAATGTGGTGGCAACAAAACCTAAAGAAAATCGCGAAAAAATCGAATAGAGAAAATGTATGGGAATTTGGAAATAAACAGACAAATAAACAGACAAATAGACAAATAAACAGACAAATAAACAATGCCGAGGGGGCAATTACAAAAGATGACTGCTGCCAAAAAGAGAATACAATGACTTGGTGCTCCAAGTATAAATTGTGTATAAATTGTGTATTAAAAACTAAAAAGTGCATTTTATCATAGCTGGCTAAAAAGTAACAAAACTCGATAGAGGATTTCCTGATAAGACGATAAGAAATGGCTTCAAATCAACACCGATGTACCTCAAGGTACTGGTATTGGTTGGGTCCTCTACTGTTTCTAGTTTACATAAATGATCTATGTAACTAAATTAGTTCAGAATAAAAAAGTTAGACTACTTCAGATGATTGCACTGTATCTGCTTTAAAAAAGACTTAGACATTTCCGCTTATTCTTTCATTTCTTCTAATTGATCTGTAGAAGTGAACTTAGATTATACATACATACACATTTATAGGTCTTCCTGCCACCTAAGAAAATGTTATTTATCATAAGTAAGCTGAGCGGTAAAGCGGGTGTCCCGGGTTCGAATCATGGTAAAGACTGAGATTTTAATTTCGGGATCATTAGGCACCTCTGAGTCCAGCCAAATCTAATGTGTATCTGAAATTAGTTGGGGAACAGTAAAGGCGGCTGGTCGTTGTGCTGGCTACATGACACTCTCGTTAACCGTGGAGCACAGAAACAGATGACCTTTACATCATCTGCCCTATAGACCACCAAGTCTGAAAGATGAACTTTATTTTTTTTTTTAAATAAAATAAAAATAAAACATAAAATTACTTATTTGTGGGCTTTTGAAACTGAGGATATGAACCTCTCAAGCCCTCACATGAGAGTTTGATAATGAGAATGATGACCAATTTCTAAGTTGTATAATTTAAACAATTATAAACAATTTCAGGTCAAAAAAAAAAAAAAAGAATAGGATGCTGATCATCACACTTGTTTACGTCCCTTTCCCTTCACCTTGTGGCAAGAGCGAGTACTAGCAGACGTGAGCGGATGAAAGGAGGCTTTTCAAAGAGAAATGTGGCTCTTAAAAATAATATGTGATCAATTGTGATCAGATCAGACCGTGATGGGGCTCACCTTTGTGTCCACAACCAGAGGGGGAACCGTGGGAAAGTTGTCTGCTCCACAGTGGAACATTTTGGCGCGTTTTTTTTAAATTCTTTGTTATTAAAGTTGTGATATTTGTGTTATACACGTCTATCCACACTACAAATCAAAATTCTGGATTTCTATTTCACGTTTATGTCGTAATTTTAAATTTACTAACAATAATAGTAATAATAACAATAATAATAATAATAATCTTTATTATTCATAAGGAAATTTGTCTTACAATGTTACTAGTAATCTTTAGGTTATTGACGAAGTTTGTTTTTTGTTTTTGACAATCAGAAGTTCTGGACATTCCAATATCAACTTTTTTTTTTAAAGTCTTATAATTATTCACTGGATGAAAGGATGCCCCTGTGAATGACATGGCGCCCCAAGCCACAGTTGGTGTTGTACGTATGTTGAGTCGGGGGAAGTGTCAAGAGAATAGGTTTCTAAAAATGCCCCCCCCCCCCCTCCTCGATTCCTTGGTGAAACTTTTACTAATCTAATTTTGATTAAATTCCTGATGAAATTTTTTTTATTTCGTAAAATGAAAATCAATCAACAGATATTTGTTTCTGGACGACATAACAGACTGTTTTATTTGCATATTATAGGTAGGGTGGGGGCGTGATGGCTGAGCGATAAAGCGCCCAGGTTGGAATCTTGGTGAAGACTGGGATTTTTAATGTCGGGTTCTTTGGGCGCCTCTGCGTCCACCCATCTCTAATGGGACTTGACACTAAGCGTTTGGTCGTTGTGGTTACCACATGACACCCTCGTAAACAGTGGGCCACAAAACAGATGACCTTTACATCATCTGCCCTATAGATCGCAAGGTCTGAAAGTGGAACTTACTTTTTTGAACTCTAGATAGTGCAGTTTCATCTTTGCACCTAAGTTACCATTGATATATGAGACGAGGAAAGGTTCTTTAGCCTCTCGGAAAAGCCGCTATTGGTTTTGTGCAGTCTGTCACAATGTTTGTTTCGCGCTTTTAATAAATGCAATAACATTTTTTTAAAGCAGATCCTTACAAGACAACGGACTCAAAAGGGCCACTTACGAGTTTGAGTAAGAACACGTTTTCCCTTTTATTTTTTATTTTTCTACGGGGGGAGCTGAATAAAGAGAAAAGAGTGGCTAAAACGGGGAGGGGTAACACCAGAATGTACTTTAGTGTTTTATAACTTAATGCATTCTGATGGGAAAGAGGGGACATGTTTTTCTGTCTACTGGCCAACACACGCCGTGTAAAGAAGCTCAAAGGAATTAGCCTGTTATTATACATCAGTACTTTCTTCTTTAGGATCAACTCTCTAGCTAGATAGACGTCGTGTAACAAGCAAGTACCGTCGTCGTAGGCACTTCCCTGAACTGAAACAAAATCCTGGGGTGTCCCTATTGGTTAGTAAGTTAAATGCTAGACAGTCCACGGTGAGCCTGGTTAATGTTTTGATTTTGCCTAGGGGCTAATTGAAGTCTCTCTTAGCACTGTCAGACTCAATGTCGTTTACAAGTAAGAAGATTCTTTTCTTATTTCTGTCTAGGAGGTCATGGGAACTAAGTGAACAGACGTGGTCATGTAACGTTTTTTAAAATTATATTTCTACTTTATATTCAAATAATATAATGAACCAAATATTCAGACTTCATTTGTCGTTTGAAAAAATAATTTAAAAAATGGCCAGTATTGAGATCGGACCCACGACATTCGCTTTATTAGCACCAAGTTATTTCGATAGCCATAATTCCTACTAAATGCGAAATTTTACCTTTAAATAAATAGCTCAATTTTTGTATCTTTGACAGACACGTAGGGCCCACATCCTTGTTGTTGTATCTGTGACAGATTCGTAGGGTCCACATCCTTGTTGTTGTATCTGTGACAGACACGTAGGGCCCACATCCTTGTTGTTGTATCTGTGACAGACACGTAGGGCCCACATCCTTGTTGTTGTATCTGTGACAGACTTGTAGGGCCCACATCCTTGTTGTTGTATCTGTGACAGACTTGTAGGGCCCACATCCTTGTTGTTGTATCTGTGACAGACTCGTAGGGCCCACATCCTTGTTGTTGTATCTGTGACAGACTTGTAGGGCCCAGTTGTATGTTTTTTACGTGCCCATCCATGAACACTGTAGAGGCTAATAGTAGAGGGAGGCTCAAATATAATAAAAAAAAGAATAAAAAAAAATAAATGTTGACATTCAATTGAAGATGTATAAGTAACAAAGTCTAGTGTAGGACCATGTGGGTAATCGGTCACTGAGACTGTTGTCTTCAATCAAACACTCAAAAACAAAGAAACAAAAGAAAAACAAAGAACATCTGTAATAGATATAAAATTACAGTGACTGCCCACGTGCCTTACAGAGTTGCAGTCCCTTGTCAAAACACCTGGTAGATGGGTCGAAATGATAACTGCTGTGTACGAGTGGGTGTCTTGGAGAGCACGTGGTCCAGTGCTACATCCTGACTGCTGTGTACAAGTGGGTGTCTTGGAGAGCACGTGGTCCAGTGCTACATCCTGACTGCTGTGTACAAGTGGGTGTCTTGGAGAGCACGTGGTCCAGTGCTACATCCTTACTACATTGTACGAGTGTGTGGGTGTCTTGGAGAGCACGTGGTCTAGTGCTACATCCTGACTGCTTGCATTACGTCCAACACGAGACTTTAACTAATACCTTTTTTTTCTTGTAGGATTTCGAAAAAATAAAAGGGGGGGGGGGGGCTAGGCTGGGTTGGTCTTGTCTTTTTGTCTAATTAATGTCATGTCTGTAGGACTAATGAGGTCACATACCAGCCGTAGACTGGCCATTACTTTCCATCGCAACTTTCAAAGTCACAAGTCAGACAGTGGCCACGCTATTAGGCAGAGGCGGCAGTCGGCATGGGGGAGAGGGGGGGGGGGCCCATTGACCTTCGTTCCATTACTTCTTTAGTTGGTTGTCGTTACTACTTTTGGTTTTATCCTAATTATCGACCTTCTTTCTTTTTTTGTCCCTTTCATTTCTTTGCGGCGGTGATTAGTCTAAGTAATCAAAGGGGTAATGACGAAAGTTGTAGAGGTAAGTGCCATTACTGTGGCGGACATTTATTAATGGGGAGCACACATTTGAAACAGAAGGATGGTAATGAGGGAAAAAAGATCACGAGTTGACAATTTCCATATAACGCTTCAGCCTCTCCACGCACTCTTGAGAAGTTCCGCCTAGGTCTTGACCCATTTCATGGCTACTTCACTGACTGTTGGAAAAGGGACGTGACATGAGAGATGGCAGCAATGATACATCCCCTGATACATCCCCTGATACATGCCATGAGACATCTCATGATACATCCCCCTGATACTTCTCATGATACATCCCCTGATACATCTCATGATACATCTCATGATACATCCCATGATACATCCCATTTACAAGCTAGAGACTAAATCTGAGGAGAGGGGGTGTGTTCTCCAGGTGCAAACATTTTATATACACACACACAGTTGATAGGCTCTCACATTAACATTTTAGGACACAAAATACACACACAAACACACGCACATACAAGTAGGTCAAACAAGAAGATTACTCAATTGCACGTTCTTTGATGGATGACAGACTGGCAGCTCAAGACGTTGATGTCTGTGACGTGGTGTCACTGACTTGTCACTGTCCTCAGTGTGACAAGTGACATATGTGACGTAGTAGAGCATGGCTCGTGGTGCCGACACAAGTGAATGAATGGAGAATCCAAACACGTGACTTGATATACGCAAACCTGACTGAACTCCTCACAATGACTTTGTTTGTCAAACGGTAATGTCCTCAAATCTTCTACCGGATGGGTGTTTGTCTGAGTGGGAAAGTTTAGAGGACATTGGGCTGATTTCAGACTATGGTCACGTTCAGGGATCTTTTGGTTCCACTGGGTCTGAGGTATCGGATCGTGATAGGGTTTTCTCCCTTGATGAAACAAAGAGAAGTCAGATACACAGATGTGTGAGTACTTGCCCATGTTGTGTACAAGGTTCTGTAGGAGGAGTAACTCTGTCGACTGGGCAGACAAGCTCCTTGAGTAGGTCACTGACCTTGGTCTTCATTCAGAGCTCATTCGACTCTTAAGGAATATCCAAAACATGCAAAACAATCAATCAAGAACACAGCCAGTTGCCCAGATAAAGAGCACAGTCAGTTGCCCAATTAAAGAACAGTCAGCTGACCGGATAAAGAGAACAGTCAGTTGCCCAGATAAAGAGCACAGTCAGCAGCCGAGGTAAAGAGCACAGCCAGTTGCCCAGATAAAGAGCACAGCCAGTTGCCCAGATAAAAGCACAGCCAGTTGCCCAATTAAAGAACACATTCAGCAGCCCAGATAAAGAGCACAGTCAGTTGCCCAGATAAAGAACACAGCCAGCAGCCCAGATAAAGAGCACAGTCAGTTGCCCAGATAAAGAACACAGTCAGTTGCCCAGATAAAAAGCACAGCCAGTTGCCCAGATAAAGAACACAGTCAGTTGCCCAGATAAAGAACACAGTCAGTTGCTCAGATAAAGAACACAGTCAGTTGCTCAGATAAAGAGCACAGTCAGTTGCCCAGATAATAACACAGTCAGTTGCCCAGATAAAGAACACAGTCAGTTGCTCAGATAAAGAGCACACCCAGTTGCCCAGATAGAGAGCACAGTCAGTTGCTCAGATAAAGAGCACAGTCAATTGCTCAGATAAAGAGCACAGTCAGTTGCTCAGATAAAGAGCACAGTCAGTTGCCCAGATAAAGAACACAGTCAGTTGCCCAGATAAAAAGCACAGCCAGTTGCCCAGATAAAGAGCGCAGCCAGTTGCCCAGATAAAAGCACAGCCAGTTGCCCAATTAAAGAACACATTCAGCAGTCCAGATAAAGAGCACAGTCAGTTGCCCAGATAAAGAGCACAGTCAGTTGCCCAGATAAAGAACACAGTCAGTTGCCCAGATAAAGAACACAGTCAGTTGCCCAGATAAAAAGCACAGCCAGTTGCCCAGATAAAGAGCGCAGCCAGTTGCCCAGATAAAGAGCGCAGCCAGTTGCCCAGATAAAAGCACAGCCAGTTGCCCAATTAAAGAACACATTCAGCAGCCCAGATAAAGAGCACAGTCAGTTGCCCAGATAAAGAACACAGTCAGTTGCTCAGATAAAGAGCACAGCCAGTTGCCCAGATAAAGAACACAGTCAGATGCCCAGATAAAGAGCACAGCCAGTTGCCCAGAAAAAGAGCACAGTCATTTGCCTAATTAAAGAACACAGTCAGTATAAATTCGTACTTAACGGGTAATATACACTATACACACATCTACAATGTAGATCTATAAATGTCTTAAAGGGATATCTCATCTAATCACAGCCTTAGGCGTGAACCTAATACCAGATTTCACGTGAGGGCATTGTTTTTTAAGACAAGATGGTATTGAGTTTCAGACGTGCCAACTACAATAAGACGATTCACTGTTAAAATTTGTCTGCGAAGTGGGTTGTAGTGTCGGTTTTAAAAAGGGAATACGCATGTTGTGTTGAAGGAAGACTCGGACACAGATGTCTGCTGCACGGATGTTAAAACGAAATCATTGTTTCAACCTAATGAAGAGTGTTTCTACCTAATGAAGAGTGGCTCTATCTAATGAAGAGTGGTTCAAACTAATGAAGAGTGGTTCAAACTAATGAAGAGTGGTTCTATCTAATAAAGAGTGGTTCTACCTAATGAAGAGCGGTTTTAGCTAATGAAGAGTGGTTCTACGTAATGAAGACTGGTTCTACCTAATGAAAAGTGGTTTATTAGAGTAGTTTTACCTAATGAAGAGTGATTCTATCTAAGGAAGAGTGGTTCTATCTAAGGAAGAGTGGTTCTATCTAAGGAAGAGTGGTTCTATCTAATAAAGAGTGGTTCTACCTAATGAAGAGTGGTTCTATCTAAGGAAGAGTGGTTCTAGCTAATGAAGAGTGGTTCTACCTAATGAAGAGTGGTTCTATCTAAGGAAGAGTGGTTCTATCTAATAAAGAGTGGTTCTATCTAAGGAAGAGTGGTTCTAGCTAATGAAGAGTGGTTCTACCTAATGAAGAGTGGTTCTATCTAAGGAAGAGTGGTTCTATCTAATAAAGAGTGGTTCTACCTAATGAAGAGTGGTTATATCTAAGGAAGAGTGGTTCTATCTAAGGAAGAGTGGTTCTATCTAATAAAGAGTGGTTCTAGCTAATGAAGAGTGGTTCTATCTAATGAAGAGTGGTTCTACCTAATGAAGAGTGGTTCTACCTAAGGAAGAGTGGTTCTACCTAAGGAAGAGCGGTTTTAGCTAATGAAGACTGGTTCTACCTAATGAAGAGTGGTTCATTAGAGTGGTTCTACCTAATGAAGACTGGTTCTACCTAATGAAGAGTGGTTCATTAGAGTGGTTCTACCTAATGAAGAGTGGTTCTAACTAATGGCTTGCCTTGAAACTTACCTGGTTTGAATAGAGCGGGAAGCGTGGTATCTGCGGTCCTGCTCTGACAACCATGTCACTAACAGCCATAGCACTAGGTGTCACACTTCAAGTCACGTACCTCTAGATTGGGGGGGGGGGGGGGGAAGAGATAAAACAAAATCTGAAAGATGGCTGGTGGCGGAATAGAATGTAGGTGTGAGGTAGGTGTGAGATAGGACCCCCCCCCCCCGACACACACACATCGTCTTCCATAACAAGCTGTTAAGTACTCCCCAAACATGTTTGTATATTTATATCGATTTTTTCTTACAAACCTCTATGTTATCATTTAAAGTTAAATTTAAACAAAGATCTATGTCTTTGGTATCATTTAAAGTTACAAAAAGAAAAAAAAAACAAAAACATACATCTAGATATTATCATGGAAAGTTACAAACACAGATCTAGGTCTTATCATTTAAAGTTTAAAAAAAAACCAACATATCTTATCATTTAAAGTTACAAATAAACATAGATCTATTATATTGTTATGGTTGCTAAAGTCGAAATCGCCGTAATCATGAAATACACTACCTTCTAATTGTTATTGCAAGGTAAAAAAAAAACAACAATCTACTTCCACTTAGAAACCTTTATTGGCTTACTTCATACTACAATATGTGATTTATATCATTGTCAACTAATACGTTGATATTATTTTAAACGTATGTGATTTGTCATTGGTTTGAAAACAAGTCTTAACTCTAGCTCTAGAAAGACGGAGTAGACCTTGATGGATGCGTGTTCTTGGTGATAGAAAGCGTTTTCGCTGGGTAGATAATGTTTGTGGGTCGTGATCCTAAGGTCATGACAGACTAATTAAGTTTCTGACACATGTCGGTTCTCCCAGGAGAAGGGAAAGGCGACTACCTACCTGTACAGATCTCATTATAGTCACCCCCTCCCATCCCCCAAGACTTGTCATAGTACTTCTGTAGAACGTCCATCGTGTGAGGTCAATTCGACTTTATCATTAAGTAGTCTGAGGGCCAGCCATCTTGGCAGGTTCCTTCCAGGTTAAGTGGGGGCACCATAAAATCATCCCCCCCCCCCCTTTTCGCCTGCACTCTGGGACCTAAGCGGCACTTGATTGGCGCCCCATGACACCGTGTACTCACCAGTGTCATTAGATATCACTAACTACTCACGAGATAACAGTAGGTACTTGACATGATACTTACTACGAACACACACACAGGCAAGTACGTACACTTTAATCACCTATAAACCTTAATTCTCTTAAAATTATTATTTTTTTTTTAATTTCCTTTTTTAAATTGTATTTTCTCTTTCTTTTTTTTGTTGTTGTTCTAATCTAGCCACTACTAGCCCAACTTGTTCTTTGAAATAAAAAAAATACAACTCGGTTTGATAAGTGATCTAGACTAGATAGACCTAAGTAGATCTAGACTAAATAGTCTGAACAGTTCTAGACTAAAAGAACAAGAATTATAGATTCTGACTTAATAGAATTTCGTACAATGGATCCAGGTTAAATAGATCCAGGTGAAATAGATCTCGGTTAAATCCAGGTTAAATAGATCCAGGTTAAATAGATCCAGGTTAAATAGATCTAGTCTACATTATTATTATGGCCTTCAGTCGATATGGGCATTTTGTGTGGTCGGAACGATGCCAGGTTGAAGCACTGGGTACTGCAAACTTACCAAGGGTCGCCGGCTCCTGATTTATCCTCAGGGTTGACTCCCGAAGCCTTTTTAACGATTTGGTATAGCTGAAAGGCAGCAGAGGTTTGAATTCAGAGTTTTCCTTCTTCTTGGTGGGTAGCCGGCCATTGCTAACGAGCCCATCCTGTCCGAAGCTTACTGGTTGAGGCGCCAGTTACTCGTCTGCGCCCTTTTTCCTGCTAGTGAAAACAGTTTCGCCGGACTTAATATCTGAGCCACACGTGAAGGCCAGGAGTTGGACTGGTTGTCAGAGGCTTTTTGAGATGCATGGCATTAGGAAACATTGTATAGGCAGTGGAGTGCTTATATCCATAACCATTTCCAGCTATGACAATCTTGCGGAGCCTTGTCTAAATAGATATAGATAAAATAGATTATATTTTAGACACTAAATACAAGCCACAAAGGTCCCTGTTTATTTGTAAGCTTTTCCGTTTGTTCTACGATAACCACAATGGCGTCTACTCAAAGGCCGTTTGTTAGCATCAACAATTGGTCCAAAAAAGTTTGGCTATTGATCAGGGGCGGACTGGGTATTAAAATCGGCCCGGGCATTACCATATAAACCGGCCCACAAATGGCATGTCATATATTTTCGGGGGGGGGGATTTTTACCCCACTCCGCAATTTATATAAGTATATATATTAGTGTGTGTGTATATATGTAATTAATCTTTATTACATTTTGATCTTTCATTCTTTCAAATGTTTTTTCTACCCTAGAATACTCTCTTCTTATCAATAGTGGAAAGAGTACACACCGCTAAAGGACATCTAGGGAGTCCGGGGGAGCGCTGTGAGCTCCTCCCAGTGGGGTCCAGGGCGAAGCCTTGCAACGAAGCATTATTTCCGTTTTTTTAAGCTTTAAAAATGCATATTCTGAAGTATCTATTGTGCAATTAGCCTGTTACTCTTCCGCTAAAAAAAATCAAAAACCAAATCTGCTATTCACTGGAGTCCAGCGACTGGTAGAAAATGGTAAAATGCTTTAGTTTTTGTATTGGAGGGGGAAGGGAAACCACAAAACCTCTTTTGGCTACGCTCATGAAATTTGGTGACTGTAGTTTGCTTACGTTGGCTGCACTGGGGCAGTAAGTAAAGTTTCTCTTTCAGACAATGAGGTCTCAGGCAAGTGATGGTTTGAAGACTCTCCCCTCCCGGCTACGCCCATATGTTATATTATAGGTGTATTCCTAGTTGTCTACAAAATATATACAGTTTGATAACGCATCGAAAACTGGATGTATGCACTCGTAGGATTACATAATGTATTCTATTTATACATGTATGTAGTCTAAAAACTATAAACAATACAATAGAAGCCAAATGAGTTTGAAGCTTTTGGGTATTACTTATAGATTACAGACGTTTCTTAAAAAAATAAGATTGTTACGTCTTACGCATTTCATGTGCCAATCTAGTCATGCATGTTGATCTGTGACTTAAAATATGATAAATCATTGATTTTCCTGGCTGACACAGGCAACCCATTCCATTAAAAGATAAGAGACAGCAGAACGGTTAGAGAGGCACTTATTTAATGTGAGAAGCTCTTGCTTCCTCCTAGTACATTCTCAAAAACGCGATTTGTATATGAATATACCATGACCCATTATTAAAATATAAATCTCCTTTCATTGAATATCGGATGTGACAGCGCTATATAAATTATTGTAATTATATAATTCTGTTTTTCGCTCAAGAGTTTGGATGAGACGACGAAGTAAAGGAAAGATCACTCTTTTATTTCTGCGGATAGAGTTATCCCACGAACTTAACGAGCCTTGCGTGTAGCGAAGTCATACAGTATATCATAAAAATTATTTTTCCTACATAGATCACGCTCAATAGCAAAAATTTTAAAAAATTTTAATCTATCTACGAGAATTGTTGAACTGAAGTAATTCTTCATTAGTTTGAGGCGCGAGAAGCTTCTTTCACCAGATTACACAATTACGGCTAATGTACAATGTCATTTTTTTATTTATCGCCCGTAGGATTGGCGTTTTCCATATTGAATAACACCCCAAAATGACAAGTTTTGTCTAGATTCTATATATTTCATGAGATTTGTATGATTTTTCAAAACATTTTTAATAATTTCCGGAGATTTCCATGACTTTTTCTTACATTTTGCAATTTCAGGAGATTTCCAGGAGCTCCTGGTAAATCAGGCGGCCGCGAGAAGTCTGTTATAAGTTATAAAATGGTTTAATTTAATAATTTACACATAGAATTAGCGCGGGTCCTATGAAAGTGTGGGGCCCACTGCGGTCGGATAGGTTGCTGTGGCCTATGACCGGCCCTGCAAAATAGAGGCACATGCTACGCCGCCGGTCGACTAGTTGTAATTATTGTAATAATTTTCATCATTAATGACTTCATACTAAGTATAAGTTTGCCATTAATTATAGGAGTGAAGGGTTAGGACAAACACAATATTGCTTTCGTCAAACACATTAAAAAAAAAAACAGTTCTCTTTGTTGCAAATCTGATTTAATAAGATTGACAACAGGTGCTGCCTACCTTTAACATTATTTTTTAACAAGAGCCTTTGTGTCTAATTTTGGAGTCTTTTTTCTGGTAGATCACTTTCACTAGAATTTAAAAATGGAAACACTGGTTAAAGAAGCTTATCAGTTCACCCCATGCCACCTTAGAATTAGAGTACGATGACAAACCTCTTCAAGATAACGTGGTGGAGAGCGTCCACTCCACTAGTACTAGGCTGTAGACTTGCAAAGCTACCCACTTAGTTCTAGATCTGTGCATTGATCTACTACTGGGAGCGAGGCACCGAACAAAACACAAAAATGTCTGAAGGAAAATGTGTCAAAAAGAAGTTGAACTACGAAATGCTGTGGGCCAGTAGGTAAGAGGTATGTCTGAGTGAGTCTGTGAGGGAAGTGACGTGAGGGGGAGGGGGAATATATTATCTAAACATTTACCTGCCAGATTTAACATTTAACACAACTGTCTATTACAAATATTGACGTCTTTCTTTCTAAGAACGTAAGACTAGGTGTGTGTGTGTGTATGTGTGTGTGTGTGAGTATGAGTGTGATAATATAACATCTTGATTTGTTATGACATGCGAGCCGCCACATGCAGCTCCTCTTGCCTCGAGGGCTGCAAGTTAATAGTGAAGAGAAACCAAAGTTTAAGTTTCTGGGTTTCCTCCGTGAGGTCTCATTATCTAGATCATTTTATTCGTTGATAGAAATGACAAGATGGTCAGAAAGTCTGAAAAAGAAAAACAAGGGTGCGCGTGTGTGTGTGTAAAGGAAGTTAGTAAAAGAGGAAGAGAGAAATGAAGACACTAAAGAAACAGAAGAAAGAATAAACGTCCTTCAATGTTTGGAAAGAGATTCTCTGTCAGATTTTGTTGACCTCCTGATACCCCACCATTACGATTATCTTTTTTTTTTTTTTTTTTTTTTTTTTTTTTTGCTAGACCTGAAATGACCAAAAATTCCATCCGCGAGCCACCTTTATCAATTTCTTTCAAAACTTCTGCCTAACGCAGCTGAAAGTTCTATTAGTTTCAAGTGTTGAGGCTCTTGACACAGAACTGTCTAGAATCTCGATGTAATCTAGAGTAGATTGACGTTAGAATCTCGATGTAATCTAGAGTAGATTGACGTTAGAATCTCGATGTAATCTATAGTAGATTGACGTTAGAACCTCGATGTAATCTAGAGTAAATTGACGTTAGAATCTCGATGTAATCTAGAGTAGATTGACGTTAGAATCTCGATGTAATCTAGAGTAGATTGACGTTAGAATCTCGATGTAATCTAGAATAGATTGACGTTAGAATCTCGATGTAATATAGAGTAGATTGACGTTAGAATATCGATGTAATCTAGAGTAGATTGACGTTAGAATCTCGATGTAATCTAGAATAGATTGACGTTAGAACCTCAATGTAATCTAGAGTAGATTGACGTTAGAATCTCGATGTAATCTAGAGTAGATTGACGTTAGAATCTCAATGTAATCTAGAGTAGATTGACGTACAATATGAAACAAAGCTTATAAACTTCAATATAATTGAAGCAGTTATCGCACACTATCGCTACACTACGGCTGACTACGTCATGTTTGTTTTTTAATTGGATGATAGCTCTAAGCTTTGAAAAATCTAGACTGAAAAGACGATGCGCAAAATTTTTCCTCAGCATTAATTCCATGAAACAATAATGCCTTACATTCGGAAATTCCCTCACGCGATAGTCCTTTCAAGATTGCGATATTTCTTTCAAAACCCATTTTGTCTCTAGATCTACGTCTAGTACTCAAGCCAAATTTATATGTATTTATTTATTACTTTGAAAAATTGTAACAGTCAAACTAGAGTTTCCCTATCTGCTCACTCTGTTAAGTGTTAACAATCTCTTGTTTCATCTTTGTATAAAAGCGTAAAGACTCAATAGGAGTTAAACAATCTCAAGTTTTATTCCCCAACTCTTTCTGAAAGTCAAACAAAGAATGTTCGACAAAAAAATGTATCCCCAACTTTCAATGTCGCTAAACAGAGTGGACAAAGGAGGACACTCTAGTTGAACCGTTACATTTTTTTCAAAGTAAAATACAATACAACTCCATTGGCGTAATTAAATTTGAGCAAGCCCCTTTGTCGGAGGCGTGCACAAACTACTTACGTTATAACGGGGGAATTTAGAATCTTGTCCCGTATTTTCAGAAAGAAAAAAAAATGAAAAGATTGTCAGATTCATTCACTTTGTGCTATTTCTGTCAACATGACGGAAGCAAGTTTAGACCTAATATTTATCTTCTTACATAATACATACGTTACTTCCAAAAAGAAGATATAAATATTCTACGCTTCGTGAGATCAACTAGACCGACAGTCTATTCAAAAGCTGGTGAAAAGAACAATTGGGGATGTTCAAATGCCAGTATAAATAGTTAGACTTCAAGTTTAACATCCTGACCTTATTCTTGACGATTGACTTCCTGACCTTCTAGGTACGCTCAGGTTTTCCGGAACATCCCCGGGGCTCTGTTTTTCTCCCCAGTACCCTTGCTCCCGCCAGCTACCCATCAGCGCCGCGGCAGGCTTCTTAGTAAAACAATGTAGGAACAAGAAACCCTACCAGTTACGACGCTCATGGCACTGTTTATCCACACAGCGCTGGGTACTGGTAAGTAACAGGGACACCGAATCTTCTCCCCCCTACCACTGCACGAAACAATAAAGTACTCACTTATCCCTGGAGTTCACAGATGGCTCGTGTCGACCTTTTTAAAACTCCCCGCACTTCCCCCCCCCCCTCCCAGGTTACTTCAGGCCACAAGGTGTCATTAGGTGTTTGTACTAACAGGTAGAGGTGTGTTTATTGTTTTTAAACAGCATTTGTGTGTGTGTGGGGGGGGGGGTATCTAATCAAATATGAATACTCGTGGTACAAATGCAACTATTATTTCTCTTCAAATAAAAAAAAAGGATAAGGATAAAGAGGATTTTATTAAAGAGATAGAGAAAAGAAAGGAAGAGAGAGAGAGAGAGAGAGAAAGAGAAAAAGAGAGAAAGAGAGAGAAAAAGAGTAATAGGGGGAAGCATTTAGGTAAAGAAAACGTTTTATGTGAGTGGGGGAGGTAAGGTTAAGGGGCACCACTTGGTCACTCTCTGACCAGAGCATATTGTACTTTGGCCGGCCATTTCGCAAAATGACCGCGATTCCCTGGTAAGCATGATGTACCGATGCTCGTGAGCTGAAAAAACACTACGAACTGTCGCGTCAACGAGATCAAACATCAGCAAGGCTACACCAGATGTAGCAGTCGTTAATAACTCGACACATCGTTGGAAAATTCAGAATAAAATAAAAGACTTCCACGCCGTTCGAAATGTCACCAAAATTTAGTTTGCAGTAAAAAGTGAGTACAGATTGACACTTTAGAAAGAAGAAAGACAGAGCCATACAGACATGCTAGGCAGCTAGGGAAAGGGTTTTTAATTCTGACTTTTGCGAATCTCCCAATGAAACATCGCCACAGACAATGAAATAAACAGTTATAATCAAAGAAATTGTGGATATTGAACTGCCCGTCTACAGCCTTCTTTACCATTTTCCCAATTTGCGAGTGACTGCCCGTTTCAGACGAATTTCGGCTTCTGTCGTAACATCAGAATGTGTAATAGTTGGTCATGTTTAAATTCGGCGATCACGTTCAAACCTAAAAATAGCTTTAAAGTTGTCAAGTTTCAATGTCATGTTTTTTGGTACTTTTTAATCCTAAATATCATTGGACTTAGGGATTGACCTCATGGAGGTGCTGCAACTAAGATCGCATAAATAAATAAATATCTTAATGAAAATCTTACGCATGACTAATTTTCAAAGTAAATGGAAAAGAATTCATAAAAAAAAAACGCAGACAAATCATTTCCATTTTAATGGTGTTTTTTTTCGTATTGCAAGTTTGATATTTTAGTCTTTTGGTACAAAAAATTATGAAAAACTATTTTCATTCCGATTTTCCTCCGTCGATGGATTCTATAGCATAATCTTATGGTCTATACATTGGTGTAGTGTTCACAATGGTTGGTACATAGAGGACAGCGGGGAACTACAATTAACTAGATCTAGAAACAATATTCAAAGTAAAGAGTGTCAACAGGCGGATTGATAAAAGATAGTGACTCTATAACTTTATAGACAAAATGTTTTTTGTTTAGTTTTTATAGTAAGCATTGTTAACCTTTTATAGTAAGCATTGTTAACCTTTTATAGTAAGCATTGTTAACCTTTTATAGTAAGCATTGTTAACCTTTTATAGTAAGCATTGTTAACCTTTTATAGCAAGCATTGTTAACCTTTTATAGTAAGCATTGTTAACCTTTTATAGTAAGCATTGTTACCTTTTATAGTAAGCATTGTTAACCTTTTATAGTAAGCATTGTTAACCTTTTATAGTAAGCATTGTTAACCTTTTATAGTAAGCATTGTTAACCTTTTATAGTAAGCATTGTTAACCTTTTATAGTAAGCATTGTTAACCTTTTATAGTAAGCATTGTTAACTTGGTTTAGTAAACCAGAATCTCGTCACTTAGTGTCATGAGTCTTAGAATCCAGTTTCTTTTTTTGTTTTTGTTTTTTAAATCTAGGTTTTGAAATTAATTTTACATTTGTTTCTAGATCTAGGTCTAATAAAATTATTATTTAATTTTTTTTTAGAAATATCTATCACACTGGCCCTTCTCTAGAATGTATAAAAATAGATCTAGATCTGTTGCCAATTCGTATTAATTTATCTAAATCTGCCACCATTAATTACCATGGTCAGCCTGATGACTCAATTGTACCTGTGGTACAAAAATTTGAAAAAGTCAATGACCAAAGCCCAATGCTTGAAAGGGCCAATTGCCATTAAAAGTTATCTAGATCTAATTTAATTTACCTTTCTGCCATTTTTTTTTCGTTTAAATTGTCTCACGTATCACCACAGTTATTTGTAGATTCTCATGTATCTCTACAGTTCTATATAGATCTAGATTCTCACGTATCACTACAGCAGTACAGTTCTATGTAGATTCTCAGGTATCTCTACAGTTTTATGTAGATTCTCAGGTATCTCTACAGTTCTATGTAGATTCTCACGTTTCTCTACAGTTCTATGTAGATTCTCACGTATCTCTACAGTTCTATGTAGATTCTCACGTATCTCTACAGTTCTATGTAGATTCTCACGTATCTCTACAGTTCTATGTAGATTCTCACGTATTACTACAGTTCTATGTAGATTCTCACGTATTACTAAAGTAGTACATTTCTATGTAGATTCTAACGTATCTCTACAGTTCTATGTAGATTCTGACGTATCACTACAGTTCTATGTAGATTCTCACGTATCTCTACAGTTCTATGTAGATTCTGACGTATCTCTACAGTTCTATGTACATTCTGACGTATCTCTACAGTTCTATGTACATTCTGACGTATCTCTACAGTTCTATGTAGATTCTCAAGTATCTCTTCAGTTCTATGTAGATTCTCACGTATTACTACAATAGTACAGTTCTATGTAGATTCTGACGTATCTCTACAGTTCTATGTAGATTCTCACGTATTACTACAGTAGTACAGTTCTATGTAGATTTTCACGTATTACTACAGTTCTATGTAGATTCTCACGTATTACTACAGTAGTACAGTTCTATGTAGATTCTTGAGTATCACTACAGTTCTGTGTAGATTCTCTGGTTTTTATTGTCGAGTCTTTTATTTGTAAATTTTCTAATGATTTATAACTTAACCTTTCACCTTAGCATCAGAAACTTCTATCTTCTGTCATTCTAGTCTCGTGCTTGAGCGGGAATCCCCGTAGCACGGCGCGTGCGAAGAGATAAAGCCCTGAGATAAGGCTGACTTTACAAGACTCAGGTTTGTACCTATGTCTACGCTATCTGGACTCACCTAACAAGCTGAATGTAACAAGGCAGACACCAGAGGGCGCCACGCTCACTTCTTCAGGCTAAGCGCTTATAAATCGTTCTCTGTTTGATGTCGGCCTGATGTAAAATCATTTTGAGAAAAACAAAATAAGCTTTTAAAAAAAGATTTGTTGATATTTGTAAATCAGAGGTATGTAATCAATCCAATCTTGGGGGAAATGAAATATGTTTTACAATTACACGACATTCGCAATGAATAAGATTCGTAAGACAGCATCGAAGAATGGACACGGTCTGTCATTGAAAGAGATTCCACTCCAAAAGACAGAGGAATGGAGAGAGATGGCTAACAAGTCATATGTGGTGCCCGACGGTTCAACAGTCTAAAGGAAAGGTGAAGGTGGAGGTGAAGATTGTTCTAGATAGAAGACGCTCGCATCAAATGTTGCGAGGACAAGAACGCACTACGTCAACAGCCCACAATCCAAGAGCATTCCACAATCCGAGTTGATGATTTCAATGGTCTCATATGGATCGTTATTTGGAAGTTACACAAAGACACAATTTGGGGGCCAATGATGTAAAGCTAAATGTATTTCTATGGACAACACGGTTAACGAGAGTGTCACGTAGCCAGTGCAACGACTAAATGATTTTACTTATTTAAGTCAGGTACCCAATAGATCTGTGTGGACTCAGAAGGGCGTCCTAATAATCTGGACCCAAATACCAGTTTTTACATGAATTCGAACTCACCTCTGTCTGGAATCCAATTGTTTTACCATGTGACCACCACGCCTCACGATCGCTACCCAGTGTTGCCCTTCAAACTGCATGTTTCCTGTACTATAATGCGCTCAATTTTCTACCTGGGAAATAGTCCAATGGAACCGAGGCTTCATTAGGATCTGGAGGCAAACACTGAGAGCTCTAGGCAGAAGTGAGGCTTCATTGTCATCTGGCAGCAGACATTTAGTGAGGCTTTCTGGGAGCAGACATTTAGTGAGCTAGGATCTGGCAGCAGACCTTTATTGAGGCTTCACTGGGATCTGGCGGCATACATTTTGTAAGGAGGCTAAATTGTGATCTTTAGGCAGACATTTAGTGAGGCTTCACTGTTATCAGGCGGCAGACATTTTTAGAGGCTTCACTTTGATCTGATGGCAGCCATTTTGTAAGCTTACATTGTGATCTTTAGGCAGACATTCTGTGAGGCTTCACTATCAATTGGCGGTAGACAATCCGCGAGGCGTCACTGTCATCTGGAGACACACATTTGGTGAGGCTTGTCTGTGATCTGGCAGTAGACATTTCTTGAGGCATCATTGTAATCTGGAGGCACACTTTTTGTGGAGCAAAATAACACAGAGTAAAGGGTCGAATTCACTTCGCGGGTTGTAGGTTGGGCGTCACTTGGTTTTCACTTCTGATTATGAACCTGTGCACTATTATTTTTCATGCTTAAAAGTTAAACACTTGGCTTGATAGTGTGACCGTGGTGTGACGACAATGTTCTGATCCTGAACTTTACTAGAGGAGAAGTGAATATTGGTGATAATGATCCAAAGAGACAACACCCAGAGATACAAGTTATTGTTTGATTACTGAGGCCTTTATATTTTGTTATATTCTTAATTTCTACCCGTCTCTTTAATAAGCAAATGTATTGTAAACCTACATATAGTACACAATTTGAATGATATTATAAACTGCTTGTACGGGACAGCCAATGTGTTTTATTAGTGATGGAGTTTATAAGAGACAAAAGGAAAACTTTTTATATATTTCTGATATAAAGATCTACATCATGGGTGAAGCTAGGTGTGGGCTTTTGAACCCCCCCCCCTTTTCAGAAATGAATCCCCCCGCATGGAGGAGGGGGGGGGGGGACTTTGCGACTGACTTTTCGTTTTGAGTTTGTTTCTTGTTGCTGAGATCTGACGTCATCCCTCGCCCCAGTGCAGTCAATGGTTGAAGCTTGAAATCCCCTTTCCATGGGGTTTTGAGATTAAACCCACCACTTATATAAAACAAAAAAATAAAATAATGCAAACGAAAATCCCCAAATTCCAAGAGCATAGCCAAGAGGGATTTCGATTTTAAACCCCCCGCCTCCGAAATTTTTTTTACGATAAAACCCCTTCTTCAATATAAGAGTAAAGCATATATCAGTCACCAGATTCTTTAAATGCAGCCAAGATGGGTTTGGGATTAATTCCCCCCCCTCCCGAGGGCTTTAAGTTAAAACCCCATCCAGAGGGTTTTGAGTTTTAACCCTCCTCAAGTGGGGGTATTAAGTTTGAAGCTACAAACCACCTCTTCAATATAAAAAAGCAAACTACGCACTCAAAATTCTATGAGCGTAGCTATAGGGGTTTTTGAGCTTAAACCCACTCCTCCAAAGGCTTCAATCTTAAAACCACTCCAGATGGTTTTGAGTTTAAAACCCCCTACAGATAGTTTTGAGGTTTTAAACCCTCATCAATATTATTCTAAAGTAAACTACAGTCGCCTAATTCTATGAGCGTAGATAAGGGTTTTGAGTTTGTTTTAAAACCCTCAACAGATGGTTTAGACGATAAAAACTCTTTTTTCGATATAAAATCTACAGCAAACTACAGATACCAAATTACAAAAACGTAGTCAAGAGAGATTGCACATTTTTACTAGTCGCTGGACTCCATTAATAAAGTGTAGGGAATAGCATGGAAGTCATCTGCCGAAATTGAAAAAAGACTAAATAAGGATCAACAAAGTTGGCTAAGATGAATTTTAGGAGTCAGTTATAGAGATCAGGTCTCAATCAAAGAAAGCCTATGTCGAACTGGAAGTCTACCACTTAGTGAGGTTGTGACAGAGTGTCGCATGAGGTTTGCGGGGCATGTTCTCCGACAAAAGAAATTACGCATACCAAGAGTTGAGATGACATGGAGGCCATTACGGGAAAGCGCTAACAGGGACGTCATCGTATAACTTAGCGCAATACTTTTTATGGAGGACAATAGAGCAGTGGACACCAGGTGGAAAGAGGCTTCAGACATTACCAGTTACAGATTTCTGTGGGCTTGCTGCCCAGAGCGCCGAACGGCAAGGGGGGATCTAAATCCTAAGTAAGTAAGAAAAGCAGATTCGGTTTTTGAACTAACATTTTTGTAATAGCAGTATAATGCGCTGTAGACACCTCAGAATATGCATTTTTTTTGTTTTAAATAGTGCCAGGCGTGGCTCCAACCGAACCCCGCTGGGGGAGCTAAAGGTGCTTCCCCAGACCCCCTTGCTGGCAAGGGCGGGGTTTCTATAGTTTTTCTTACTAACTCCGGGAAGAACCTATTATAGGTTACAAAAAAACTTTCTAAAGAATGAAAGGTCGGAACGTAATAAAGATTAATAAGGTACACACACACACACTAATATATATATATATATATGGCCGAGGGGGGGGGGGGTCCAATAAATGGGAGAGGGGGAAATTCCCCCTAAAACCCTCCCCGAAAAAACTCATGGCTACGCCCATGATCTACCTTAATGTATTTCTTGTTCTACTGACATGGGAAATGATAAGAGAATTAAATAAAATATTCGCCGTTTTTTAATTTATTTTCCATTTATTTATTTTAATATATTTTTACCTTCAGTTTTATTCATTTCTCCCCAAAACTCAAATGTTTGTGACGCACATTTGCTACTGGTCAACTCTGTGAAACTTTAATTAATAGAAGCAATTTTTTGTCTTTCTCAGCTTTCTAATGTCCCACACATGTTACCTCTGTTTGTGTGTGTGTGTGTCATCTTGATGTGTGCGTGTGTAACTCTCGTGTGTATGTGTGAGTGTTGCTCTCTTCTACTCCTTCCCCCTTCCCCCATTTAATCCACTCTTTGGTTAATTCAAGGCTAAAACATTTTTTTCAAAGAAATAGAGGCGACTGTCGCCATGGCGGACGGGTCTTGGTCGCCCCTAAGTCAGTCGTGTCGCTACAGTATGCCATGGGGGTGACTCTATGAAACTGTCCTGCGCGATTAGAAGGCGGCATCTAAACGATTTAGTCTTGTGACGCGATAGGGGGTGCTGGGGATGGGATGCGTGAAATGTTAGCTCGAGGATGGGGGGGGGGGGGGGGGGGGGCAGACAACTTTCTGACATAAAAAGAAGGTAAAAAAAAATAAAACTAGATGAGAGCGTTCAGTGAGAGATAGAGTACACACAGACCGCGGGGTAGATTCGAACTGGCGCCAGACGAGACTGTTTCTTAGTGAGGCTGAGCAGCCGATAGGCGAGACACAAGGTAGAGGGGGCTAGTAAGGTAGGAAGGAGGTATGTGAGACTAAGGCGCTAGGGGCCTGCGCCACAGGGAATAAATTGGCAAAGCAGCGAAGAGAATTGATGAAGTTTGACCTTTGAAAAGAGAGGGGAGGGAGAGAGAGAGGGGGGGGGACAGCTCAATGTACTTATGCCAGGATTAAGTATGCCAGTGACATGAAGGATGTATCTCCCAGGGTGTTGGTGTGACACACTTATCTGTTCACCACAACGCCTCTCGAACTCGAATCTAGTACCAACGTTACGAGACAAAGATCAAAATTACCTAGATGTATTGATAGCTTGAGAACCCTCGTTTCTCTTTTAACACCTTGTAATTAATTGTCAAGGCTGAAAGTGTTAAATAGTGAGATTTACTATTAAGCTTTAAAGTGTTTCGTTCAACTCGTGTACCTTTAACAGGCAACTAATGGTAGTGGGCATTACCTCAGTGGGCATTACTTTAATGGGCATTACTTCAGTGGACATGACTCGAGAGACAAATTATTGACGTGAAGTGACACAAAAGTACTGACAGTAGTACTTTGTTTTCTAACCTATCTGCACACAAAAAAAAAGTTCCTATTGAAAAAAGATTTATGAGGCAGGTCAAGAGTTGGTGTATATGTGGTACAGGAGGAATGAGACGATAATGTGGTCTGTCGTCTGTACTTTACCAGCCCCCAAAAGTTTGAAGCTTTTACTGCAGCTAAATAAATGCAAACCTTCAACCACTGGGCTACTGCACAACTCGGTAGCCTAAACCTATAGGCCTATGAACCACTCGGCCTTTGAGCTACTCAAGCTATTAGTTATCAAGCTCTGAAGCACCTCAACCACTTGGCCAAACATTTGGCCACTCTCAAACACTCAGCAACTCAATCACTTGCAGACTCAACCATTTGGCTACTTAACCACTGGTCTCTCAACCACTCAAACTCAATCACTTAACCATTCAACCCATTGGTCTCTCAACCACTTGGCCACTCAACTACATGGCCACTCAACCACATGGTCTCTCAACCACTGGTCTCTCAACCACTCGCACTCAATCACTTAGCCATCAACCCATTGATCTCTCAACCACTTTACCACTCAACACTTGACTACTCAACCACATGGTCTCTCAACCACTGGTCTCTCAACCACTGGTCTCTCAACCACTCGCACTCAATCACTTAGCCATCAACCCATTGATCTCTCAACCACTTGACCACTCAACCACTTGACCACTCAACCACTCTGCCACTCTCGATTTTTGAAGATGACTTCCATGTTTCGTATGCGTACGTCGCCATATGGAAGGAAGAATGAGTTAATTTTGTGAATTTTCGTCTCACTACCAATACCAAAAGCTCGGGTTATCCAAATATGCTGTAACCTTTTGAGAGTGGCCCCAGCCTTTTCTATTCGGCATGCTAAAACATGATTGGGTGCTGCCTATGAATGTTTGAAAACAGTTTCTTAACATAATTCTTTGAGGAGACAGTATTATTCCTTATGGACTTACGCTGGACCTAAACTAATTGGACGCTCAATGTTGGTCGTTATGTGAACCTAAAAAAAAATTGGACGCTCAATGAGTTGTTCTCAGACATGTGTCTTCTAAGTAGCATCTAAGTAACGGTGACTTTAGGTCTCAAATTAGTTTTTCTCAAAGTATTAGTTTCAGCAAAAAAGTTGTGATGGGCCCAAAACTAAAAAGAAACGTGATCTGCACAAAATAAAGAGTTTAAAAGCGCAATAAATCCCTTTATATCCCTTTTCGTACAGAGGGCTGTATACAATTCCGACTCGCAATCTTTAGTAACACTAGTGACAGCCTTACTAGATCTAGATCTAAATGTTAAAAATCACCGATTGAAAGCAAACACTTTCCAATTATGGTCAAGCATTTTCTGCCAGGCTGGAATGGATACCATAATAAATTCAACTAATTCTTTTTTTTTGGTAGTTTTTGACAAATACATGTGCCGGTTTCCTTCGCTATGGACTACGGTCTACACTGCTAGTAGGAATCGCGTCATCATTTGCAGATATGGCCAGCGGGCCAAAAGTTAGGAATCGCTGCCCGAATCTAAAGTACTCTAAAACCAAACGCTCTGGGATAGATAGAGTACTTATGTCATATAAAAGTTATATCTACTATATAGATAGAAACAGACCTGCTATAATTAGATCTAGATCTTGATTTAGATCAATGTGTTTTTTTTACTATTAGATCTAGAGTAAACCTAAATATTTTTTTCCATAGTTATTTGTTTATGATCACTTGTTAATATCCGGACCTTGTCTACACTTTGTGTTTATCTTCTAAAAACGTAACTTCCGAACAGAATAATTGTTTCCTGAAAAAGGAATGAATTTTATGTTGTCTTTTGAAGCATTTTCCTAATGATACTATCGAATCTATCAGACGATGTCTGGGAAAACCCGATGGTGCGGCGCCACAGGACGTGTAGTTTCAATCAAGACATTGAACGCCATGACGTATTCTGTTGACGACCTTGGATACGGTACACCCTGGATACCGCAACATTACATGAAGAAGGGTTGTCGTCCCGAAAAAAAACCCATTCTCCGCCGCTCCTGAACGGCTAAAGTATGAGAGAGATCGTACATATTCAGTGCGGGCAGTGCGGGAACCAGGTACGTACCAAAAGCAGTAGATAAAAAGGTGTTTTTAAGGGTAAAAAATGTCCATCTTGAAGAAAGAATGGGTGGGGGTTAAAATGGTGGATAGTCTACATCTAGACTAGACCTAGATGATGTAGGTGAAAGAAACTATGTCGATTGTAATAATTGTAGAGCCTAGATCTAGATCTAACAATAGGCCAACCCAATCTAGAGTAGATCTTGATCTAGACACAAGATTTACGTGCTGGTAGCTCTAGTCTGGATGTAATCTTAAATCTACATTCAATACAACTAAAACCAAGTAGATCTACATCATCTAGAAACCATGTAGAATGTAGAGCTAGCTAGAATTTAGTGAACACTTTTAGATTTATTACCTTGACCTATCCCTTAGTCTGTTGGATCGTTGGGGCACCATGTAAGATTCGTCGACCGTCTTTCTCCATCCCTCTCTGTCTTTGCGTTAGTTAGATCTAGATTCTAGAACCTCTAAAAAGTCTTTCAATGGCAGGACCGTCCATTTTTTTATTCTTATCTATAAGATCTGAAAGTGTTAAAAATTGTGTAAATTCTAATTCTAGATCTAGATCTATTCTAGATTATAGACGTTTGCTACTCTAAAGATAAGACTCTAGATCTACGACTACGACTCTAAATAGATCTAATCTAGAATAAAACTCCTCTTTATAATGAAATATTAGATTTAGATTTTAAAGAAAGTTTTATGGAAATCTTTATATACTTGATCAATATCTATATTCTATTCTTATTCTATATAATCTAGAATCTTCATGAAATGAATTGCTTTAGATTGAGAAACTTATTTACGACTTTTGTTCATAACACTTTTGGGTTTGCCAATGTTTGAATAGCACGCACAAAACCAAGCGGTGCGGTCTACGGAAGTGACGATCAAGTCTTGTAACATGTGGGAACACTAGGAAGTTGATCTTGAATCTAAATTAGGCACATTATTTAACATAGCCTAGATCTAGAATTATGTAGATTAATACTAGACCTACAAATCGATAATCTAGTCTAAATATAAAAACATGTCTATTATCTTAGTAAAATTAGACCTAGGTAAAGATTTCTAATCTGGACATAGATCACATAGCCCTGGCCCTAGATCTAGATTTAGAGTCTAGATCTAGATCTTAATGTGACCTTTCTTATTCTATATTAAGTCTATATAGTTCTACAAAAAGGTCTATTTGTATTGTACCGTAAGTAAAAGAATAAGCATTGAATAGTCAAATTAGTTTAAATCTAGAGAGAACTCTCTTTTTAACTAATCTGCAAATGCTATGTGTGAGAGTGTGTGAGATTATCATAATCTCATTGGAAATAGTTCAGTGTCTATTTAACACTCACTCTGATGAATATGGTGTGCATAGGAATTTGGGAACAACACGAGGAGTTTCCTCACTTGCCAATTATTGTCACCAGCTTCCTTTTCCGGGTTAATCTTATTATCATGCATTATTAATGGTTCAATCTACAGCGTATATCTCTACCTATTTTCTTTTAACTAAAGTTTAGTTTTTATGAACACATAGCAAGAAGTAATTTTTGTTAATTGCAATAATTTTGAACCAGGGCCAAAAAAATAAATAAATAATAATTTGAACACTGTTTAGTAGTACATAAGTCAAAGTAGGGCAATGGCTTCCTCCCCCTCCATCACTCACCCTGGTTTCATGGAGAAGTCGTAGCAATCTGTGAAATGATGAATGAGTCTTGCAGACGTTATCTCCCCTCATTGTCCTGTCCTTAACCTCGTCTTGACAAATGGCTGTGATTGGTTCAGATAGTAAGCTGATTGTAATCAATTTAAATACCCTCGCTCACCTACTCTCTATAGCGATTCCCCGTTATCTGCATTTTTTGTGCTTAAGATAGAAATGGCCTCTCAAGATATGTTGGCTCCCTTGCTGACATTTCTAACGGTCATTACTTATCAAATTAGTCTTTAATTGCCAGTGAATCTTTGGCTTGTATCTTGCTGGCTGATAAATTATTGCTGCTCGTAGACGGGCGACACTGACATGTCGTACCCCCCTCCCCACGTCTCTTGAATTTAAGCACGCTTCCGCCATATCGACTTAATATGAGCTAACAATACTCTCACTGTATCTATAGCACACTCATAAATATAGTTCACCTCGTAAGCAAGATAAAAACAAATAAGCATATGTCTATTTCTTTGGCAGTACCGCGACTCTTTAAAATAGGAATAAGACAAACAAATCGCGTACAAGAAGTTGTCATAGGGGCGGTGATTAGGGGTGGTGAATAGGGGTGAAATTGTTTCCTAGAACGCTGAATGCATATTTTAATGTGCTGTATTTTTTAAACAATTTTACTTCCAACATTATTGACATGTTGCAAAACTTTTCTTACTTTTCTTTGTTTGCTCATGTTAACATAGCTTCATATTGACATGGAACATTTTGTAAACATTTTGTTTCTTTTCAGTTGAAGTTCAGATGGACTAAAGACAAATTTTAAATTTTAAAAAATTAAAATATTAGAAGTCAACCTAAATGATTTTTTGTGTCAGAAATTATTAATATTCTGATAGGGACTTAAGTTTACATTCTGGGTTGTTCGGGTGTGCGTGTCTGAGTAAAGAATAACTTTATTTTCCTCTTGCCCAGTCTGTATGTTTATGCGATCAACAGGCTTGTATTGTTTTCTTTTCAGATAGGTGCCAAATTTTGGGAGGTTCTGTCAGACGAACATGGCATTGACCCAACAGGCACATATCATGGGGATTCAGACCTGCAACTTGAGCGAATCAATGTATACTTCAATGAGGCTACTGGAGGCAAATACGTCCCAAGGGCAGTGCTGGTGGACCTCGAGCCTGGTACAATGGACAGTGTCAGATCAGGACCTTTCGGACAGGTAGACCTCTTCAGCTATAGTTGTTTTGGAAGGATACTCTTCGTGGCACTAAAATGCTACAATTAGGGAAAGTAGTCATTCATTTAAATTATAATGCCCCGCTTTATAAAAGACGATTTAGTGACTCTTCCCATTTATCAAGATAGGAACTTCTAGGTTAACTAGAACCAGCCATCAACAACTTCTAGGTTAACTAGAACTAGCCATCAACAACTTCTAGGTTAACTAGAACTAGCCATCAACAACTTCTAGGTTAACTAGAACTAGCCATCAACAACTTCTAGGTAACTAGCGACGAAAAAGAGTGGCAGCTCATCAATGATATCTTTTCTCTCTATATATATATAGTTCGTCCATCTTGGTTCGATGATAATTTTTGTCATTCAGTGGGCATAGGGCTTTGCACTAGTGTTTTGTGCCCCTCATGTGGAGGGTGTTCTTTTTCTAAAGCGTAATTCAATAGCAAACATATATTTGTAATGTAAAAGTAGCGATCGATTATGTTGAAAATGAAGTGAGCGAAGCCACAATGTGTACAAATGCACTATGAACCTTTAAATCTCCTGCTGAATGTGTTCACATTTCCAAAGGGATCAAGAAAACTAAGTCTGACTTTATTTTGTCAACATTTTTAGTTCGGACTTGAGCTCGAAATTTTCATCTCCAATTTTCTCATGAAAATATTTCCAATGAAAAAGTGAAATAAAAGTTTTTGGACAAGCTATTATATGCTCATGCCTTTGACATTAACAAACGTTTTTTTTTATTGAAAACAATTTTTTCTTTTAGATAGTTGTTTTTTAGAGTAGAATAGTACAAAATATGTGGCCATGTTATATCTGTAGTGCCTTTACTTTTGCAAACAATCTTCTCACAGCTGAGAAATATCATTAAAAACAATATTCTCCCAGCTGAGAAATCCCATTAAAAACACTCTTCTCCCAGCTGAGAAATCCCATTAAAAAAACTCTTCTCCCAGCTGAGAAATCCCATTAAAAACACTCTTCTCCCAGCTGAGAAATCCCATTAAAAACACTCTTCTCCCAGCTGAGAAATCCCATTAAAAACACTCTTCTCCCAGCTGAGAAATCCCATTAAAAATACTCTTCTCCCAGCTGAGAAATCCCATTAAAAACACTCTTCTCCCAGCTGAGAAATCCCATTAAAAACACTTCTCCCAGCTGAGAAATCCCATTAAAAACAATCTTCTCCCAGCTGAGAAATCCCATTAAAGTGAAACGTTTGAAGAGACAGCACGTGATTGTGTAAACTAAAACACTATGTGTGTAGTGTGATGAGGAATAGGAGTCCTAGGTCCTTAACATTGTCTGATTTATTTCAATGTGTTCTCCATGAAATGAGGACATTTCTAGACTGAGACATGTCGACATTTCTAGACTGAGACATGTGGACATTCTAGACTGAGACGTGTGTACATTTCTAGACTGAGACATGTCGACATTTCTAGACTGAGACATGTGGACATTTCTAGACTGAGACATGTGGATATTCTTTCAGAGATGATTATTACGTCCTAGCGGCCTTGACAAAATCTCCTACAGGACTTTATAGAATGATAACTGTCGAGGTTTGAAGTCCGGCATTTTTTTCTCCAAGTGGTTAAACTGTATTGGTCAAACTGTATTGGTCAAACTGTATTGGCCAAACTGTATTGGTCAAACTGTATTGGTCAAACTGTATTGCACTGTATCTATTGCCATTACGTCTCCAGATCTATCGCCCGGACAACTTCGTCTTTGGTCAATCTGGAGCCGGCAACAACTGGGCCAAGGGTCATTACACAGAAGGAGCGGAACTGTGTGATTCAGTTTTAGACATAGTCAGAAAAGAAGCCGAGAGCTGCGACTGTCTACAAGGATTCCAACTCACTCAGTCTTTAGGAGGGGGCTCTGGTTCCGGTAAGTTTTTATACTCATTTTGCAATAATTTAACTTTTTTTTTTGTATGGGGTAAAATTAGCTTCGGAAATATCCGTATGATATCGCATTTTGATGTGTACATAGGTCCTGTAAACTATATATATAAATATGTAACAGTTTGTGCATGTTTTGGTATTAACTCTTGAAATACTGCTGTTTAGCATTTGGATCAATTAACCCAACTCGTATAAAATATACTGTCTGTTTTTATGCAGCCACATTGAAGCATCAAGTGAGCTATTGCTCTCATGGACAAAGACAAAAATCTGTAATGAAATTAAAGAAATTTGTGAAAGATTTGGAGCTACAATCAATTTGATTGGTTTCAATGGGTTAAAGTTAGGGCCTCGCCAGACCACGTGTTTACTCATTGCATAGGACACATTGTGATGCTGTAGAGTCTGTGGTTAGGTCCTAAAAATACATCACGACATCATTTCTAGGGTGTGCAAGTAAATGACATATGGAGTTTTATGATCTAGCACTTTTTTGTTTGTATGTTAGTTTCTGTCTTTCAAGTCTGTGAGTACAGCATCTCTGTCTTTCAAGTCTGTGAGTACAGCATCTCTGTCTTTCAAGTATGTTTTTACATTGCTTGTTTGTCCTTAAAGTCTGAGTACAACATTTTTATGCGCCTAACAGTTTCGTCACTCTTGTCGCTGTCACCCTGTGTGGTTAGCTCAGGGTGTCATCCCCCCCGGCCATCAACTTTCTTCAAATATGTTCCAATAAACTCTATTGCTAGTTAGTTCTTTTTGTTGAACCAATACTGTGAGCAAATTACTCGCTTTTATTGATTTTTACTTAAATGTAAAAACCCACTGTTTATGACATTTATTTAAATATTATTGCAAACCTCTAGTGACGCTACTGATCCCTACAGTTATTTGTATGTCCCAACAATACAGTAAGCATGTCCCTACAGTTATTTGTATGTCCCAACAATACAGTAAGCATGTCCCTACAGTTATTTGTATGTCCCAACAATACAGTAAGCATGCCCCTACAGTTATTTGTATGTCCCAACAATACAGTAAGCATGTCCCTATAGTTATTTGTATGTCCCAACAATACAGTACGTACGTCCCTACAGTTCTTTGTATGTTCTACAGGTATGGGGACGCTTGTTATTAGCAAAGTCAGAGAGGAATACCCAGATCGTATCATGAGCACTTACTCCATCGTACCCTCGCCAAAAGTCTCTGACGTCGTAGTGGAGCCATACAACGCGACCTTGTCAGTGCATCAGGTCAGACCTTTTGGTGGACTGCTCGCCACTGGTGGAATGCTGTTTGTGTCACTTGGTGTCTGGCTAAACGTTTTAAGTGCTTGGTCATGTCAGTGTTTTGACTGAACACGTAGAGACACGTGCTGAATGGTGTGTGTGTGTCTGTGTGTGTGTGTGTGCATTTGTCTGTGTGTGTACTTGATGATTTTGACAATATGGACGAGTTCAGTTTGGTAAACAACCTTAAAGGTCACTTTGACAATGTGTATGTGGTCACTTTGACCATATGTATGAGGTCACCATAACTATGTGTATGAAGTTATGTACACAGACAAGGAGCTCAGTTTTTGATCAAGTGCATAAATTCAGCTTACAACCAGTGCATGCAGTCAGCTAACAACTAGTGCATTAAGTCAGCTAACAACCAGTGCATGAAGTAAGCTAACAACCAGTGCATGCAGCCATATAACAACCAGTGCATGAAGTCAGCTAACAACTAGTGCAAATAACCAGTGCATGCAGTCAGCTAACAACCAGTGCATTAAGTCAGCTAACAACCAGTGCATGAAGTAAGCTAACAACCAGTGTATGCAGTCAGCTAACAACCAGTGCATGCAGTCATCTAACAACAAGTGCATGAAGTAAGCTAACAACCAGTGTATGCAGTCAGCTAATAACCAGTGCATGAAGTCAGCTAACAACCAGTGTATGCAGTCAGCTAACAACCAGTGCATGCAGTCAACTAACAACCAGTGCATGAAGTCAGTTAACAACCAGTGCATGAAATCAGCTAACAACCAGTGCATGAAATCAGCTAACAACCAGTGCATGAAATCAGCTAACAACCAGTGCATGAAATCAGCTAACAACCAGTGCATGAAGTTAGCTAACAACCAGTGCATGAAGTAAGCTAACAACCAGTGCATGCAGTCAGATAACAACCAGTGCATGAAGTCAGCTAACAACCAGTGCATGCAGTCAGCTAACATGTGCGTGAAGTCAGCTAACAACCAGTGCAAATAACCAGTGCATGCAGTCAGCTAACAACCAGTGCAAATAACCAGTGCATGCAGTCAGCTAACAACCAGTGCATGCAGTCAGCTACTACCAATACATTAAGTCAGCTAACAACCAGTGCATGAATTCAGCTAACAACCACTGCTGAAGTCAGATAACAACCAGTGTATGCAGTCAGCTAACAACCAGTGCATGAAGTCATCTAACAACCAGTGCATGAAGCCATATAACAACCAATGCTGAAGTCAGATAACAACCAGATCATTAAGTCAGATTACAACCAGATCATTAAGTCAGATAACAACCAGAGCATTAAGTCAGCTAACAACCAGTGCATTGTCAGCTAACAACCATTGCATTAAGTCAGCTAACAACCAGTGCATTAAGTCAGCTAACAACCAGTGCATTAAGTCAGCTAACAACCATTGCATTAAGTCAGCTAACAACCAGTGCATGCAGTCAGCTAACATGTGCATGAAGTCTTTTTAACGAGGTCATAATCATAATTTATGCATGAGATGAATGTGACGCTATAACTATTACAGTGTCAGTGGATACGTTTTTAAAACTGTCCATCATTAGTGCGAGACTTTGAATATAGATAGTATGGTACCGAGATAGGTTTTTATCTACATCACACGAAACGGTCCAGTCTTTGTTGTTGTTTTTTTTTATTCGATAATTTGATTCTTTTAGACTAATTTTTTTTTTGCAATACAAAAAGCGTTAACATCTAAATTATCTCACCACTGAGCATTTCTAGTGAATATAATGTTAGGTTCTTATAGCATAACTTACACTGACATATTTAGTTCGTCCATCGTGGTTCGATGATGACCCTTTGTCATCCAGGGGGCTAAGGGCTTTGCACTGGGGTTTTATGCCTCATGTGGCTGGTGAGACCTATGTGAGCCCGGAATGTTCGGCTGCACACTGGACAGGTTTTTCCAGCTGGAGCTAGTGTCATGGGCCTTGCTTTTCTTCTCTGGCGTTTTTCTTCTGCCAGCGTTGTTCTCTTTCCTCAGCAACCTGTGCGCCAGTTTTCACAGCGCGACGCCATGATGCTCTGTCATGTGCCTCCCACGTGCTGAACGCCTTCAGAGAAGCTTTGAGGGTGACATATAAACCAGATATAACAATACCTTTTTAATTATGCTCTTTATAACAATGAAAGTTTAGTTTCTTAAGTCTTCAACAGTCTGCTAAATCATGCCAGTGGAAATGTTATTACATGGAAATTAGCTTGTTTGGACTAAATGTTTATGTATTGGGTAATGTTTAAATTGTAAAAAATAAAAAAAATTGGCAAGTGGTGTGTTAGAAAATATGCCAATTAGCAGCTCGTTTAGCTGCCCCCTTACTACCCCTCTCCCGAAAATCACACCACCACAGTCCTTCCCCTCCCCGTCTCAATAAGGTGACAATTTTTTCTCTAATTGACTTTTAAGTTAATGCTTCTTAGAGCTAAAAGTTTGTCGGATACTTGATTTTAAATTGTAATCAACTGCGGCGCGTGCAATAGAACAAGGGTAGAGTTTAAGTCATAAAAAAGTGATTACTTTTATTAATTTAAGTAATTATAAACAGGGTAGAGTTTAAGTTTAAGTCATGCAAAATGACTTTTATGTAAGTAATTATAAATTGCTCTTTCAAACAACCTAGGCCACTTGTTTTAATAGTTCCATTATTACTTTACTAAACTGGCACAGTTAAAGTAGATTTGCCATATTGACGCAATCTTCTATATAAATGCTTTCTGTGTACTTGGGTCCTCAACGTTTTCTAGACCTGATCCCCAACTTAACTACCACAATTGAACAAAACATTAGTTTTAGTAAAAGATGCGCCATACAGTTTCCTGTCATGCAGACACACACACACCTGGACTCGTATCATTGATCTTCTTATGAATTTAAAAGGCTATCGACCAGACTTTGCTTACTTCTTCAATCTGTTCTCGTCCTTAGCTCGTTGAGAATACGGATATGACGTATACCATTGACAACGAGGCTCTTTACGACATTTGCTTTCGAACTCTGAAGCTTACCACGCCCACCTATGGCGATTTAAATCACCTGATCTCGGCCACCTTGTCCGGCACTACAACATGTCTCCGGTTCCCTGGTCAACTGAACTCTGACCTCAGGAAACTGTGCGTCAACATGGTGCCGTTTCCACGTCTGCACTTCTTTATTCCAGGATTCGCGCCTCTGACATCACGTGGGTCTCAGCAGGTAAGAGGTGTAAAGGTTGTTTCACACCATTGTGACATAGTCCTGTTCTATAAATGACGTCTGAAGTCAGTATTCTACAATAAAATAGCAACATGACCTTTTTATCCAAACTTTTGATGCATCTTAGTGTTGGGGTTCAAACCCTCCCACGAAATGAAATCCCCCCCACCCATGCGGATTTCAGTAACTCATTTTTTGCTATGATTTTGTTTATTTTGGGTGTCATTTTAATAGTATACCATCACTTGCCCCAGCGCAGCCAAGGGGTTTTGAGTTTTAAAAAAACCTACCGGGAGGTTTTGAGTTTAAAACCCCCTATTCAATATAAATAAAACAAATTACACACTAAAATTATATGAGCGTAGCCAAAGGGTTTTGAGTTTATCCCCCCCTCTTCAGTAGGGTTTGAAGCTAAAAAAATCCCTCTTCAAATTTAAAAAAAAGCAAATTACGCACTCAAAATGTTATGAGCATAGGTAATTGGGTTTTGACTCATTTTTTTAGTTTAAACCCCTTTCAGCGGGGTTTGAAGGTAAAAAAAAATACCTCTTTAATATTAAAAACAGAAAATTATACACTCACTATTCTATGAGTGTAGTCAAAGTGGTTTTGAGTTTAAACTCCCCTTCAGTGGAGTTTGAAGCTAAAAAAAAACTCTTCAATATTAAAAAAAAAGCAAATTACGCATTCAAAATGCTATGAGAGTTGCCAAAAGGGGTTTTGAGTTTAAAGCCCCTTTCAGCGGGGTTTGATGCTAAAAAAATACCTCTTTAATAAAAAAAAAAACAAATTACACACTAAAATTATTTGAGCGTAGCCAAGCCAATTGGGGGTTTTGAGTTTAAACCCTTCTCTTACAGATGGTTTTCCTTAAAAGTTTAAAACCCCTCCAGATGGTTTTGAGTTTAAAATCCCCCTACAGAGAGTTTTGAGGTTGAAAACCTCAATCTTCAATATTTTTATAAAGCAAACTACAGTTACCAAATTCTATGACCGTAGCTTAATGGGGTTTTGAATTAATAAAAAAATAATAACTCCAGAGGTTTTTTAGTTTAAAATCCACAACAGATCATTTTGACGATAAAACTTCTCTTTTCAATATAAAATCTAAAGCAAGCTACAGTCACCTAATTCCAAGAGCGTATTCAAGAGAGTTTACACATTTCTACCAGTGATGGGGCTCCATTAATAAAGTGCGTTGAATAGTCAGTCATCTGCCAAAATTGAAAAACACTAAATGTGGCTGAACAAAGATGGCTAGGACAGAATTTAGGAGTCAGTTATAGAGATCGGGTCTAAATCAAGGAAATCCTATGCCGAATTGGTAGTCGACCCCTTAGTAAGGTTGTGACAGAGCGTCGCATGAGGTTTGCAGGACATGTTTTTCGACAAAATGAATTACGCATACTAAGGGTTGCGATGATATCCTAGTACAACTTGGCGCCAGTAAGGCAGTAAGAAGAGCATTTTAGGTTTTTGAAATAAAACTTTTTAAAAGCAGGAAAATGTACTGTAGATACCTCAAAATATTCATTTGTTGGCTTTCAAAACCAGAAATAGCGCTTTGCGGCGGGGCTTCGCCCCGCGATGGGGGAGCTCCAAGCGCTCCCCCAGACCCCATTGCTGTCGATGGCGGGGAGTCTACAATTTTCCCACTAACTCCAGGAAGAAACATTCTAGGGCACGATAAACGTCTTCCAAAAGATTGAAGGGTCAGAATGTAATAAAGATCATGTACACATACACACATACATAATTTTTTTTCGCGGGGGGGGGGAAGTATGTTGACATAGAAAGTATGTTGACACAGAAAGTATGTTGGCACAGAAAGTATGTGAACATAGAAAGTATGTTGACACAGAAAGTATGTTGACACAGAAAGTATGTGAACATAGAAAGTATGTTGACACAGAAAGTATGTGAACATAGAAAGTATGTGAACATAGAAAGTATGTGAACATAGAAAGTATGTGAACATAGAAAGTATGTTGACACAGAAAGTATGTTGGCACAGAAAGTATGTGAACATAGAAAGTATGTTGACACAGAAAGTATGTGAACATAGAAAGTATGTTGACACAGAAAGTATGTTGGCACAGAAAGTATGTGAACATAGAAAGTATGTGAACATAGAAAGTATGTTGACACAGAAAGTATGTTGGCACAGAAAGTATGTGAACATAGAAAGTATGTGAACAGAGAAAGTATGTTGACACAGAAAGTATGTTGGCACAGAAAGTATGTGAACATAGAAAGTATGTTGACACAGAAAGTATGTGAACATAGAAAGTATGTTGACACAGAAAGTATGTGAACATAGAAAGTATGTGAACATAGAAAGTATGTTGACACAGAAAGTATGTGAACATAGAAAGTATGTTGACACAGAAAGTATGTTGACACAGAAAGTATGTGAACATAGAAAGTATGTTGACACAGGAAGTATGTTGCCACAGAAAGTATGTGAACATAGAAAGTATGTTGACACAGGAAGTATGTTGCCACAGAAAGTATGTGAACATAGAAAGTATGTTGACAGAAAAGAAAGTATGTTGACTTTGAAATCTGTTTTTGAAGCGGAATATTTCAATTCATTTTTTAAATCGTTAAAAATAGAACAACACGTTAAGACTCTGTACTTTTCAACATAATCCTCAAATTGTAGGCCTATCTGTTCCACAGTACCGAGCCATCACAGTGCCAGAACTGACCCAGCAAATGTTTGACGCCAAGAACATGATGGCCGCCTGTGATCCAAGACACGGCCGCTACCTGACAGTTGCGTGTATCTTTAGAGGACGTATGTCCATGAAAGGTGAACATTATTTGTTTTGCATTGTTGCCACTAGTAGTGTTGCTAGGAAACGGCGTCTTCAAATATTTTGTCTTCCTATCTCAAACGATAGTCTTTCATCCAGACATGTTGATCAAGAATCGGCCCATTAAATCTCTACATCTCATTTTGTTGTTTGCTTGATTACAGCTGTCTTGACCTACTTTAACTAAGGGTCAATCTTTGGCTCTCTTAGCCGATTGTAGTGGAGACTACTGATTATCTTTTAGGACTTACTTTCCTTTAGGACCAATATTTAGCTGACGACCTTAATTTAAGACCAATGTTTTGCTCTAATGACCTACTTTAATTTAATGCCGATGTTTTGCTCTAATGACCTACTTTAGTTTAAGGCCAATGTTTTGCTCTATTGAACTACTATTGTTAAGAGCCAGGGTTTGGCTGTATTGAACTACATCGTACTTTATTTTTAGCCAATGTTTGGCTGCTTTGACCTACCTTAGTTTAGGGCCAATGTTTCCTCTTCAGAGGTGGATGAACAAATGCTGAATGTTCAGAACAAAAACTCTTCCTATTTTGTGGAATGGATCCCAAGCAATGTGAAAACTGCTGTTTGTGACATTCCTCCCAGAGGTCTGAAGCTCGCATCTACATTTGTTGGTAACACAACCGCCATTCAGGAACTTTTCAAAAGAGTAGCCGAACAATTTACTGGTTAGTTTAGTTTTTTGATGTTTAGATGTCATGCTTGCAAGGAAACGTCTAGGAATTAAGACTTTGGAAACTTGGGGTGTAAATGGGATGAGACAGAGGGCAGGAAAGAACACATTATGAATAGCAAATGTGAAATATTGTTTTGTTACCTTGTATAGCCTTAGAATTTTTAATGTCTGTCTTTATTGAATGTCTGTCTTTATAGAATGTTTGTCTTTATAGGCAGTTACCATCATTCCCCCTGCATGTAGGCTCTCAGCAGAGCTTCTAAGATAAAAGCGTGTTGCTGAAACTGACTTTCCTGAACTACACTGGAGAGGGGGGGGGGGTGGAATAGTTAATTGCTCATAAATACAGTTATGTCACCGACCAGTTTGTGAAATACTCTGAGAGTGATAAGAGATGGATTTTTCAGTGAAGAAGTCTCTTATTCAGATCCATACATAAGTTACTATAGTCTATAGACTACTGTCTTTTAATGTAGTCATGTCTATGTACCATACTCGCTCTTACATAAATTCATCAGCTTCATAAAGAAGGAATTTGTTACAAATATATTTATTTTTCTGCTCTTTACAGCCATGTTCCGACGCAAAGCCTTCTTGCACTGGTACACAGGGGAGGGCATGGACGAGATGGAGTTCACTGAGGCTGAGTCCAACATGAATGACCTGGTCTCGGAGTATCAGCAGTATCAGGACGCCACGGCGGAGGAAGCAGGAGAGGCAGAGGAAGAAGAGGAGGAGGAAACGGCCTAAATGTTGGGGGTGGGTGGGGGGGGGGTGCTCTGGGTAATTATGGGAGAGAATTAAGTTACATCCTGTTGTCTATATTGAAACATAAGTTCAAGTCTAGCCTCGACACCAACTATAGAATGAACCAAATCTTTACCTCGCCCCGTCCTCTCAAGCATTTTGAAAGTCATTTTCTTTTGCCAAAGTTCATCTTATAGAAAATTATAAATATATTTGTATTGTAAAAGGCAGTTCAATTTTTTCTTTATGTTTGATTCCTGATTACCAGACGCTCCTGATGAAATGGAACTTTTGGCTGCGAAATGCAACTTTGAATGTTTTACAAATGTATGGTTACATACATAAACAGCAAAGAGAATTCTGTGTTGATAAAATTACCACCAAAAGGTCTCTAAGCATTTACCTTTCTCAAACAAAATGTTAAAACGTCGATTATTTTATAATGAACGTTTTTTTTTTCCATCGATATAATTGTATTTTGTAGATATCTTGAGTTTCTTTGGCTTTGTCAAGAGATTAAGTCATCAAAGTCCATTATATTGGTCACATGTTTACATAGAAATATATAATTTGAATATGCATCTACATTTAGAAAATGTCCACATCTACATTTAGAAAATGTCCACATCAGCTTAAAGAAATGTCCACTCGTTTTCAAAAAAAAAAATAGGCAAAAAATTTTTAATGTAACATTTTTTTTCTATACGTAAATAAAAAAAATAGTCTATTTTAACTTTCTTTTCTTTGCAGTATGTTATTATTCATTTGTTAGATCTAAACCAGATCTTCAAAATCAAAATGTAAACAATTAGCAGATGACTAGTTTAGATCAGTCTTTGGTCCTATTGGAGATTTTCCTATTACAAGTGAAAATATTAATCTGCAACTTGTTCACATTCGGATTTTTTCAGTCTGTGGGCAATAAAATAGTCAAATTAAAATAGATTAGGCGAAATATGGAAGCGATATTAAAAAATCTAAATACATAAGAAAATTAAAAAATCTAGATTCTGAAATAAAGTAAATAATGTCATGTACGATGTAATGTCAACTAATTAATCAAGTATTTAATGCTAATCCAGTGATGCCCTACGTACGACCCGCGGGCCCCCGAAACGCCAGCACAAAGTCCCACTTTCATTTAAAAAAAAGGTTTTAAAAATGTAAGAAGTACACTTTGCGCAGATAGTTTTTTACTTTGACACATGGAAATACAAAATAGTCTATTGATTTCATTATTTAATGAAATTAACCTTCAAATTTGTGTTTCAAAAGCATTTTTACATAAATTCGTTCCTTTTATCTGCGAATTTAGAATTCCTGACGTACATTCTTTCACTAGACATTACGCGAAATGTTACACATCTTTCTATTCCTAGGTCTAAAACTCTAATTCAACTATAAGATGATAGAATTTCTCTTCGCAAAGATAGTTTTATACTTAAACACATGAACATATTATTTATAGTCCATTCATTTCATATTTTACTCAAATTAACATTCAAATTGGTTTATCTACAGCATTTTTACATGAGGGCAACTCTATTCTTAACATCGCGTGAATTCAGGTCAATTAGCTATTTTTGGCTCCATTCATATTTTTTTATTCATGAATTTATGCATTCGCTTTACTTATAACATTATTATTTTCTTTGTTTCTCAGCAATACGCATGTCTAGTATATATATATATAATATATATAAAGGCTTGAGTTCATCGCGAATAAGAATCCGTTTCCGTTTTCCAGTCTCTATAGGTCTGTGGTTATAATTAAACTTTGGTCTCCAAGTTTTGAAATTGTATGTCTTAAAGACTTGTACGTCGTGGGGGTATTTCCGCATATAGATTCATTAAGATTTAAATAATTAAATACACCGTCTTTTTAGTCTGTCATTTTATTTGATATCTATCATATTCATAACAAACTAAAATCAATGTAATTTTCTTCCAAATAGTTATAGCCTTTAAAAGGGGGGGATGGTCTTTAAATCTCATCTATGCCTTCAAACCAGCTTCCTCCAGGCATCACGGTTCTGGGCGAGTATCTCATTGTCTTGCCCAACTGCTGGCTATCTGCATCCCAATCTTGGCACACTATATTTCTGGGCCGTTCCCTCTTTCCTTAAACTTCTTTGTTTCATCTAAATTAGGACCGAGGTCTTGCTGTAACAGTCAATCTTCATGGCCGGCCTTAAACCTGCTAGGTGGATAGATATTTCTGAAATGCTCGAAACTCCATTAGGGAAATAAACGATAGAGACAAACAATGGTCACCGCGGGCCCCACCCGGCCCCTAGAGACCACAGTGGCTCGACGTAATTGGACGCGGCCATGTTTATTTGATGTGGTCCATAACATTGTAGCTTGATTGGTCCCTAGGTGGAAAATGTTTGTGGATCACTGACTACTGGTTAAGTGTGAACAAAAGACTTGCGTAGGATTGGCGTTGACTGGGTCAATACTGAGAGGAATGCGCCTGACAGAAATCGCTGACGTCTGCTGACTGTTTATACCTTTTATAAATCGAAATGTTTTCGCAAATTCCTTCGATCGAACTTAAGTAGACACAAGATGACGTCATTATGAACATGTTGAATGTAAAGCTAACCCTACAATTTATGTATTTATTGAACGTATGGAGTAATGTTCCTTTGGCCTGTGAGCCACACAGCTAGTCAGTGACTCACCACTATCCTCCCAGTGTCAGATGCCACATCGGACAAGGCAAACTTCTTACCGACACGCGCCCCGGCTCCCTGGTAAATAAAAGCTGACTCTGAAGCCGTCCGGGGAGTTTTTCTCCCGGATTTGGACCTGGCTGTAAATTTGACCTGACGGGGTCGTGTCCACAAAGTAATCTGGTCATCCCTAGCAGACGACACGGGCGAGGCAGGAGGTAACGCTTTCCTAAATCAGGTTGGCCTCGAATTCGCGTTGAAGAGATCGGAGGAAGGGTTGGCAAGAATTAAGATGGCATTTCACGCGCCGCAACTGTCATGTGATAAGTGACGGAGTCGAGTGGGGCGTCCTGGTGAGTTGAAACCAAAGCCGATTGAGCAGTGGGCTCCAAATCTCGATTTTCATTTGCTTGATTGAAGTGTTTTGCCGAAAGAACGTTAAAGTATTTAGTAGCGACTGTAACCACGTGAACAAGCTTTACTAATATGACTTCAACATGTTTCTGAAATATAACTACGACCATTATGTTGAGAAGAAAGAGACTAGTTGATTACCTTTACCTATCCTTTAGTCTGTAGGACCGTTGGGGCACCATGCAAGACTCGTCGATCGTCCTTCTCCATTCCTCTCTGTCTTTTGCCTTAGTTAGAACCTCTTTCAATGGTAACTAGTTGACAGATTACAAAGAAAATGTGCACGGGATTTTTGTATGATGAGATTTTCATACATGACGGGAAAAGCTGTAAATAGCTAGCTTTTTGGTGTATCCGTTTTATTTTTTTTAAAGACATTTGATAATTTGTTAGCACTTTTTAGCACCGCAGAATCCAATGTTCTTAGCACTTCCGGTTACAACACAAACTACTTTTAATAGGAAGGAAAGATTACACTTCATTCTGTGACTTACAAACTTTGTTTTTAAAAAGTAGTCACCGTTTCAATAGATATTCAAGTATCTCGAGTTTTGTCCATATGGCGAAGATTTGTTCTCAATGATGTACATCATATACATTGAAATTGTATAGAAAATCGTTAGAGTCGTTTTCGAAATTATCTATATATATATTATTTCAAACACGTCTCTAACGATTTTCTTTAAAATACATGCATACAAAGATTGCTCGGATTAGATTATAGGATTTGATAAAAAACAAAAACAACTGTGTATTGAGACATTGTTCAAAATACGAGTCATTTCTTCTTTATTTCTTCTTCTTATATAATACAGACGTTACTTCAAAAAAGAAGATGATTACGTCCTACGCGTCATGCATTTAGTCATGCATATTAACCAATGACCTAAATTCTGCCAAGTCACTGGTTTTCCTGGCTAGCTCAGGCAACCCATTCCATGCTCTAATAGCACTAGGGAAGAAGGAGTATTTGTACAAATTTGTCCTAGCATACTGGATGAGGAATGTGCCTAGTGCAGTCTGTATGTCCGCCTGTTATGTTTAGATCTCAAAGCTTTATGTCACTCTATAAAGTGTTCCGTATCTATTGTCCACCCAATATACCGTTGTATGCATCAAGGCATGAATGTGTACGAGTAAACCCACAGGGGCGACACACGAGTTTGAGTATAACGTTGTGTGCGAGAAAGATGTTTTATTTTCTTTCATCTGTATTTAGTTGGCAACTGTGACTTTCAGTTAATCATCATTGACATTGTTTAGTTAATCGTAAAAATCTCCAATTGGAAAATAAGATCTTAGGAATCATATAACGGCTGTGCGATGTGCTACATAAAACCGTCATTTTTTAATCGACAATTAAAGACTGACAAGTGCACAGGTAGAAACATTAGTATGTGGCAGGAGGAAACAACAAAAAAAGAGAAAGAAGAAAACAACGAATCAAAATGGAGAGAACAAATAAATACGGAGGAAAATAGAGAAGCGAAACTATATAAATAAGTAAAAACAGATGAAAGAAAATATAAAAACATCTGTCTCACACACACAACGTTATACTCAAACTCGTGGGTCGCCCCTGTGGGTTTACTCGTACACATTCATCTCGCAATGCATACAATGGAATATTGGGTGGACAATAGATACGGAACACTTTATAGAGTGAAATAAAGCTTTGAGATCTAAACATAACAGGCGGACATACAGACTGCACGAAAACAAAAGCGGTTAGAAATTCAGGATAAAGTGGAGAAGGGGAGGTAGGGACTTGAGAGAAAAAAGGAAATACATCAGCCAATGAGAAGGAGAGACGGTGAGACACAGTGAGAGAGAGAGAGAGAGAGAGAGAGAGAGAGAGAAAGTGAGGGAATGAGAGAGAAAGTGGGAATAAGAGATACTATCAGAAAAAGACAACAAACTACACTAAGAGAGAACTCAAAGAAAGCTCTATTGTGCGAGTGAACCGATGCATGACCAACAGGAAGATGATGAAGACTAACAAAAGACCAGCAGAACTTTTACTCCCAGATGTACTCAAAGTACTCTCTCCCTCTCACTGTACATTGATCAGACACTCAAACACAAACACATTTATAATACTCCATATAATGAACAGTAATTGTTTTCCTATAATTAGTCTGTCCTCCTGGTATGCGGGCCAGCAACAATGTCAGTGAAATATGTCCGTTCAGACTCGTCAATAGGTTTTGAAACACCTGTTCCATTGGTAGTAAATACAGCATTTTTTTAAATAGCTAAAACATGGTCAATGGGGCACTAGTGTTAGGCACCCACTTATTTAAAAAAAAGCTCTATACTGAATACTAGAGAGAGAGAGAGAAAGAAAAGAGAGAGAGATGAGAGATTCTGTCTTGCACAAATGTTTTCTTTGCTGTCTATTTGGAGAGTGAACAACAAAAAATGCAGGGCATCTTTAAAGTTTTCACAAAAGGGATGTTCAAATCTGGCATAATGTTCATATCTACTAGGATGTTCATATCCGGTGTTATTTTCATCTCCATTGTGATGTTGAGACTATTTTATTAGAATGAAAGAAAAATAAATAAGGTTCTCTTAGTGTCAGTTTTGTGACCAAACGGACAAGTCACTCAATAATAAAATAGTCATAAAATAAAGAATAATTTCATTCTGACTTCCTGTTGATCCCCTCCAGCCCATCACATCATATGCCCATTGATCTGGAGTAGATCCAGGAACCTTCCGATACACTCAAACCAATACAAACACCAGTGCGCAGCTAGCACTTCAAAAGTCTTTGACCTCCAGATGGTTGTATAATATATTTGTGTCTGCTGCAATGGCTGAGTCAGCTGTCCAAGTCACGTCTGCTTGTTGTTTGGTGACATTTGTCACTAGCAAGCAATGAAACGAAATGTGACCCAAAAAATCGATTAAAATTCCTGAATGAAATCACAACAATTGGACCTTTGATCTTTTTGTTTGTGAGGTTAGGAAACACCCTGAGAACCTGGATTCAATCCATAAACATTCCTTTTAAACACAACAATACAAAAGAATCAACAAGATAATAGGAGCATCTCTGGAACAATTTTCAAGCCAGGTTTTTCATCATGTTGTTTCTTGAATGTTGTTTTTAATGGTATCGGCCAGGAAGTCGTTGAGAAAGCTGCTGGGCTCATACATACAATATGCCACCTCTTAAAGTGCAATGAAAAATGAAAATGACTCAGAGAGACTGACTGCGCCATCCAGACAGACAACAAGCCAGCACTACAAGACTGAGATACTACCAACAACATTAAACCAACTCAACAAATACATACAGGCAACCAGTAATACCCGAATAAACCAGAAGTCTTAAAACCATGGACGCCAACAGTTCCTACGAGCTCTAGAAAGTAAATTTAGAATTCAATTGTTTTGTTACTAAAGACCAAAGAAGATTTGACCCAGATATTTAAACCAAATGAAAACATTAAAAACGAATCGAAGTTATTGGAAGGGGAAAAAAAAGGCTTATCAAAAATAGTTCCCAAGCAGACAGGAAAACAGGCAGACAACGAAGAGCCAAACACTTTGTTTTCTATGCTTTAAAAACAAACTCAATGCATAAAAAAAGCAAGTTGTGGTATGTCCTGGTATGTCATGGTATGTTATGGTATGTCATGGTATGTCATGGATCAAATCGTTTGTAATGTAATTTGTACAAATTTGTTTTTAATTTGAATTGTCCATTTCTACGTTAGGTCGTTTGAGACGTACATCGTTTCTATTATATTAGTTCTGATGCAATTGGTCAGTGCATGGGCGTAGCCAGCGAGGATTTTTTTTCGGGATGGGGGACGGGGGGCTATGGAATTTTGTGTGTGTGTGTGGTTATACATAAATATTTATATTAGTGCGTGTGTATATGTAGTTCATCTTCATTATATTCTGATCCTTCATTCTTTCGAGCTTTTTTTGTAGCCTAAAATAAGGTCTTCCTTTAGTTAGTAGGATGGTAATAGACACCCCGCCCTTCCCAGCTAGGGGGTCATAATTTGAAACTAAAAACAATGCATATTCTGTTAAGAAATTGTAGGTCAAAACCAAATCTGCTATTCACTGTACTTTATTACTGGAGGCCAGCGACTGGTAGCTATAGTTTTTTTTTAATTGCTTTTATTGGTGGGGGGGGGGGGGGGGGGGGGGCGGAGGGAAACCGCAAAAACCCAAATGGGCTACTAGTATTAAATTAAGTAATTGTAGCTTTGCTTTTCCTTTTGTTTGAAACCCACACGTTGGCTACGATCATGGAATTTTCATTGAAAGAGGTTCTATCCAAGGAAAAAGAGGAACGGAGAAAGACGGTTGGCAAATCTTGTGTGGTGCCCCAGCGGCCCAACAGACTAAGGGATAGGTGAATGGGAATAATTGTATTGACCAAGCTTATAATAGCTCTTCTGTCCATCGGAACAATCTTTTACACTTTATTTCCCGCCCCCTCCTTCCCATTCTCGGATCAGTGTAAACTTTTCACAGTCATCTATTGTCGATGACAAAACATGAATTTCAATTAAAAAATTAACCAATTAGTTAATCAGTTACTCTTAATTAATTCATTTTGTTTTATATAGACAATTAACTAAGCTAAGGGGAGAAGATTTCGATACTAATGAGAGATACGCAGCGAATAAACTATGCACCTCCCCCAAAGCGAAGTTCTACAATCAACCACAGTCTGCGACCCGTGCCAATAATCACGCACAGTTCCCTCAAGATAAGCAAGTTGTTCTTTTAAAAAGTATTTTACAAAGCTTCTGTCAACTCACTCTGTTTGTCTGTCTGTCTGTCTGGTCAAACGTTTGAACTCGTTATTTCTCCGAAACCCAATCTCGAATCAAGCTGAAATTTCGCACAATTATTTCTTTTACATGACTACACAAAAATCAACAAAAAAAATTTACCGATTACTAAATTAACTACTGGTAATAATTTATTTGTTTGGAATTTCGAACAAGTGAAAGAAATTGTACTTTGATGATGTGGTGGTATTAGTTGAATTAGTTCCCTTTATACTTTACTTTCAAGTTAGAAACTAACAATAGATAACAGTAAAACGTTCTATTTTCATAAGCTCTTTTCTAGTACAGTGGTTGGCACAATGCTCAGAGGAGGCTTGAGTAGGTTTGAGCCCTCGAGCTCCAATCCTGGTCATGAACTTATTTTTTAATTATTTTTTTTACATAAATGCATTAGAAAAGCGATCATTTTACTATTCGCACAGAATCTCTTCTTTCTAGCCTACCTTTTCCTAACTGGCTCCGATAAGTGACATGACCATAGCCTATTGAAAAAGCTAAAATTATGAAATTCCGCTAAATTAAAACAATTGGTAAATATATTTCTAATCACACAGATTTATTATTGTTGGTCTATATCTATTACAAATTTAATAACATGACTGACACAAACTAATTGATACACATTACACTTACAATTACAATTTTTTTACATTTTTCTTGTGTACATTGAACTTGTGTACAATAGAAACAGAAATAACCAAACAAATAGAAAGATGAGTTCATCTCTAGGGGAGCTTGAAGGAACAGATGGAAGTCAACAAAATAGAAATGGGTTAGGTCGTTGTATCTGCAGGAGAGAGACTCGGGTTGAAATCCGATGAGAATGTTTTATTTTGTAAACTAGCCTGATAGATACTTGAAGGAATAATATACTAATGAAAAGGGATAGTTCAAAGAGCATATAAGACTTCACCCTTTGATTAGAATTACCGAGTGTGTTTAGATTGGACAGAAAGAGTTCGACAGAAATGTACTGGTCAGAATGGTGAAACTGTTCAAAGTTTTATCGGCAGTTTAAGGACAAAAAACAAACTCGTACAAAACAAAACTCTAAATAAAAGAGTTCAATTCCAAACAAACAAAAAAGTTAATCATCTAAAAGGTTTCTCTGTGACACTCCAATCATTGAACTTGAATTTGTAATTACACCGTAATGATATAGGGTAGTGACAATTAAGAGCAACAAAAGGACATCACAGCATGTGATATGTCTCATGAGACCAGCCATTACAGAATCTGATCAGTGATCAGTGCAGACATACATGATTTACATCACCACTCAATGTCAGCATGACCTCTGGTCTTGATTAGTTCCTTACATTTAGCATAATGATTTTTTTTTTCAAAATTAGTTGTTTTTTTATATTAAAACTAGTACGCCACAAATTATAAATTTAACATTTCTTCTAATACAAGTTGACTGATATAGGTATGTGGATTGTACAAGTTGACTGATATAGGTATGGGGGTTGTACAAGTTGACTGATATAGGTATGGGGGTTGTACAAGTTGACTGATATAGGTATATGAGCTGTACACGTTGACTGATATAGGTATGTAAGTTGTACAAGTTGACTGATATAGGTATGTAAGTTGTACACGTTGACTGATATAGGTATGTGGATTGTACAAGTTGACTGATATAGGTATTGGGGTTGTACACGTTGACTGATATTGGTATGTGGGTTGTACGCGTTAACTGATATAGGAATGTAGGTTGTACAAGTTGACTGATATAGGTATGGGGGTTGTACAAGTTGACTGATATAGGTATGGGGGTTGTACACGTTGACTGATATAGGTATGTGGGGTGTACACGTTGACTGATATAGGTATGTGGGTTGTACACGTTAACTGATACAAGTATGTGGGTTGTACAAGTTGACTGATATAGCTATATGGGTTGTACACGTTGACTGATATAGGTATGTGGGTTGTACACGTTGACTGATATTGGTATGTGGGTTGTACGCGTTAACTGATATAGGAATGTAGGTTGTACAAGTTGACTGATATAGGTATGTGAGCTGTACACGTTGACTGATATAGGTATGTGGGTTGTACACGTTGACTGATATAGGTATGTGGGATGTACACGTTGACTGATATAGGTATGTGGGTTGTACACGTTAACTGATATAAGTATGTGGGTTGTACAAGTTGACTGATATAGCTATATGGGTTTTACACGTTGACTGATATAGCTATATGGGTTGTACACGTTGACTGATATAGGTATGAAAGTTGTACACGTTGACTGATATAGGTATATGGGTTGTACAAGTTGACTAATATAGGTATGTAGGTTGTACAACTTAACTGATAGGTATTTGGGTTGTACAAGATAACTTAATTATGTAGGTTGTATGAAAACAGTTATTTTATCATTTCAGCCATCCCATCATTTCTTTGTGCTGGGCCGACACAATATCCAACTACTTAATTCTTCATATAGCAGCAGTCCTCAATGATCAGAACATTGTATAAACTAATCAACAACGTGGGAAAAATCATTCTTAAAACACTGCGTCATTGTGAGGTCACAAACAAACAGGCAAACAGACAACAAACAGACAACTCTACTGATCAGAGAGACATCAGACATCAGTGTCAACATCTCTGCTTGTTGCACTTTTTTTTAACGGCAAAGGGTCATCTCATCGGACAGAGAAACTGTTGTCCCCGCTGGTCAATCACCCTGCAGTGGTTCCCACGTCGAGGTCGGAGCAAAACAAACGCATTCAAACATGTTCACGAGCCCCCCCCCCCCCTCCTCTCTTCAGTATTTGGCGTTTGCCAGTTCAGGGGCTACAATTTGTAGCCTAAACACCGCGATTTAAACCCGCCTTTTGTTTTTTCGTTTGGTTTCCCAGTTTGAAGTTAAGAGCAGACTTTCCCCCTGCTGACTTCAAATAGGAAATCATTGACACTACATGAAACGTTTCACATTCCGCGACAGTAGATTTAGAATAAAGGATCATCGTTTTTTAAAACCATTTCAAAAGATTTTCAAGCTTAAATTGTTTGAACAGACAGTGTTCAACTGTAAACATGTGATTGTTGAAGCTATGCCAGAAAACACATTTCACAAGCTTTGGACAGACAGTGAGTGAGAGAAATAGATTTTATTTAGTAAGATTTCGTTTGAAACTCCTTTAAAAAAATATACACTTAAAGCAAAGCATGATTATAATGAACCTATTTATATAGCGTACAGTAACAACAGATCAACATGCATCTTATGAAACAGTCACAGAGAGTGGTCAACAAAATGTTCAGGTTTTATTGTAGCCAAATGTATGAATTAAAACTTGACGACTACACATACTCGTTTTAATATAGTCCAGTCTAAAGGTAAAAAAAAAAAACATGATCCAATGAACTGCTGAAAATTCAAAATTAAACGGAACAGGAAATGCAGAGATGAGCGTCTGGAACAAATAAGTTTGAAAGTGTAGCAGATAAAAAAACACATTTAAGCGTTTGATTTCTCACATATCTAGGAGTTGGTTTTCCGTGCTGCCTTTAGGCGCTCAGTAAACGCAACTCTACCAGAGTCGGGTGTCGAACCTCGAGCCCCCTTCTAGGTAGCCAAGACAAGCCAAGTTCAAGCGCACTTAGCATCTCGACCACGCTTCCCAGATTGTATAATGTTCCAATGATAGACCTTTAGATCTAGAATTAAAAGACGGCGCACAGAACCTACATACCCGAAGACATATAGTCCGTTCAAGATAAATATTTTCTCGCTCTCTAGCCTTTTTTTTTTTTACTTTGAAAAATTATAACGGTCAAACTAGAGTTTTCCCAGTGTGGCCAACGAGCTAATAATTTTTTCCTTAATGATATACTCCAACTGTAAAATTTCTAGAAAATCATTAGAACCATTTTCGATATCCTAGTCCAGGTTTCTTCCATCCATCCAGAAGGTTCCAGGTTCCACGAGGTCATGAGTTGATAGAGGTATGTATTAAAAACAAGGTTACAAAGACAGTTTGTGTTGAAACAAACTCAAAATCGGCCCCCGTAGTGGTCCACCCAGGCAGGTTAAAAGTCAAGTATCCATATTTTCAGAAAGAACATCAGAATGAAATTCTATCAAGACAAATGACAGAAGAATGGAGAAACAAGTTGACAGATCTTGTGTGGTGCCCCAGCGGTGCAGCAGACCAAAGGATGGGTGAAAGTGAATATGTAGTTGAATGTGAACCTGGTCTAACTGATGTCTTAAAACGAATATCAATTATCTATTGTTTTGTAAAGAGTTAATCTCTTGTTCAAATCCAAAAAAAAACAAAAAAACAACAACACATTTCTTTAGTTAAGTGTCCAATGGCTATGGTACAGCATTGCAATTAACGCGATGATACCAAAACTACTTATTAATTGCTGGTTTAAATTCTGTCCAACTTATATACTAAATAGATTTTTTCTTTCAAAAAGTCAACATTCTTATTCACTGTTGCTTTGATCATCCTAATAGTATGAACCCTAAACCTGATCTGACAAGGTTGTGAGCACAAAGTTGCTGTGTAACTCTCTACTGCTGGCACAAGGTACACAAGTTTGGACGACATTCGGGCCCGTTTTCTTGTTTGTTGCAATGTCGTAATTGGTAACATGAAATACAGGTCTTAGCGCCATGGCTGCATCAACAAACATGACATACAAACAACGTGAACACAACAGTCAACCAGTCATGTCGAACATGTTTTATGTTTGTCTCTGTCTTTAACTTCCGGTCAAAGTTTTGTATTGTACCACAAAAGTATGTTAATTAGTCAAGTACACTGCTTAATAAGACTTCTGCCAATGTGGGGAATGTTTCACCAGTTGACTTCTCACTAAACCGAGTTCACTTGTCTAAACTTCCGTTGTACTCACCAGTTGGGGAGTCTCAAGTATAAAACTTGTCATTTTGACACCCCCACCCCCGATTTTTTTTTCTTCCATTAAACGCCCTTCTGCAGTGGCGTAGCTAGGGTGGGGGGAAGAGAGGAGAACTTGAAAATCCCCCCGGGCCCCCACTTGAAGTGGGCCCCCAAATGAGTATTTTTACATTAAATATTAAATACTACGCATAATGCAAGGGCCCCTCTTTGATAGAGGTCAAGCCCCCCGGGCCCCCAAATGATGGAAAATTCCTAGTTACGCCCCTGCCCCTCTGGTCTGTTTGTGTTTTGACTTTTTCAATCTTGTAGGCGTTGTGGCCAAGAGGTAAGCGTTTAATTTCCTAAATGAGTGGTCTCGAGTTCCAATCTAGGTGAAGACAAGTATTTTTAATTTAGGGATTTGAAGGACGTCACTGAGTCCACCAAACTCTAATGGCTACTGGACATGCGTTTGGGAAAGGATGAGGGTGCTGGTCACATGACACCCTTCAATTGAAAAATGTGAGCTTTAAATCACTCTTTTAATGCGCATTAGGTTATTTAGTTGATAAAGAATTGAGTGGGTAGTTTTTGTTTTTAAAACTTAGGTTAGACGAGCGCTGCATTTATATTCAGTGTCCCTATTCCCAACTCATATTTTGCACCGAAATCATACTATTGGGGTGACCTGATCACCTCCCAATTAATAACAATGGACAAAATTGAATGAGCCAACTATCGTTTAGTTTGAATGAACTGACCAATGAACTGACCAATGCTTATAACTTATGAACTCATCTATCTGCTGTCAGCTGCAGCCACTCTGGACAAGATTCTTCACATTTTTTTCATTGTTGAGTTTCAAGCACAGAAAGAAATTGAGAAATAATGTTTGTCAATAAAACATGTGTGTGTATTCCTGGTGTGTATATTCATCTAAATTTAGAAATATTAACAACAAACTAACAAAACAAAATATTGATAAAATGCCCCAGCTGTTGAGTAATGTATCTTCTTTAAAGTATTGTATAGAATTGTCCAATAATTAAAACGTAGTTGCAAGGCATACCACAGGGATTCGCTGCATCTCTTCTGTGTTAGAGGTACAACTACACTGACGTGAAGGGTAAAGTTTAGAATTCATAGTTTCCATTGATACTCATGATAGTTTCCTTGGATACTTATGACAGTTTTCATGGATACTCATGATAGTATTTGTTGATACTCATGATAGCTTTTGTGGATACTCTTGATAGTTTTCGTGAATACTTATGACTTATGATCGTTTCCTTGATAACTCCACAGATAGTTTCAAGATAATTTTCGTAAATGCTTTTGTATTATCTGCCATCATTGACAGTAAAGCTATACACTCTGTAACTGTTAACGTAACCATTGAACAGGTAGACATATATATTAGACATATTGTGTTCGAAGCAAAAGGTTGAGAACTTTGTATTTAAGATGATGCAGAAGATATTGAATGCATTGAGTACTGTATAGGTATTCATTGAGTACTGTATAGGTATTCATTGAGTACTGTATAGGTATTCATTGAGTACTGTATAGGTATTCATTGAGTACTGTATAGGTATTCCTTGAGTACTGTATAGGTATTCATTGAGTACTGTATAGGTATTCCTTGAGTACTGTATAGGTATTCCTTGAGTACTGTATAGGTATTCCTTGAGTACTGTATAGGTATTCCTTGAGTACTGTATAGGTATTCATTGAGTACTGTATAGGTATTCATTGAGTACTGTATAGGTATTCATTGAGTACTGTATAGGTATTCATTGAGTACTGTATAGGTATTCATTGAGTACTGTATAGGTATTCATTGAGTACTGTATAGGTATTCATTGAGTACTGTATAGGTATTCATTGAGTACTGTATAGGTATTCCTTGAGTACTGTATAGGTATTCCTTGAGTACTGTATAGGTATTCCTTGAGTACTGTATAGGTATTCATTGAGTACTGTATAGGTATTCATTGAGTACTGTATAGGTATTCATTGAGTACTGTATAGGTATTCATTGAGTACTGCCATATACAAAGTTTAAGCTTGATCGTTTTTTTACTAGCTGTAGTTGCTGCCAACCTAAAAACATTTTCCTTTAGTCAGGAAGTCAATAATTCATTAAAGTCAGTTATTTACTTCACTAACCCAGTCATTGGTTTTCAAACAGAAATGTATCTTCAAGTCAGCCAGTAGTGTCATTGCACTTAGCTCCCCACTAAACGGATGTGCTAACAAATCATGTCACACGTTGAACTCAACGGCCTGTCATCACTCCAGACATCTTTCACCAATGAATGACTAAATATTGCCCAGTTAATGATACCTCCAGTTCTGTAGGTGGTGAGGGAGATTTCGTTTAGCGGAAACATGCTCCGGTCAGCTCACTTACTTGATACTTCGACATGGCTGTCATCCAGCAGTCACTCAGAGGTCAGCTGAAAGTTCACGATTAATTAGCTCTGTGTAACGTTTCGGGTTCATTTCCTTATCTATGTAGTCATCCATGTCGAAGAAACGGAGGTTGTTGGTGGTACCACCGTTGATTCTTTGACAACTTTATGTCCTCTTGTGCCCTGTGCAAGTCCATTGACATCTGTATCTGATAAACTTCAGTAATCCTTAATGGTTTACTCTGACACTCTTAATGCTTCAATCTGAATTACATTATATTTTCTTCACAATGTTCTCTCAGTAACCATAGTTACTTAGTGCTGCTATTATTAAATGTTTCTTGACATGTTTATTCATAATTTGTTTCAGCACTTAAGATAACAGCTAGAGTAATGCTAGATACTAGCTATTTAAAAGCTAGATAACACCTGAAGAACAGATAGGTGACAGCTAGAGACGAGCTACATTTAAAGAAGGAACAACTATGTGACAGCTAGAGATGAGCTACAGCTAAAGAACAACTATTAAAAAGCTAGCAGTTTACTAATTTTGTACCAAATTTTGTTTCTTTGATTTATGATTTTTTAGCGGCCCCCGAAAGGGGAAAAGACGCTATTAGTTTTGTGTGGAATATCTGTCCGTCTGTCCGTCCGCCCCGTTTAGATCTCATAAACTAGAAAAGATAGTGAAAATCCGACATCATAATTACTTAGACCCTTTAAAGTTCTGATGCAACGGCTACTTTTTTCTTTTCTGAAAGCGAAAAATCTTAATTTTTAAAATCAATTATACAAGCAGTTTTTTCATAAAAATACACCACTTTTACAACTATTCACTTACAATAGTAACAATCACGGGAGGCTTCTTAGTAGGGGAGAAAAAAATAACGTTATACTTTTAACGCATTTATAAAAAGAGTTTTACATTGTTTGTCAAAAAAAATTTAGACCCTTCAAAGTTCTGGTGCAACGGCTAATTTTTTTTTCTGAAAGCTAAAAATCAATTTTTTAAAATCACTTATAGAAGCAGTTTTTTTCATAAAAATAAACCACTTTTACAACTATTCACTATTAATAGTATCAAACATGGGAGGCTCCTTAGTAGGGGAGATATCTATTTACCATATTTTTTACACATTTACTCAAAAGGTTTTAGAATTTTGGTCAACATTTTTTTTTTTACATTTGTATTGCTAAGTTCAGTAAGTTCTGTTATACTAACTACTACATTTACACAAAAAAATGTTTACTTTTTTAAAGAGAAAAAAATCTATTTAGTATTCATATAAGTTGGACATAATTTAAAACAACAATTAATAAGTAGTTTTTCATATTATCTCGTGAACTGTAGGTACAATGCACTCTGATAAAACAATGAAATAAAGGCATTAAGGAAATGTTTTTTTCTTGAGGAATAAGAGATTGTCTCTTTACAAAACCATAAGAGCAATTATATATTCATTATAAGACATTAGTTAGGCAAGGTTCACATCTAACTTCACATTCACTTTCACCTATCCTTTGGTCTGTGGACCACTGGGGGCACCACACACCACTCAATCTTCTTACTTCATTCTTTTCTGTCATTTGTCTTTGATAGAATATCATTCTGATATTCTTTCTGAAAATATTGAAACCTGCCTTTTTACCTGCCTGGGTGGACCCATTCGGGGGCCGATTTTGAGTTTGTGTCTCCACACAAACTGTATTTGTAACCTTGTTATGTATTTTTAATGATAAATAATTGACTTTTATTCTTTTTAAGTATATGCATCATATAGGACAATGTGATTTCACAAAGCTCTATGTATTTCGGAAGACAGATTTTATGGGGATCCATAATTAAGAAGATCTGGGCAGCAGTCTATGTCCACACGTTTTCAATGCTCTTGAGCAGTTAATAAACATCAACCATTTTAAATCCACGATCCACACTACACGTACCTACACACACACACACACCTACTCACACACACACACACACCTACTCACACACACACACACACTTGTTAGACATGAGACAGTCAAAACAACCCAGTGCCAGAACATTCCCTGTGGCGTCCTAACACTTGGAGGCAGAGACAGGAGCATTAGTTCATCAACTAGGACAGCAGCTTTCTAAACAATCTCTCCATCGACACACACACACACACACGGTATTGTCAGTCTCTCACACACGCACGGTTCTGTCAGTCTTTCTCAGCATGCACGTCAACACACACACACATATACATAGCCACACACACACAGTTAAAGAGATACTACAACAAGTTTTGACATGTTTCTCTTTTTGGCGGGAAAAAAAGTGGGCCGGAGTTCTGGACGGCCCCGGCAAGCAGGCCAAACCGCAAAGCAGTCACGTGTCATAAGTCTGCCCGACACGGGTCTGGTAAGGAGACACTTAATCTAACTTTCCTTCACCCAGTCCTCCCGCAGCACCCCCCTCTCTCCTTTTTAAACGTCATATTTTGTGCACGGTCCATTAACAGCGTACAAATTGTGTATTTTATAGACTCTTCATGTAACCTCCCCCCCCCCTTCTTTTTGTCCGTGTCCGCCCTCATTTTATAATCTCTGAGTGGATGCGTCTCAAAATATACAACAGAGCAGTGCTCTTACAACATGTCTGACAGTTTACATCTCGAGAGACGATCCCTTTACAACTTCTTGTGTGGATGGAGGAACTACTTCCATTGCATTGGGAAAGTCTGGGCAATAAAGTAGCGAGTGCTGGGCTGCCCACACGTCAGCACACGCCTCTCTTCCATACTGACCGGTCTAAAGGAATGGAAAGCCATTGCAATTTGGGGTCAGGTGGCAGCAGGAGTTTGCTAGAGAGCAGTAGTTTATCACTGTCCCCCTTCCTACGGGGCTCCAGGACCGGATTTTCTGTTAGGGTTTACTCCCTTAGCCTTAGACCTTACAGGGACACACACAGTGCGGCTATTAACCTATAACTAGGGGTTTGGTCTGTGGGCAGCAGGGCATATCCGCGCGCTGACGGGCCATGACTGCCTCACATCTTGAGGCCTAACCTCCTCCTAGACCCTTGCTTCGCAGCGTCAGTATTTATCAGTCACCACGAGTAGGTATTGCATAGGACTTGCTGTGGAGAGGCTATGCATTGACAAGAGAGACTTACAAAATTGATTACCTTTCACAGATGTTAGCCAGTGGTGGCAACAAGTTAACTCTATCTCTCCGTAATTGTTTTTCATGAACCATTCATTTTGCTCATAAGTAGTTCACTTTTTTATTGAGTCTAGAATTAAAAGGGAATGCATGTTCTTTTTTTTTTATATAACATATAGATTAGTGTTTATAAATCAAGAATGAATTTAATGAGGCCAAATCAACGATGGTTTCGTCAATGACGAGAGAAAGAGTTAAGCTACCACACCAGACGCTTGCCACAGCCTTTGGACAGATTTAAAAAAGTATTTAACACTTGACATGGAAATGTGTGTATTGACTGTATAGCATTGTTTTTTTTTAAAATTCAAAACCAATTCTGAACAAATCTGGTTTCAGAGATAGGTCAATAGCACAACCTATACATATATATTATACCTAGACGTCAATAGCACAGACCTATACATATATATTATACCTAGACGCATGGGCGTAGCCAGGATATTTTTTCGGGGGGGGGGGGGTGTTGGGGGGGATTTCCCCCCCCCCCCCCCCCCCCCCCCCCCCCCCGCAGAAAATATATTTATATGTATGTACGTGTGTGTGTACATGATCTTTATAACATTCTGACCCTTCGTTCAGTGCATTTGCCGTCAAGCTGTTTCCACAAAAATCTGTCACTGGTAATGTCTGAAGCCTCTTCCCATCTGCTCTGAGGACCTCCATGAATGTGTATCGCCAAGATGTACTTAATAGGATGTCATCGCAACTCTTATTATGTGTAATTCATTTTGTTGGAGAACATGTCCCGCAATTCTCATGCGACGCTCTGTCACAATCTCACTAAGGGGTCGACTCCCTGTTCAGCATAGGATTTCCTTGATTGAGACCCGATCTCTATAATCTGTCTTAGCTATCTTTTTAGAGCTACATTTAGTGTTTTTACAATTTCGCAGATGACTATTCACTGCACTTTGTTAATGGAGGCTATGGAGCCCCGCTGGTAGAAATATGTAATCTCTCTTGAATACGCTGTTGGAAGTGACAGTAGTTTGCTTTAGATTTTATATCGAAGACGGAAGTTTTATCGTCGAAATCTGTTGGGGGGTTTAAACTAAAAAATCTCTCGAGTTTTTTTTTTTTTTAATTCAAAACCCCGTTTAGCTACGGTCATCGAATTTGGTAACTCTAGTTTGCTAAAGAATAATATTGAAGATAAAGGTTTTCCACCTCAAAACGCTCTGTAAGGGGATTTTAAACTCAAAACCATCAGGAGGAGATGGGTTTAAACTCAAAACCCCAATTGGCTTGGCTACGCTCAAATAATTTTAGTGTGTAATTTGCTTTTTTTATATTGAAGAGGTATTTTTTATCATCAAACCCCACTGAAAGGGGTTTAAACTCAAAACCCCTTTTGGCAAACCTCATAGCATTTTGAGTGCGCAAATTAGCTTTTTTTATATTGCTGGGGGTATTTTTTAGCTTCAAACACTACTGAAGGGGTGGGGGGGGGGGGTAAACTCAAAACCCTCTTCAAAATTTTGAGTGTGTAGTTTTGTTTTTTTTATATTGAAGAGGGGGGTTTATCGTAAATTTTGGAGGGGGGTTTAAAATCAAAATCTTCCTTAACTGTGCTCTTGGAATTTGGGGATTGTCGTTTGCAATTATTTTTTTTTTGGTTTTGTTTTATAGAATAGGGGGATCTAACTGCTAAAACCCATGGTATGGGGTTTTAAGCTCAAAACCCCCTGGTATGGGGTTTTAAACTTAAAACCCCCTGGTAGGAGTTTTAAACTCAAAACTCCCTGGTAGGGGTTTTAAACTCAAAACCCCCTGGTAAGGGTTTTAAACTCAAAACCCCCTGGTAGGGGTTTTAAACTTAAAATCTCTAGGCTGTGATGGGGCGAGTGATGTTTTAGTATTAAAATCTCACCTAAAATAAACAAAATCAAAGCAAAAAATCAGTCAGTATTCCTGGGGGGGGGGGGGGGGGGGGGGATTTCATTTCGGGGGGGGGGGGTGGTGAACCCCAAAGCCCCCCCCCCCTGGCTACGCCCATGCCTAGACGTCAATAGCACAGACCTATACATATATATTATACCTAGACGTCAATAGCACAGACCTATACATATATATTATACCTAGACGTCAAATAGCACAGACCTATACATATATATTATACCTAGACGTCAATAGCACAGACCTATATATATGTTATACCTAGACGGGAGAACGGAAACAAATTCGTATCTGATAATGATCAGATCACAGACCTATATATTTAATTTTTTGTTGACATTTTTTTCACGATATCTTTATTTAATGTTAGAGATTTCCATGTCCAGTGTAGTGTAGTACATGTCTGTGGCCTATAGCTATCTAGACTATTTATATACATTAAGCGTGGAGACAGTGTTTGTGTGCTATGCTCTTCGGATTGTCGTCCCAATGGTTCCGAGTTTGAACCCTGCCAGAGGCTCTCCCCTTCCTGAGGGAGACTAAGACGGAATCAACTTTTTCCCAAGTAACAAAAAACTTGTCAACAATTTGAGGACCTTTTTTTTTTAAACTTTCTGTCCAGTTTCACTAATCCCATTGTTTGAGAGACTTGGTAAACTGGAGCAAATAGATGGTGACCTTAAGGACAGTATTTCTCACCCCTTTTAACTAGTGAGGCCTACAGTGATAAAACACAATTTACGTTCAGACCAGATATTGAGTCTGGGGAAGGGCTGTAAACTACCCCAGCGAGATTTGAGTTTGAGTGTTTTCCTTCATTCGGCAGCTACAGAAATGAAATCTGATGAAGTCTGCAGTGCACTATGTCTCCTAGTAAGAAGACCGGGGAGGTCAAATAAAAATAAAAAAAAGACTAATTAAGAAGGGATGGGGTGGGCCTATACTTTAGTTTGAGAGATATTCAAGGCGACAGAGCTAGCACCTTTGTAATCAGTTTCGTCGTGTTCAGCATGGCGGGCCTGGTTTGTTCCCTTGCAAGACATAACGGAAGTGAGACTTCACTCGGAAGTAATTTCAGCGTTTGTAGGCAAGAACGACTCTAGAAACGCATTAGCAAAGACGTATTGAAGAGACTTCTTTAAAAGAACGTTTTGACTCGATCTTATAGAAATGCTTACTCTCCTAGTACTGTAGCGACAAAAAAAAAAGGGCCTACTACTATTTTTAACATTAGTGCTAAAATCTTTTTTTTTTACGGTAGATCTAGTACTGAAACATACCGTTTTAGAAGTACTAAGAAAATAGAACATACTTTTTTTGGCCTTGAATAAAAAGTAAAATATGCACAAATAATTAAAAAAAAAAAAAAATATTTGGGCTTTGATAGCGAGTGAACTTGCATCAATTATCTTAAGTCAATCATATAATTAATACTAAGTTTTTGCGATCGGAAATATTTTTACAACACTTTTATCAACTCACTCTGTCTGGTAAAAAGTTTGTACATGTTATTTCTCCTACAGCCAATCTCGGTTCAAGTTGAAATTTGCACAATTATTTCTTTTACCTGACAACACAATAATCAATTTTTAAAAAATTAAAGGCCGCCTCTCCACCCAGAAAGACAGAGTCGATGTAAGTTTAGTTTAAAAAAAAAAAAAAGACCATATTCTTTAAACCGGCTTCGAACCGCTTATACTACCTCAAAATAAATAAAAAGGTACCCCATGCAGATTATAAATCATGTTTTCAGGCTTTCTTTTTCAACGACGTTAAATAGTTTAATTATAAAATTTCAGCTGTTAAAATTGACACCTTATATCTCAGCAGCTTCCTGTGGAGTTGAGAATTAAAAAAAAGAAGTCCCATGCTGTGTTCTCACTGTTAGGTGAAATCTCTCTGAGTTCAACGAACAAAAAAACAACTTTTTGTTTGTCAATGTCAGAGAGTGTGGTCCTTAAAGTGTCGCAAGAGGTGAACTAGGAATCAAATAAATATTGGTCCAAATTGTGCCGCTGTTCTCTTTCGAAACAATGGACCTCATTCACCAATCGTAAACAAACAACATTAAGTCACGTGATAATATTGATAAAACAAAGAAAAAAAAACTGTCACGTGACAGCCTGTGTGTATTACGTAATTTGTATAGAAGAGATAGAGAATCACGTGGTTAAATGTTGTTTGTTTACGATTGGTGAATGAGGTCCATTTGCTTTTAGGACATATTCTCTTACATATAAGATAAGATAAGATAATTTTATTGATCCAATTAAATGGAAATTCAGTTTGACTACTATTGACAACCTCAGTGTAACTATTACAAAAACAATATAGATGAAAAATTCGACCAACATTCACTCACGAAACACATACACATTCACAACCAGCGCTTTATGAATTAGACTTCTATGTACTTCTTGATGACGACAGCTGATCTTGTAACACTCTGACCGATAGTGGGATGAAGGAGTTTTTAAATCAGTCTCGTTCAGAGAATATACGTAAACTTGGGCCCCAGATGGGGCCCGAGATGTCAAATGCGGGCCAGTGAGTCGTAAACGTAAAGCTCCCCTTTCAGACTTTGCGATCCATAGGGCAGATGATGTAAAGGTCATCATTTTCTGTGGCCCATGGTTAACGAGAGTGTCATGTGGCCAGCACTTTTACCCAATTAATGTTAGAGACACCCAAAGATCCTGACATTAAAAATCTCAGTTTTCACCAGGATTAGAACACGGGAACCCCAGTTCAGTAGCCAAGTACTTTACCGCTCAGCCACAGCACTTCCCGTGAGTCGTAAGCTTAGACTATATATTGCGTACCACATCACACTAACGGGCCCTACCGCCTTTATTGCTATATGCCTTATTACTGTACTGCTGGCCGTGACTCTATTGTAATTTTTCTGCAGGTAAGGTTTTACTTGTAAGAGTGTCTGATTCAGAGGCCTTTAATCAACGTAACTATGAGTCAAAAAACATTTGCATGAAAAATCAACAAACCTGATAATAATAGTTCTGCTATCTGCTACCATACCCTCAGGCGCGGGGTCAGTGGCAGTTTCCCCACTTGCCAACCCCTTAAGGCCGCCTCTGGGCTTGGTCAATATGTGTGTGTTTGCGGAGGAGGAGAGAGGAGAAGAGAGGAGAGCAATAGATGTGATGGTAGAAAGAGAGAGAGAAGGAGAGAGGCAGAGAAAAAGAGAAGAGAGAGAACACTCGGTTCTCGAAAGACAATGGATGCACCCAAGTGGATTGTTGGTGTTTATTTCTTTTCCTTGAATCGGGGCAGACTCTCGATCCTTAATCAAATCGATTCTAGAGCAACAAATATGACCATTCCTGGTGAACGACAAGGACAATCACGTTGGGGGTCTTCCCTCCTTTTTACAAAGCTTCTATCAAATCATTCCGTCAGTGTTCCGACTGTGTACATGTTATTTCTGGCACTTCCCTTTCTCAGATCAAGTTGAAACTGTGCACTCGTTGTACCTAACTAAGCATGTATCAATTAAAAAAACAACAATTAGTGGTAATTTATTAATTTTTTTGATCGAAAAGGGAAATAAATCTTACAGTACTGAGATGTGACATGTAAATGTGTAGCTCTTTCCCTATAAAAGCCATATAAGGTCTAAGGCGACGTCAGACTTTTAGCTCTCTTCAAGTGTTGTAGCAGCACGGGCAGTCTGTCTCCAAGCTGTCCGATAGCAGTACTCTTGAGGTCTTGCTTGCAGACATCTCTTCCAGACAACCATTGACAAGCTTAACATACAGGAAGTGATCCTTACGTCTGCCAAATTGATAGAACGTCATCAAGAGATCGTTTTGTTTTGTATGTTTTAAATGATCCTTTAAAATTGAAATTTATTACATCCCATGCCGAACCTCCATCAGACGTGCAGGTTTCGAACCCGGAACTATCTAGACACGACCAGGCATATCAATATTGGTAAATCTGAGGATATTGTTGTAAACACCTTTGTGTTGTGATTTTGTGTGTAAAGAAATGATTATGACAGACCCACGCCTTAAAAACCTTGTTTTGTTTTGTTGTTTGTTTTTTAGCGGCCCCCGAAAGGGAAAAAGACGCTATTAGTTTTGTGTGGAATGTCTGTCCGTCCATCTGTCCGTCTGTCCGTCCATCCCGTTTAGATCTCGTAAACTAGAAAAGATAGTGAAAATCCGACATCATAATTACTTAGACCCTTTAAAGTTCTGATATAACGGCTACTTTTTTCTGAAAGCGAAAAATCTTAATTTTTAAAATCAATTATGCAAACAGTTTTTTCATAAAAAATACACCACTTCTATAACTATTCACTTACAATAGTAACAAACATGGGAGGCTTCTTAGTAGGGGAGTAGGATATTTTGTTATACTTTTAACGCATTTATAAAAAGGTTTGTTTGTTTGTCAAAAAATATTTTTTTTACATTTGTATTGCTAAGTTCAGTAAGTTCTGTCCTACTAACTACTACATTTACACAAAAAAATGTTACTTTTTTTAAGAGAAAAAAATCTATTTAGTATGCATATAAGTTGGGCATAATTTAAAACAACAATTAATAAGTAATTTTTCATATTATCACGTGAACTGTACCAGTGCCACATAGTGATAGAACACTGAAATAAAGGAATTTTAAAATTATTTATTTTTTAAGGAAATGTTTTTTTCCTTAGGAATAAGAGATTGTCCCTTTACAAAACAATTAGAGCAATTATATATTCATTATAAGACATTAGTTAGGCAAGGTTCACATCTAACTTCACATTCACTTTCACCTATCCTTTGGTCAGTGGACCACTGGGGCACCACACAAGATCCGCCAACCTTCTTACTCCATTCTTTTCTGTCATTTATCTTTGATAGAATTTCATTCTAATGTTTTTTCTGAAAATATTGAAACCTGCCTTTTTACCTGCCTGGGTGGACCACTTCGGGGGGGGGGGGGGGGGGGCGGATTTTGAGTTTGTGTCTCCACACAAACTGTCTTGGTAACCTTGTTATTATTTGCTATTCTGATTGTTGATAAACATTCTGCAGTGCGAATTCACTCATTTTGATTATTATAAGATCAAATAACAAACATTCATTGCAGTACTATTTAGTGGCCACTACCAGATCATGCTGATATTACACAAACACATTCACAAACATGCAGATCGACACAAACACATACACAAACATGCATACAGATACAAACACATTCACAAACATTCACACATCCACAAACACATCCACAAACATGCATACAGACACAAACACATACACACACATGCACACAGACACAAACACATTCACAAACATGCATACAGACACAAACACATCCACAAACACACAGACACAAACACATCCACAAACACACAGACACAAACACATCCACAAACACACAGACACAAACACATACACAAACATGCATACAGACACAAACACATCCACAGACACACAGACACAAACACATCCACAAACACACAGACACAAACACATCCACAAACATACATACAGACACAAACACATACACAAACATGCATACAGACACAAACACATCCACAGACACACAGACACAAATTCAAACAACAAAGACACACCAGCACATAAAAGATGAAAGTTTAAACAAGCCTACAAAGGACTCCATGACCTAACACTTGTGTCTGTTCGAATGTTGAAACAAGCCTACAAAGGACTCCTTGACCTAACACTTGTGTCTGTTCTAGTGTTGAAACAAGCATACAAAGGACTCCATGACCTAACACTTGTGTCTGTTCGAATGTTGAAACAAGCATACAAAGGACTCCATGACCTAACACTTGTGTCTGTTCGAATGAGTCACCAATGACATGATGGTACCCAGGCCCCAGGCCATGTTGTGCCTTACCTGATAACCTTAATGGGGGATACTCTTGCAATAATGTTAAAAATAAACGATTGTGTATTGTTTAAGAGTTGCTTCCCTTGCTATTACCTCCCCCCCCCCCCCCCCCCCCCCCATCCTAGTCTTCCTCTGATTGTATGAACACAACGTTTAGAGTGAAGTTGGGGGAGAGGAAACTTGTGTCTAGATTGGTCTGGTTTTTACCTGAGTACTCTACTCTCTGACACCCTCAGCACCATGTCACAGTCGATCTTCCATTCCTCCCAACCAGGGCCGGTCCTAACACTTGCGGGGCCCTATGCGAAACGGATTGCACGGCCCAGTTTTGGTAGGGATAAGGATAATAAGTGAAAATTAAGAATTTTGTATTAGAAAATAAATTCGTCTTTGCATTTGATACATCTTTACTAAGTACAATATCACGGTCAAATTAACTTTACAGCCTTGTGTGTAGCGAAGTCATACAGTATATCATCAACACTCTGTTTCCTACATTCATCCCGCTCAAAAGCAAATAGCAAGTATTGCCAAATTGTTCAATCTATCTTCGTGAATTGTTGACCTCTAGTATTGAATGACACCCAAATATGAAAATTGTGTCTATTTTTCGGGAGATTTCCATGAGCCCGTAGAAAATCAGGAGGCTACGGAAAACCTGTAATATAAGTTAGAATAGTTTAATTTAATAATATACACCTAGATTTAGCGCGGGGCCTATGAAAGTGCGGGGCCCACTTAGGTGGAAGCGGCATAAGACCGGCCTGCTCCCGACCCTTCCCCTTTCTATTTATCTCTTGATTTTCTCGCATTGTCTTTCTCTTTACCCAGAGTGCATCTCTTCCTAACTTCCATTTGTATGTTCTCTTTCCATCTCTAACATGTTCATCTTTTCAACCATCATTTCATGGTCTCCATGTCTCTCTGTGTCTTTCTTTCAATTCAATTCTCTTCTCTCTATCAGTTCTCTTTTTATCTTTAATTTTTAATCTTTATTTTATATATCTCCTTTCTCCTGCCTGACTCTCATTTCTCTGTTTCTCTTTTATGTCTTTCTTTTTCCCTATCACACTCAATCACTAACATACCTCTTCTCTTTGCTTGCTTTCTCTCTCTCTCTCTCTCTCTCTCTTTCAACTCTCACCATCTCTTTTGTTATCCTATGTATTTCTTTTCTTAACTCTCATTCACATCTCTCTCTTCTGACTTGACACTTGTGTTAATGTCTCTTCTTTTTTATCTCTTTATGTCTCGCTCTCTTCCAATTTGTCTTGCTCTATATCTCGCTGTATCTCTATGCCCCCCCCCCACTCTTTAACGTCAGGTTATAGCTGAAAGCATGGCTAGCAGCTAAGATTTCACAATGTTGGAGGTTAGGAAATTTGTGATGGCAATTAGCTTATCGCGTCCATGTCATTACTTTAAAATATATTGTACACCAGATCCAGCCCAACATCAATAATGTATTCAAGATAATTCACAGTAACTTCCGTTTATGTGGTGACTATAACGAATTGCACTGTCTATTGTTTTAATGCTCAATGTAACGTTGGTATTTTATTTGGCTCTGTCGAGTACATTTGTGTACGCCATAAATACAGACATAAATTAACTTTTTATGCAAAGGAGTGAGATATAAAATAACAAGGCTACAAAGACAGTTTGTGTGAAAACACAAACTCAAAATCGGCCCCCGAAGTGGTCTACACAGGCAGGCTTCAATATTTTTAGAAAGAACATCCGAATGAAATTATATCTAAGACAAATTAGAGATAAGTATGGAGAAAAAGGTTGACAGATCTTATGTAGTGCCACAACGGTCCAGCAGATCAAATGAAAGGTGCAAGTAAATGCAAAGTTATATGTGAACCTGGCCTAACTAGTTCCCCTTTCAGACCTTCTGGTATATAGGGCAGATGATGTAAAGTTCATCTGTTTTTGTGGCCTACGGTTAACGAGGGTGTCATCTAGCTAGCACAACGACCTTTACTTTTTCCCAACTAATCTCATGTACCCATTAGAGCTGGGTAGAGGCACCCAAGGATTCCGAAGTTAAAAATCTCAAGTCTTCACCAGGATTCGAACCCGGGACCCCCGGTTCGGAAGCCAAGCGCTTTGCCGCTCAGTAACCGCGCCTCTCCTGGCCCAACTGAAGTGGTGTAATTGATGTAATTGTTTTGAATAGACTCCATTTGTCCATAAATGTAGTGCAATACAATTGATGAAGAAAATGCAATTTAATAGATTACTATTCGTTTTAAATTAGGTCTAACTTTTATTGCATACTAATTAGCTTTTTCTTTTTAAAAAACTGCTTGCATAAGTGATTTTAATAATTAGATTTTTCGCTTTCAGAAAAAAAAAAGTAGCCGTTGCATCAGAACTTTGAATGGTCTAAAATATTGTCTTGTCGGATTTTCCATATCTTTTCTAGTTTACGAGATCTAAACGGGACAGACGGACTGACATTTCACACAAAACTAATAGCGTCTTTTCCCCTTTCGGGGGCCGCTAAAAAAAAGCAGCATTCTGAGACCCGTGACAAGCAACAGATTCTTAGTTTAAATTATTAAGATAAATATTAATTGACAAAGATCACATCTACTATACTTACAGAAACGATGTAGGTTTAGAGATACATAATGTTTTCTGTCACTTCACTGTCGTGAAAGTGATTTTGCTATATTGTAGATTTGTGTTATTTATTTTTAGTACTATAAATGTAAGAACCTTGTCCCTATGTTGCATCTCTTTCCTTACATTTTTTCAGTAATTTAACGCTTTGAGTGATTTTAATTAAAGAGGTGACATCACAAAGATACGTCAACATTAGGACTGCCGCCATTTTAAAGTTCGTTTTATATAGTTGGTTGCTGTACAGTACACATTTCATTGTACTAATGATGTTCTTTCAAACCTAGGGGTTTATTTAATGGTTGATTTGCACATTGATATTTTGAAAGTTGATTTTTTAAAACAATACTAAAGCAAATATTATTTAGTTCAAGACAATTGTGCGTGTCTGTTTAGAGATGAGTGTGGTTGAGTGAAAAGGAGCTAATTTTAATCCAGTTACGGCAAAAGATCCTTCTTTACAAATTTTTTTTTTAAAGTCTATATATCTTAGTGTGTTTGCGTTTAATTTTTTTCCCCTAAATATTAGGCATGGTCGTGGTGTGTTGAATTATAAAATGTCTGGCTTCCGGACATAGGGCTCTCGAGTTCGAATCCAGGTGAAAACTGGCATTTTGAGCCCCGGCATTCTTAGGGCGCGTCTTAGTTCAGCCACTTCTGACTGGCCCCATACCAATCTGCCTAAACGATGACCATAGAAATAGATGACCTCTAGATCGCAAGGTCAGTCACAGCCTCGTTGCACCTCATTGGGGCATGTTATAGCTCCTACCAATATCGTACTGAATGCACGAGGAAAATCTATTGGGGAGATCGTGATAGCGCGATATTAGAGAGAGGCGTAATTTAGTCCTGAGACGGGTAGGGTGTATATTTCTTGTGAAGTTTGTTGTTCTTAAGTACTGGACATTTATTACTAGATTGTTCGGACTATGGAAATGTAGTAACATGCTTAATGCCAAATTTAATTATTTACAATATATTTCTACTAGCTTATGGCTGGACTATCTATGAAGTCCTTTGTTTCAAGGAATAAATGTGTTGTCTGCTGAAACATACTTTACTTAGAACATTGAATCTTTGTTGTGTTATTGCGTGCAACTCAAACTTCTCAGTCTACAGTACACAGAACCACAGATTTATCACGAACCCGAAGTAACAACTAAGCAATATATGTTGTTGCAAGGTATGAAAGGAATACCTTTACCAATATTAGACATTTCTCAAAAGATGCCGAGAGCTAGACATGAAGAGTATTTGGTATGTTTTGTTGTCAAATTCTCAAGTAGGAACGAAGGTTCAACTTTTTGTTTTCTTTGGGGGGTGGGGGGGGGGTGAGCTTCAGTAACGTGATCTTTGTATGTGGCGAATGTTTCCTGATGCACTCTCCTCTCTCGCCCTACTTCTGACTCTGCCCCTGGCTGGGTTTTATTCTCTGTTGATAAACAAAGATATAGGTTTTAGCTGCCGCACCAAGCGATACCACCCACCGAGCCTTTCGCGTTTCTTTGACTCTCACTCACACATGAACTCACAATCTCCGTTTCTTTTAAACACAGAAGCTTAAGCGAACATTTATGACCCCATCAACATTTCAGCGCATGCGCGAAAGTTGTCCAATCAAATCGGGGCTGTATAGTCACGTGGGTGTCTGCTCGTGTGACATATGTTTGACCAAACGATAACCCAAAATTTACCCACAATACATTGTTTTGATTTCGTGAACATCCTGGTGGGTGTACTTTTAGTTGCTGGTGGTTATGCATTTCCTGAGTGGTGTACTTTTAGCTGCTGGTGGTTGTGCATTTCCTGAGTGGTGTACTTTTAGTTCCTGGTGGTTGTGCATTTCCTAGTGGTGTACTTTTAGTTCCTGGTGGTTATGCACTTCCTGGTGGGTGTACTTTTAGCTCCTGGTGGTTGTGCATTTCCTGGGTGGTGTACTTTTAGTTCCTGGTGGTTATGCACTTCCTGGTGGGTGTACTTTTAGCTCCTGGTGGTTATGCATTTCCTGAGTGGTGTACTTTTAGCTCCTGGTGTTTATGTATTTCCTGAGTGGTGTACTTTTAGTACCTGGTGGTTATGCATTTCCTGAGTGGGGTACTTTTAGTTCCTGGTGATTATGCATTTCCTGAGTGGTGTACTTTTAGTTCCTGGTGGTTATGCACTTCCTGGTGGGTGTTCTTTTAGTTCCTAGTGGTTATGCACTTCCTGGTGGATGTTCTTTTAGATCCTGGTGGTTATGCACTTCCTGGTGGGTGTACTTTTAGCCACTGGTGGTTATTCCCTTTCTGGTTTATATACTTTTAGCTCCTGGTAGTTATTCACTTTCTTGTTTGTATACTTTTAGCTCCTGGTGGTTATTCACTTTCTGGTTTGTATACTTTTAGCTCCTGGTGGTTATTCACTTTCTGGTTTGTATACTTTTAGCTCCTGATGATTATGCACTTCCTGGTTAGTCTTTTTGTTCTGGATAATTGCGCAGTATAAAACGTCTTTCGTTCTACTAAAATGTTTGCTATTTATAAAATAAGAATCAAATTATTTGTGTTTCTGTAAAAATGCAATTCTTTTTATGTTCAAATAATATAGTAAACTAAACTTTTATAGCCTTGTTTTTTTTAAATAGATTTTATCTTAACTTTGTTTGTGGGGCGGCCATATGCAAAGAGACATTACTAATACTCAGTATTAAGCAAAGAATAAAGTTCCCCTTGCGATCTAAAAGGCCAACTATGGCCGACGGTTCACGAAGGTGTCATTAAGCAGTATATTAGTTGGTAGATATAGTTGTGCAAGGAACATACAAATGTGTCATCTAACCAGCATAGCCGCCTTTACTTTCTCCAAGTAATGTCAGGTACCCTTAAGAGTTGGGTGGAATCAGGGGCGTACTAAAGATTCCTTAGTTTTTAAACTGGCTCTCGGTTAGGAAGCCAAGAGTCTTACAAATCAGCCACCACCACCACCCCCAGCCACATTAATTAGAAAAATGCAAAAAGAAAATTTACAGTTTTTTAACAATGCTTGTATAAGGTGTAATTGTATCAATTAGTCTGAATCAGTCATTTAATTAAATTTGTTCTAAATCTGTGGGATTCAAATTATTTTTTTTACCAATTATTTTTGTTCAGCGCTATTTCATGCTTGTAGCTTTCTCAATGCGTTATGATTCTGTAAATTGTTTAGACTTTAATCTAGACCAGGGGTGGGCAAATTACGGCACGCGAAAACCTACAGAAATCAGGTGTGCTCACAGATTATACATAAAAAAATGCAAATATATTAGAAATATATAATTAAAAATATCTATATGAATTATTGAAAGTTCTGACTCTTATCACTTATGATGAAGAGGCTAAAGAAACATTGTCTCTACATGGCATTCTAAAAAGTTTAAAGCAAACTAATATTATTCTTATTTCAAAACATTCGAAGACACAAACTCAGGTCAGTATTTATTTATGACGAACTGTGTTGAAAGTGTTGAGTTGACATAGAACAAAACGGCAAGTGTAACAACTGAAGGAGTCCGTGCTTTGAATGAGAAAATAAATGAAATTAAACAACAATATCCCAATCATAAACGTTAATCTGAATTGAATATCAAACATATTATTGACCCAATAATCTGAGTGATCAAACTTATCAGAGCTAGAGGTCTTAACTACAGGCAGTACATGAAAGTACTTGAAGATTTGGAAACAAAACCTTCCGATGTTTGGTACCACATAATATCCACTTGTTTAGCACGGGCAGGGTATTGAGAAGAATATGGGAACTCAAGGAGGAAATTTGTATGTTCCTTGAACGGACTGTGGCTTTGTTACTAATATTTCTAATGAAGAGTGGGAGACAGACTTCACGTTTTACAACGTAGATACTTCAATGGATTGTTTGCATATGAAATGTAAGTGCATGTTAAATCTTTTCAAACAAAAATGTCCCATTTCTCCTGGCAAGCAAGTGAAAACAGGTTTTGTCATTTTCCTTAGCTGAAAGGTAAAATAGTGAAATGGTTGGAATGTACAAGACTTATTTGGATGCATTAATTTTGAAATTTCAAAGCTAATTTTAAGACGTTAAAAACTTGGAACCAATTTTCAATACACTTAGCTCATCATTTATTGCAGAAGCTGATCAGCTTCAAAAGACATTCCTCCAAGAAAATTATAACCTGTAAGAAAAGTTAGGGTCAGTCAGTTCTTCCGCAAGAGCTTTATGGGTGCTAGAAGCTGTATTTCCACACTTTAAAAAACTTTGCTGTTAAACTTTCTCATTATTTCGGTCAACATTAACTTGCTTTACATTTGTTGTGAAATGTTGTGATGTAAAAAGACAATTACAAAATGTAAAAATTATTCGTAAAATGAATTTCAGATATTGCTAAATCTTCTTGTAATTTCACTATTGGGAGTGTAAAAAAAAAAAAAAGAAATAACAATGCATAATACAGTACAAATGTGAATTTAAAGACATTGTACACAGTTAGCTAGCTAATTAGTAAGTACAATTATACATATATATTGAGATTTTGGACTCCTTCTGTCGTAGAAAGAATATGGTTAATCTCGAACACTTTTTTCATGTGACTGTGGAGCCCTATTTTGGAGAGACACTCCCGTCCACATATATCGCAGGTTAAGGTGGCATTCATTTTGGTTATAAAGGAGCCGGCCATTTTTTTGTATGGCACGCTTTTTTCCCAGATCTGAGGCCCGTGTTTTCTCACTGCACATAGCGTTTTTGGTCACCATCTCTCTCCAACTAGTGTGGTCTAGGGCTATGTCTTCTCAATGGTCAGTATCATTGGTCGCTGTTTTTAGGTCCCATTTTATTACATCCACGTAACAGAGGTGGGGACAACCAGTTTTTTTTTTTTAGCCTGACGCGAGTTGCCGTTAAAGAATTACTTTGCAATTGTCCTCCATCCGGTAAACATGTCCGTGCCAGCGAGTGTCCCCAGCTCCGCGAACTAAGGGGGGACGTGTCTGAGCAGTCACACGACTTGTAAGGTAGCCATGAGGCACTAAGCCGGACGGCCAATTTTCTTGCCAGAGCACTCGGGAGGATTGAGTCCTTCGTGCTCTGTTTTTTTTTTCAATTGGAGTTCATCTCAGATGACTGTAAAGATGCTGTGAAAATCCGTTCGTGCAAGGATATCAGTATTGCACATTAAAAAAATGTGTGCGGCCCCACATTCCCTCAATTTTTTTAATGCGGCCCTCGAAAGAAAAAGGTTTTACACCCCTGATCTAGACTATTCGAAATAGGAGGGAGTGGAGAAAGAGGGGGTATCTGTGTTAAGGTGACCGTGATAACTTTTTAAATGTATTTATATAAAAAAAAAATTAGGACTTTTATTCAAACTTGAGGGCTTATGTATCCTCCAGACAATACACTAACCACTGTACCAGCGAAGTGCTTAAGGAAATAGATCGTGTCATAGCTGTCTTTCGTTAGTTCGAAAATTGTTAGCGACGACCTAATGCTCTACACAAAGTATACCGCCACATCTGTCAAGCACAATTTCTTGCCCTTATTTGATTACAAACAAAAGAATTAATTATAAAAAAAAATAATTAACTAATTGGTGAATTTCTTTTTATTGATTCTTGCTTTGTCAGGTACAAGAAACAATTGTGCGAAATTTCAAATTGACCTGAGATTGGGTATTGCAGAAATAACTTGTACAAAAAGTGTACTAGACAGAGAGACAGCATGAGTTAATTCAAGCTTTGTAATAAAACTGTTAGTTCCCCTGAGTTCAACGTTGGACAGTTTTTCTCTGTCTGTTTCTTTTACCTGACCATAACGGAATCAATTTTTAAAAAAAATTTATAGATTGTTTTATTTTTTTATTTTTTTTTTGGTATCAGACAAGGTAAACAAATTATACTTGACTGTGGTGGTATAAATTGAATTAGCCCACTTTATACTTTGAAGGTCGCAGCTTTAAAGTTTGAAGCTAACAATAGACTACTATAGAACATTCTATTTTCGTAAGCGATTCGCTGGCAAATTGTTTAGACTTAGCGTATTGAGAAAGTTAAAAGCATGAATTTGAGCTAAACAAAAACAATTGGTAACGAGATTACAAAGAGGCGGCCCCCGTCGGAGTCGGATCCGCCTATTCGCAAGAAATATTCAAAATGTTATTTAATTTTGATGGTCAAAAGTAACAATGATTCAAATATAAATTTGCCGTTGTAAAAAAATGTGCTGTTCGCGCGCTTGTCTGTCGTTCGGATTTATCGATGGTCCCTGGTTCAAATCCTGCCCGCTCCCATCCCCTGTCGTCCTGCGAAGGTTTGGACTAGTAAGTAAACTATTTTCAACTCTGAAGGAACATCCGAAACATGTAAAACAAACAAACAACCCGTGACCGTTGTGATAATCAGTCCAGCAAGCTTACCGCACGACAAGGCATTGCTCTTAATTTAATAACAAACTGGTTACAAACTAATAGCCTATTATTGATAAAGCGCACATTACGGCATGGCATCCACCGGATATGTACAATATGTCACATGGGAGTAGCCAGGACATTTTTCGGTGGGGGCGGGGGATTGGGGGGGATTTTTTCTCCGCCCTCTCGCGAAAAAAATATATTTATATGTATGTATGTGTGTGTGTACCTGATTAATTTTTATTACATTCTGACCTTTCATTCTTTCGGAAAACGTTTATTGTGCCCTAGAATAGGTTCTTCCTGGAGTTTGTTGAAAAATTGTAGACTCCCCGCCATTGCCAGCAAAGGCGTCTAGGGGAGCGCTAGGAGCTTCCACAGCGCGGGGCGGAGCCAATCACTATTTCTGGTATTGAAAGCCAACAAAATGCATTTTCTGAGGTATCTACAGTGCATTTTTCTGGTATTAAAAAGTTTTATTTCAAAAACCTAATGTGCTTATCTTACTGACTTAGACTTTTCCCGCGACATTCGGCGCATTTGCCGGCAATCTGTTTCCACAAAAATCTGTCACAGGTAATGTCTGAAGCCTCTTCCCACCTGCTCCGAGGACCTCCATGAATGTGTGGCGCCAAGTTGTACTAGGATGTCATCGCAACTCTTATTATACGTAATTCAATTTCTCGGAGAACATGTCCTGCAAACCTCATGCACAACCTTACTAAGGGGTCAACTCCCAGTTCAGCATAGGATTTCCTTGATTTAGACCCCATCTCTATAACTGACTCCTAAAATCTGTCTTAGCCATCTTTGTTGAGCCACATTTAGTGTTTTTCAATTTTGGCAGATGACTATTCACTGCACTTTATTAATGGAGCCCCGCAACTGGTAGAAATGTGTAACCTCTCATGATTACGATCTTGGAATTAGGTGACTGTAGTTTGCTTTAAATTTTATATCGAAAAGGGAAGTTTTGTCGTCAAAATAATCTGTTGGGGTTTTTAAACTAAATAATCTCTTGAGTTTTTTTGTTTTGTTTTTTAAATTCAAATTCATTTAGCTAGGGTTATAGAATTTGGTAACTGTAGTTTGCTTTAGAATAATATTGAAGGTTTTCCACCTCAAAGCGCTCTGTAGGGGATTTTAAACCTTGTGGAGGGGTTTTAAACTTTTAAAAAAGCCATCTGGAGGAGAGGGGTTTTAACTCAAAACCCCCCATAGGCTTGGCTACGCTCAAATAATTTTAGTGTGTAATTTGCTTTTTTTTTATATTGAATAGGTATTTTAGCATCAAACCCCTCTGAAAGGGGGTTTAAACTCAAAACCACTTCGGCAACGCTCATAGCATTTTGAGTGCTTAATTTGCTTATATTTTTATATTGAAGATGTATTTTTTAGCTTCAAATCCCGCTGAAGGGGGGTTTAAACTCAAAACCCATTTGGCTAAGCTCATAGCATTTTGAGTGTCTAATTTGCTTTTTTTTTATTGAAGAGGGGGTTTATCGTAAATTTTGGAGGGGTTTCTAAAATCAAAATCTTCCTTAACTGTGCTCTTGGAATTTGGGGATTGTCGTTTGCATTTTTTTTCTTTATATAAGAGGGGGATTTAACTGCAAAAACCCCTGGTAGGGGGTTTCAAACTCAAAATCCCCTTGGCTTTGCTGGGGCGACGAGAATATATAATATTAACAATATGTTACTATCCAGTGAACGATTTGTCTGTGAACAATTTGTCTGTGAACGAATTGTTAGTGAACGATTAGTCGCGTGAACGATTTGTCGTGAACCAACTGTCGGTGAACAAGTTGTCAGTGAACAAGTTATCTGTGAGCGAATAGTCCGTGAGCGATATGTCGCGTGAACGAATTGTCGGGTGAACGAAATGTCTGGTGAACGAATAGTCGCGTGAACGATTTGTCGGTGAATGAAATGTCAGTGAACGAATTGTCGTGGAACCCTTGCACACCCAGATCTACCTCGCATAGTTCTGTTCCTTGCACACCTAGAGCTACCTCGCATAGTTCTGTCCCTTGCAGACCTGGAGCTACCAACTGTTTTTCCTTTTTGTTAAAAAAAATAGAAGCGTCCAACCATTCACCATCACTTATAGCATAAAGATTTACACGATTACAATACATCTTAAACTTTATTGAAATTTCGAAAGAAAATAAGATTTGCAAATTATATGACAATTTGTTGAGATTTGAGATTCACTAGAATGACTACAACTATAGAAATGTAACGAGGGTTTTTATTCGACCCGATGTTGATCAACATTCACGTGAATGTATAAACCCCACTCATCTCCGTCTGTTGTTTCTCATTTCAATTATTGTGACTTTCTTTTAGCCTGCCATTATTTTTCCTGCTACTCGGTTCTAAAATTTGCACAAATATTTGTTGTTTAATGTCTCACGTCGCCATACAGTGTCAGTAAACTACAATCTCGTCACATTCGTTATTAGGCATTCTGTTTTGTGAGGGAACTATTTAAAGCATCGAAACTCCTTTGGATGAGCTTCAGGTAACAACACTGCGGTGAAGGAATATTAAAATGTTCATAAACCTCTTTACCTAAGCTTAAACTTAGGGCCCAAGCAACATACTCAGAGTAGAGAAATAGTCATGCACTCCAATAGACTTAGGGCCCAAGCAACATTCTCACATTAGAGAAATAGTCATGCACTCTAATAGACTTAGGGCCTAAGCAACATTCTCAGAGTAGAGAAGTAGTCATGCACTCCAATAGACTTAGGGCCCAAGCAACATTCTCACATTAGAGAAATAGTCATGCACTCCAATAGACTTAGGGCCCAAGCAACATTCTCACATTAGAGAAATAGTCATGCACTCCAATAGACTTAGGGCCTAAGCAACATTCTCAGAGTAGAGAAATAGTCATGTACTCCAAGATGAGCCTCATTCCTGTATTCACAACAATGTCCCTCTCCTACATTCCAAGGGAAGTGCCTTTCCTACATTCCAAAGTGAATCACTTTCCTTCATTGCAAGCAGAACTACACTGCCAGAAGAAACACGATCCTACCTGCTTGTAAATCATGGACTTAAATTTCCAAAAAATAAATGTCATCTGCTCTAGAAGTCCGGGTGGAGCTTGAGATTTAAAGTTGATCAAACTAGACAATAAAGTCTGTGTGTAAGTTGGTACAAGACATTAGACAAAAAAAAAAAAAAGGTTCAGGTGATAGTACACAAAGATGTAAAGGAACTCCAAAGTTAGTGTTTTATTTTTGAGAGAGAGAGAGAGAGAGAGAGAGAGTAAATAAAAAGAGACTAAAGGGAGTAAGAGAGGAGGTATGGAAAGAAAAAAAGAAGGAAAGATTGACTGAGAGGTAGTTAAGGAAAGAAAGAAAGGAGAAAGAGAGAGTAGGAAGGGAGTCAGGATAGACAGAGGGAGGGTGACAGATTTGATAAGAGGCAAGTAGAGAGTGAGGGATGCGAATGTGATGTGCTGGGAGAAAGAGAGAGGATAAGAAAGAGGTCAGGTCGAGGTGACCGTGACCTCTACAAACCCGAACACAAAATGAAGAAGTGAAGTAATAGGAAGAAACGTTGGAAGTGGGGGGGGGGGGGGGGAATTAACATTTCTGGGTCATTGACCTGAGCAGAAGGTAAATATTGCCCGAATGGGGGGGAGGAGTTAATGATACCTGGACATTTAAACTTTTGAAATAAAATTGATGGCTTTTATTCTAAGCACAGAAATACAGACAAAATAAAAAAAAATACTTTTTAAAAAAGCTAAAATACAAAGTAAAAAAAATAAAAAAATTACTGCGATGTATCTGTTAATATTGTAAGATTTAGTTCCTTTTTCGATATGAAACAACATTAATTTATTAATGGCCACTAAGTAATTTATTAATTGGTTAATTTTTACATTGATTCGTGTGTTGTCATCGGGGATGAATAATTTTGCAAAGTTTCAACTTGATCTGAGGATGGGAAGCGGAATAAATAACCGTAATAACGTGTCCAATGTTTGTATCAGACAGACAAAGTGAGCTGTATCAGACAGACAAAGTGAACTGTATCAGACAGACAAAGTGAGCTGTATCAGACAGACAAAGTGAGCTGTATCAGACAGACAAAGTGAACTGTATCAGACAGACAAAGTGAGCTGTATCAGACAGACAAAGTGAGCTGTATTAGCTTTGTATTAGAGCAGTCAATTAGTTTGTGTTTTAATTCTAGGCAGAGAATAACAAAACAGATGTTTATCAAGCAATATACAAAAATACTTTTTGAAAAACAAAGCTTATATTGAGAGTGACATTGCAACTATTATTGTCATGAATTTTTAAGCAACAATAATAATGTGTGCGATTGGAAATATTTTTAGTAATTGTTTTTAATTAGCGCCACTTTCTTGCTTGTAGTATGCTCAGTGCGCTGTGGTTCACTCACTTGTAGCATGCTCAGTGCGCTGTGGTTCACTCACTTTTAGCATGCTCAGTGCGCTGTGGTTCACTCACTTGTAGCATGCTCAGTGCGCTGTGGTTCACTCACTTGTAGCATGTTCAGTGCGCTGTGGTTCACTCACTTGTAGCATGCTCAGTGCGCTGTGGTTCACTCACTTATGTGATCCAGTTATTGGATAATTGTACAGTTTCAGCTTGATCCGAGAATGGAAAGTGGGAGAAATAACTCGTAAGAGACTACACCCGGACAGACAAACGGAATGAGTTAGTAAAAGCTTTGTCAAACTCACGACGGACCGGGAACCTTTACATTAGGTCTCTGTGTTCTTAACTGTGTCTAGTTATCCCTATACAGTTTGGTGTAGCCCTAAACTAAACATTGGCGAATAGGTTAATAGAGTGTTGTGGTTTATACAATAGAAATATATTTAACTATATGAGGAGCTTTTTATGACGTAAGGCCTTGGCATGTTTGGATGAGATGCCCCATCTATATCATAACAGCAAACTACAATCAGAATTCCTAAGAAGTGCTTCAATATACAGATCTACAGGCAAGCATAGATTTATAATTTAGAATTCTCCCATCAGATTTTTTTATTTTTAAATCTGAACTTGAGTTCGGCTCTAGGTTTTGATTGTAAGGTTTGCGTTTTGTAGAGATGAAGGTTCAAGTCCCAGCTGCTGCTCCAGCATTTTAGTTCATAACTCGGCTCTTCTCATGTCTCTCTCTCTTTTTCTCTCTATCTCTCCTTCTCTCTATCTCTCCTTCTCTCTATCTCTCCTTCTCTCCTTCTCTCTATCTCTCCTTCTCTCTATCTCTCCTTCTCTCTATCTCTCCTTCTCTCTATCTCTCCTTCTCTCTATCTCTCCTTCTCTCTATCTCTCCTTCTCTCTATCTCTCCTTCTCTCTATCTCTCCTTCTCTCTATCTCTCCTTCTCTCTATCTCTCCTTCTCTCTATCTCTCCTTCTCTTTATCTCTCCTTCTCTCTATCTCTCCTTCTCTCTATCTCTCCTTCTCTCTTTTTTTTCACTCTCTCTTTCTTTGTCTCTCTTTTTCTCTCTATCTCTCTCTCATTCACGCTCTATTTTCTCTCTCCCTCTCTCTCTCTCTATATATAAATATCATTTCTCTCTCTCTCATTTTTTATTCTCTTTCGCTCTCTCTTTCTTTCTCTTTCTCTCTCTGACTAGTAAGTCCTAGTAGCTCAGGGACATCAGTTATTTACTTTTTTTATTTGCCCGATATTGAAACCTTGAGAACGCTCCAACTCTTCAGTACAAGTGTCAACACAAATCAAAACTCTTGAACTAATCCTGAAACAAAACCCTAAACTGAGGTAAGTCATGCTAGACAACGTCCGTGGAAAGAAAGATAGAATTTGGGGAAGAGTATGGGATTAACAAAGAGAGTGTAGCCAGCCCAACGACCCACCAGATCTTTTTATATTCTTAGTCTAAATACAAACTTTTTTTAAACAAATAATGTGGACATATTACAAAACCTATGCTAGAAAAGCTTCAAATAGTCGTAGAACACAACTAGATTTCTTCTAAAGGGAGTCAAAGGAATGACAAATACCTATGTTTTTATAGTGTTACTCCCAGTGAGATCAGTTGACAGGAAACTCAATTCTACAGGCAATAAAATGAACATTTGAACATTCTATTTTACATGTTTTTAAAATTAACTTAAAAAGAAATAATGGAGACAGTAATACTTGAAGTCAAACTACAGAAATGGAAGTATTCAGTATCGAGAGAGTCTAAGGATGGAACGGGACGGGTGAAGGCTTGAACACGTTTTTGACATCCTCACAAAGTGTCTGGGGGGAGCAAGGAAAAAGTCGGTGAGGATCCGAGAACTGTGCGCGGATATATTTTGTTGAACGTGTGGAGGTCAGTCTACGTGTTGATATCCTTGCGCGGAGAAACAAGAAGCAGACTATTTGATCAAGAGGTATAAGGAAGTCTAACAAAGAATTGATAAAGTGGTTCATCGGTCTGTCTCTCGAAAAAAAAACACTTTTTACTCAAATCTGGAGCGTAGTTCCTTAAGTTCTTCTCCTCCTTGTTTAAGAAACTAAAGATTGCAGTTCTGAACTCACGCGTAAAACCGTGAACATTCGTTATAAAAGGCCTCAACACAGACCTGCAACATCACTACCTGTGGGCAGTTTAGACCAATAGCTCGTTGCCACGTAGTACAGACCTGTGACGTGGCAATGAGCTATATTACGATTGCTCTCGGTAAGACCAAACAAATGCATGGTTCAGGTACAATTAGACTTACATTTTTACAATCTTATTCACCTCCTTCAGCAACGGAGGGAATTGATACATCACATAGTGAGGAATGACTGGACATAAGCTATTCCCTGCTCTCCACACAGCTGAGATGCCTCCAAAAGAACGACAGTTACACGATACAAGCCTCTTGAGAACAATTTCAAACAAGATACTACACCATTTAAATCATAGACTCCGTCATCGTAATATACTCTTTGGGTTTCTTTTTATTCTGACGCCATTTTTTTTCTCTCGTGATTCCTGTCCTTAAGCCCCGCCTATTGAGTTCAAATATATAGCATCATTTCTTGAACAAGCGTGAATGTTTGTGTTGACCACAGAACACTCTGAACACTTTAGCAGCCATTGGGTTCACAGAAATTCACATCCAAGAAAATAGTTACATCTCAACAAAAACATTTAGATCTTAATGTATCATGCTAGGCCTACAATAAAAGATTTAGAAAATATAAAAATTACAAATCTGTATCTAACCTTGAATCTAACGGGTTAATATTTGTTTGTATAAATGTGCTAGCGTTGTTTATTTTATTATATTTTTGTTTTTTTGTTTAATAATCAACATAAATAAATTCCAGAATTCAGAAGATTATCTAATTAATAAAATAAATGCTTAAAACATTCTGTTATCTAACAAAGATATTTTTTTAAAAATATTCCATAAAGCAATCTTTTTGTATTGAGTTTTGAGGCAACTGTTTCTTGTGTTAGCAATTATTGTTGATATAAGTTACCTGGGGAAATGCCGAAATGTGACAGAGAAATCAAAGCAGTGGGTCACGTGACACTGACATGTCTCATGAACAGTCTCACATGTCACAGTGAAACCAAAATGACAGACACATTTGTATCAAGTCATTACATTTCGTGCACTCTTTGAATTTCCACAACCTATCCAATCACCATACCTTTCCACAACCTATAATTATACAGACAAATAAACCAGTCATACACTTGAATGATTCATTTATTTAAATTCCAGCTATCTTCATTTTTAAAGTCGTGTCACGTGTTCACTCCTGTTTCTCACTGGAGTGGGCACTTCACTCATCAATGCAAAACATCCGAAATCACCCATCAGAGCAGACCTTCAAGTAGACGTCCTTCATGTCTGCAGCATGGCTTCAATTGTGTACACCTGAGGATCTACAAAAAGCGCAATGAAATTGTGATTTCTTTTTTTATTTAGCATAAAATGACATAGCCAAAAACACATAAGACAAAACCGTAATTAGCCTGTTTTTGTTGGTATGAAATAAGATTGCCATATTACAATAACATTTTTTTCTATATTGTCCAGAAGCTCTGCAATAGAGAGACATTGTTACGAAGTGTGTCTATCAAAATGCAAAATTAGTAATTCATGAAATGTACAGCGCAAAATTCATTGACCAGGGTGTTCATTGACCACGTGTACATTGACCATGTGTTCATTGACCAGTTGTATTTTACATGAACCTTCTATGCATTTGGAAAGCTCAAGATCTTAGTGTCAGTCCATGTGAAAAACAAATATTCCAAGGTAGTTTTTTAAAAGTTAAATACGTTAACTGCATCGATTCATTTGTTTGACATGTTTTGAATGTTCCTTACCTAACACCCTAACAGGGCCGCCGCTACCTATTGTGAAATGTGGGCATTGCATGCCGGCGGCCGAATGTAAGGGCGGCCAAATCATTATACCAAGGTTACCTTTTTATTTAAAAAAATGTGTTTACTAAAAAAATAATTACTCAGATATTTTAATATTTTACACAAATTCTAAACTCTTCCAATATCCTTGCAAAAAAATATTAAAAATCGATATTCGTACATAAAAAGCTGTTTTGGAAACTTTTAATAAGAAAGAAAGGGAGCGGCGCGCGAGGGATTCCCAAAGGTTTTTCAATAGGCGCCTACATATTTCTGACATTGAATTTTCGCGGGTTGTCTGTAATATTTTTTTCTTTTTAATATCTACTTACTTCATATAAATATTGCTGTTAAGTTGAATAGCCTGCCCTGTAAGTATATCTAGTAATCAAAAACTAAATGTTAAAAACATTTTCACTTTCATGTTTAATGGTTGTTAGTTAAGCGTAAAAAATTTTTGGATCATCGTAGATGTAGATCTACATTAAGTTGAAGGCTACTAGCTGTTTGGAGCAACAAGCCAACGACCGAAGAACAACAAGGGGGGGGGGGGGGGGGGGGAGGGCGAAAAAAATTGTTTTATTTTCATTGTAGTTATTAATCCGTGTCTGTCGATCTCAACGTTTACAAATTAAACTATCTCAAGTAAAAGATGTTGTTTCATCTTCTAATACGACCTTGTCTAATGTAGATCGTTTTCGCGAAAGGCGTTTGCAACAATATGGATTAAAACTTTTTAAAGAAAACATTTCAAAACATCCCCACTAGTGTATTCTGGATTTTCTTATCTGAGATTGGTCGAATTTTTTCCGACTATTACACTTCATTAGTAGGACGATTTTTTGGCGTGAAAAAAAGGGTCCTCGGCAGAGACGAAGATGATCTTAAAAAAGACCACGACCATTACAGACGTCCGTGCACTATACAGAACTAGAATGTCCCTCGAATAATACTGTTGACCAGGGCTACCTCTTTATAACTAGATTTTTTTTACTAGGATGAATAGTGCGTTCTTCTTATTACGAGAAAAAGATGTAAATGTTTGGATAATGACTTTCTGAAGCTGATAACGCCAGAATACGCTCAGCGAGGGACCCGGCCCCAAAATCAGACTTGAGCTTCTATCTCCAGAAAGAACTTTTTACAACGCTGAAAAATTATGTAGGCATTATTTCCCCCCTCCATTTCATTTTGTTTTTTTTTAGGAATAAAAAAAAAAAAGACGCCATTACAGGTACTAACGGAGTCACTGATTAGGGTCAAAGTAATTCTGAAACGTCACGAATATAATACAGGAAGAATTTTTTTAAATAAATTCTCTTTAAAAGAAAACAACAATAGATGCAACACATTAAAGATTGTATGATTTTGAAAAGCAGGCTTAGCAATCCTTTATAGAACGGATTACTATCGGCAATGTTTTGCTTTGAAAGGATCTAAAAATAGTTTATTTGACACACACACACAAATGTATTTGTATCAATTAATACAAGCAAACACAAAATTTGAGTGAAATGGAACACAAAATCCTTGAAATTGTGTAAGCACACACTTTCACACAAAAAAAAAGATTCCACATCAGATATGTCTCATATTGAACAGATCGCTATTATTCTGGTTCTCATGTAGAAATACTTGAACATTTTATGGGTTTAGCCCATAGACTATATTCCTTTTACAGATACAACTGGAGAGGGACTTTGTAATGTCGCGATAGAAAAAATTAAAAGTAAAACAAAAGCGATACGACAACGGTTTGAATAGGAAAGGAAATAAAAAAAAGTTGTATAAAAATGGATTTAAACCAACGTGTGCTTTTGGTGCAGCTCAATACGTTTTGTTTTTCTAGAAAAAAAAGGGGATGTATTTTTTTACTTTCGAACGCAGGCGGCCACAACCCTCGAGGCGGTCCTGACCATAACCTTCCGCAGGTCGGCGGGTGATGGCGACTGGCAGGGTTTGAATGCGGGACCATCGAGACGATAGACCTGAACACATACCACACAGCCACTAAAACAATGAATACTTTCTTCCTGCTAACGTAATTGTGTTTAGGTTCTGGACATTTTAGTGAACTGTTGACTGAACGTAAACAAATGTAAGATTTCCTGTGAACACAATTCTAATGAGAAGCAAATAATTTCTTAGTTGTTAACAAGAACTGGTTCTGGAACTCAACTTGTCAAAAAAAAATATTTTAAAACTTTCAACATTGAACAAAGTGATTTAAGAAATGCCCCCTGTGCGCTCAGACAAGATTTGAACTCATTCCGCCTAGAAATATGATTTGTAGTATACACTGTAAAAGAGTTACTAGCTGCCAACTGTTGATATTAAATGAACTTATGCTCAGACGTGAACATGTATATATATATATATATATATATATATATATATATATATATATATATATATATATATATATATATATATATATTAGTGTGTGTGTGTATATGTAATTAACCTTCATTACATTCTGATCTTTCATTCTTTCAAACGTTTATTCTACCCTAGAATACTCTCTTCCTATAATTAGTGGAAAGACAGTACACACCGCCAAAGGGCAGCTAGGGAGTCCGGGGGAGCGCTGTGAGCTCCACCAGTGGGGTCCTGGGTTTCGCCTCGGAACCAAGCATTATTTCAGTTATTTTAAGCTTTAAAAATGCATATTCTGAGGTATCTACTGTGCAATTAGCCTGCTACTCTTCCGATAAAAAAAATCAAAAACCAAATCTGCTATTCACTGGAGTCCAGCGACTGGTAGACAATGTTAAAATGCTTTAGTTTTTGTATTGGAGGGGGAAGGGAAACCACAAAACCTCTTTTGGCTACGCTCATGAAATTAGGTGACTGTTATTTGCTTAAGTTTGGCTGCACTGGGGCAGTAAGTAAAGTTTCGCTTTCATACAATGAGGTCTGAGGCAAGTGGTGGTTTGAAGACCCTCCCCTGCTGGCTACGTCCATGTGTTATATTATAGGTGTTAGCCTAATTCTCTATAAAATATATAAAGTTTGATAACGCATCGAAAACTAGATGTATGCATTCGTAGGATTACATAATGTATTCTATTTATACATGTATGTAGTCTGAAAACTATAAACAATACAATAGCCGCCTAATGAGTTTGAAGCTTTTTGATATTACTTATACTTATTACAGACCTTTCCTTAAAAAAATAAGATTGTTAAGTCTTACGCATTTCATGTGTCAATCTAGTCATGCATGTTGATCTGTGACTTAAAATATTCTAAATCATTGGTTTTCCTTGCTGACTCAGGCAACCCATTCCATTAAAAGATAAGAGAAGCAGAACGGTTAGAGAGACTCTTACTTAATGTGAAAAGCTATTGCTTCGTCCTAGTACATTCTCAAAAACGCGATTAGTACATGAATATACCATGACCCATTATTTAAAATATAAATCTCCTTTCATTAAATGTTGGATGTGACAGCGCTATATAAATTATTGTAATGATTGTAATAATTTTCATCATTAATGACTTCATACTAAGCATAAGTTTGCCATTAATTATAATAGTATAAAAATTGATTTAGATCTAGATTTATTTTTTAATTAAATAATTTTTCTGTACGCCTTAAGTGTAGTATTTTTAGATCTATGTTATTAAAAAGAAACAAAAAGAAACTTACTTTTTCTTTTCAAATCGCAGAAAGTAGAGCTTTATGCCCATATTGAGCTGTGAATAAGTTGGGTGGTTTGCAATTTCGCGTCTGTGTGTATGTGTTAAAGTTCATTTCTATTAAGTATTGTTAAAGAGCTAATTGTCGCACCTCTTTTTTTTTTAAATATTTTTTTTTTTTTGCTGCGTTTTCTAACTTAACTTTACTTATCCCTCTTTTTGGTTAAATTTCATTGGAACCATTAAACGACGGGGAAGGGAAGGAGCAAAAAAAAATGGGAGTGCCATCAAAGGCCCATGCCGACCAGCAAAATGATTAGGCCAAACACAACCTCGAAGACATCAGAGCAGTCTATGCCGCTCGTGCGGTCTAACGTTTTGCAAATGATAATACGTACAGTGTAGGCCTATAGTGTATTTTTTTTATATTCTTGTTGAATTTCAAACAAAATTAATTGTAATAAGAATTTAAAAAAAAACAACAAGAAAACCTTTTCGAGCCTTTGTGTCTTGCTGCTGTCACTTTTTTTTAAGTTGTCTGCATGGACATTTTTTTTCTTTGGTCGCGACCGGACCGGCCCATTTTGGTACCGGCCCACCGGGCATTTGCCCGTTTGCCCATATAGCCAGTCAGCCCCTGGATTAAGGATTGGATGGAAGATGGATGTGTAGATGGGCGGGGAATGGGGAATAGAGAGGAAAGGATATAAGATCATAGAAGGATATAAGATGATAGGAGGAACAATGTAGGAATTTTTTTTTTTTTAAGTTCTCCTTTGCAGTCTAGAAGGCAGATGTTGCAAAGGTCGTCTGTTTCTCTAGGCCCACGGTTAACGAGGGTGTCATGTGGCCAGCACAACGATCATCCTGCTTTACTTTTACCCAACTGTCAGTTACAAATTAGAACTGGGTAGATTCAGAAGCACCAATAAGATCCTGAAATCATAAATAAGTCTTCACCAGGATTCGAACCAGGGACCTTTCGGTTCGGAAGTCAAGCGCTTTACCACTCTGCCACCACGCCTCTGAAAATGGCGGACGATAATTGGTTAATGTTATATGGCTATTTGGTGGATGTTATGAGGCTATTTGGTGGATGTTATCTGGCTATTTGGTGGATGTTGTGGCTATTTGGTGGATGTTATGTGGCTATTTGGTGGATGTTATGTGGCTATTTGGTGGATGTTATGTGGCTATTTGGTGGATGTTATGTGGCTATTTGGTGGATGTTATGTGGCTATTTGGTGGATGTTATGTGGCTATTTGGTGGATGTTATGTGGCTATTTGGTGGATGAATCGAAGAAATGTGACACATGGGGGTAGGGAAAGGAAATGGGGGGAATAGACAAAAAAATTGGGATAAATGAATGGATGGTGTGAATTATGGAATGGCTAGATTGGGTGGGATACTGCATACATCTATAAATGGGTGTAAAGAAGGTTTGGTTTAGAAATGAATTGAGTGATTAAAGAATATGATGTGCAGATGTAATAAAGAATGAAGGAACAGATGGAAGGGATGAACGAGAATATTGTATATGTCAATGTTTTAAAATGTTCAAGTTCCTTTGTGATTTGAATTGAATTATACTCATTGGGAACTGGGTCTAATCAAAACTTTGAAACATATTTTTCATACTCAGTCATATGTGATCATTATGTTCATTAAGAATTGCGTTCTGTTAAAATGAAAATATCATGGAACAATTACAAGACTCAGTGCAGATCGTCCTTAATGCCCTGATGTGAACATAGATATACCCAGCGCCCTCTCCCCCCCCCCTCCCTCCCTTCCTCACGTCAGTTTGTGTGTTATGTCCTGATGTCATGAGGTCACGTCGTACTTGACAGACAGTTACGTACTGCTGTTTTAAACATCGACACTAACCTTGCGTCTGCCTGGCGTCATACTGGTTGTACCCTGCGACCCCTGGCTCTGACATTCAATCCCGGTTCAGAGAGTTGTGATCGTAGCAGGGGAGTATCTTTGAGGTGGTTCTGTGAGTATGTCGTTGGGGAGAGGGTGGGGTCGGTGTAACAGAAACCGGAGACACTTAAGTTTGAGTTAAAAGGTTCACTCTGTTTGTTTGTTTGTGTATGTTTTTCTTATCAGCTTAATAACTTCCTTCCCATGGTCTGTCCGTTGTTTGTTGTTGTGTAGTTCTTATTGGACTTCACTATTTCCTTGAGAGGCTCTACCTTTTTTGTTTGTTTGTTCATTTTACACTCTTAGGCCATTAGATCTATGAAGCAAAATGTAAAGCATAAACTTGGTCACTTACCATTACAACATAGAAGAAAATATCAGCATAAATAAATAAATACTGGCAAAACGTACCTGTTGGGCTTGGCAGGCAGGCATCATATGGAACTGTGGGGCCGCTGCTTTGGGCCGCTTCTAATGATAGTAATTACTGTAAAGGATTTTATATTATCGTAGGGTCCTCGCATTCACTTTAATTAAAGATTGTACAGACTTTACAGTGTACAACGTACACATTCCATTTAAAAAGCGATGAACAATCAATGATACGTATGCACGTTTCTTATAAAGGATTTATAGGAATGTACTAATGTCAGGGCTGATTTAGTACGGCCCTATATAAAATGTGGGGAGAGAAAGTGGAGTGAAAAAGAATTTTAAAAAAGTGTATAGAATAGAGAGAGAAAGTGACAAGGACAGAAGAGCAGGGGAAAGAAGAGCAATAAGAGAGTGTGTGCGACATACCGGGAGTGAGAGAGAGAGAGATTAGGAGAGAGAAGGTGTCATCGAAAACAGGAGAAGAGAAAACTTAAAAAAGAGAGATTAAGAAATGAAAAAAGGAAGAGCCCGTGCTGGCTGAATGATAGAAGGAATAGAAGAACAAGGCAAGCTAGAAGGCAGGGGCGACCCTAGCAGTGCTCGGGGCCCTGGTTGAGCGTCATTTGCGGGGCCCTTAGCCGTAAGAGTAGACTATATATATATATCTGTACCCTAAACTCAACACGCTAACGGGTTCATCCGTCTCTAACGCTGTAACAATAACAATACAGTATGTGCGCCTCTAAGCTGTGGGCCTTATTTTTGTTACAAAATATAGAACATGACGTAGCTACATTACTATATGTTGTATCACCAAATATTCTACATAAACAGAAGCAAATAAAAGGGACAACACTCGCACACTACTACTATTGTGTCTCCTCTCTTATTCTGCAAATTGAAGCCAATTGGACGTCCTATAAGAACAAAGTGTGCCATAAGAGCTACAGTGGTCCCTACACTTTCAAAAACCTGACTTTTGAGGAAGGACTTTACCCGCTATGGGTGGGCCACTGGGTTTTCAAAACAATTCATTTAAAAAAATACTCCGGCGTTTTCTTTTTTGTTTTTACCATAGTGACATTCAACGGCCGCACGATGTCTATCCACAGAGTAGCCTAGTGGAGAAAAACAACAAGTGAATACGTCATCCCCAAACTTTCTGGAAACTGATTGGCCGAAATATCTGTACAAGCACATCAACTGGTTCAATACAGGCTAGGTTACAGTACCGAATAAGGAATCCTTCTCATACACCCTCAACCTTTTTTTTTTCCATTGCATACAAAATTAACAGCAGGCCTATATTTAATGTATACATACCAATTCTTTTTAGACTGTAATGGCACTTTCAAAAATTACTGAACAGTGAATGAGTTTTTGAAAGGAACAGCATGTGAAAGTTATTAATGAAATGGGAAATGGTTATCTAGAGGTTTTAAGTGCTTGAGGATGTCACGTGATACTGTTCTAATTCGAAAATAGTGTACGTATATGAAATGAAATACCGCTAAAATCTGACCTTCACGTGCGGTCATAGAACGTCTCACCAGCAAAAGTCTAGAAACACTGTAGATTTGTTTCTTAATTTTTAATTTTTAAATCAATTTTTCAAAAGTTGCATTTGTGTTACAACAAATGTTATAAATGACTCTTTCATATACGATTTGCTTAATTCAAAGAGTAGTTCAAACTTTATCACTACGCATTTTCCTAATAAAATCCGTTTGTTTAAATACGAAATAAACTATTTGGATTGGTTGCTTCCACCTACGTGGTTTTATTGTGAACTGGTAAACGATGATAGCCTCTTAGAACCAGCAAGACACTAGATGCAGTCTTTCCCGAAACTGAACAGTATTTCTTTCGAAACCAAAAACGTATGTTAAGAGTTTAAATTGGTATCATAGAGATACTGGGAAAATATTGAGTAACAAGTCCTAGTTTATGAGAACTGATTTGGTTTTCTAAGTTGGTGACAATAAAATATCCGATCGCGGGGCTCCCCAGGCGCTGGGCCTGGAGCGGTTGTCCCACTTGCCACCTCCCAAGGCCGCTACAGCTGGAAGGAAAAAGGAGAGAGAGAGAGAGAGAAAGACAGAGAGAAAGAGAGACAGAGAAAGAGAGAGAAAAAAAGAGAGAGAGAGAACATTTTGTAGTCATTTATGGAGAGACGGAGTGATAATGCCTTTAGTCCACACAAATATATATTTGCTGTTATATACAGTGCCTGGTAGTAAGGTCACGTGGCAGGATTTTTTGGAGGCCCTTTGACTTGTTGGAAAGCTTTAATAAAAATATCGACGTTTGATTGAAGATACTCTATAAAAGAGAGTTACCATAGTGCAATTCCAAATTTAATCTCGCTTCACTTATATTTTAAAAGAAATATTTAATACGCATATTTCAGTTTTTAAAAAGTGCATTTTTTTTTTGGAGGGTAATGCCTTGCAATAATGTCCCGGCGTAACTCCCGAGCTGCTGTACGAGGACTTAACCACGACATTGTTGCCAACCGTAAGATTGAAATTATTGTCGGTAAAAAAAAAAAGAAATCCTATAGGTGCATTGTAAAATTATCTGAGATGTTGAAATTCGGAATTTTGTTCTCTCTATTGTGGATTTCCCCAGGCCAGTAGACCTGCCTGCCCTACCCTAAATCAGGCCCTGGTTATATATATAAGAAATTTAAGAACCAAAGTTTCACTTCTCTCACTACTGGCATTGCATCAGTTCTATAAATAGTCTGTCAGTACTAACCATTTTTAATGTATTTATTTTTTTACAACGAAATTGCTGTTGGAAGAGAATGCGTAAATATGGGGCGGGACAGGTTGAGAGAGAGAAAGTGGGAGACAGAGAGAGAGGGGAAGAATAGAAAGATTGGGAAAGTTTCTCATCTTCCTTCTCACTGCACATTCACAGGTATTCACAGGGGGAAACAATTGCCCCAGGCTGAATGGTCTGGGAGAAACATATACCTAGCCTATAGAGAAACAAAATAAGACTCCATGCCATGCCTTATATTCGTCGTTTAGATTCAGGTTTACATCTAAACAGCAAGAAAAAAAAATCAGAAGTTTAAAAAAAATTCTTACACATTTCGCTTCCCAATCAATTTGGCGGGAAGTTTCAGTCAAAATCACGCGGAGCTGCTTTTGGGAATTCCTGAATAAATTTCATTTTGGAAATTCCAAAACACGTCAGTTTTGATTTTTCCCGATGTAACCAGACAATTGAAAGTTCTTAGCGGGGTGAATGACTAGTAGCTTTGGGCGGAAACTGTTTCCTATTGAATTTACAGAGTTCAAATGTTTCCCTAACATCCTGAACCCTGAGTATCTGTTCTTGGAGTGAGACGGAACTGGCATAGGTTCGTCAGTCTGGGGTTGGGGGGGGGGGGGAAGGAGGGTTTGGGGGGATTTATTTGGTTGTGTTGAAAATGTGTTGCATTGTTTGGATACTTTGTTGAGGAAAAAAAAAGCTTGCTTATAGAAACACAATGTGTGTGTGTGTGTGTGTGTTATGGGACGCGTTGAGATATTACGATAGTGCCATAGGTCACTAGTTAAGTCTCAATCGTAGACGAGTCTTTAAATGCAACTTTCTTTTCTTTTTATTGGGATGTGATGGCTGAGTGGTTAAGCGCTTGGCATCCCAGCCGAGAGGTGTCGAGCTCGAATCCTGGTGAACACTGGGATTTAAAACTTCAGGATTTTAGGACGTCTCTGAGTCCAACCTTACGTTGAGGAAGTATATGTCGTTGTGCTGGTCACATGACACCCTCGTTAACCATCTGCTGTAGAAAACTATCTGCCCCCATTGATCGTAAGGTCTGAAAGAGATACCTTTCATCGTCTTTGTTTCTGACAGTTGCAAAGAAAATGTACAAGTCTTAGTTCAGAATAGAAGTTGTAGTAGCAAACATCTCTTGAAACATCTTGATAACAATGTCAAAAAGATGCGACGCCAGTCGTCACCTACCTGTTCGACTTGGGAAGACATATGACTTTCAGACTCCTGAATTACGGGCCACATCACATCACGGGCATAACGTCACGGGCCACATCAGATCATAGGCAGCATGTTATCTGTCTCATTAAGTCACTGGACAAATCACGTCATGAGCCACTTTAGATCATAGGCCGCATGTCATGTGTCTCATAAAGTCACTCGACACATCACGACACGGGCCACATGATACCACGGTTCTCATCATGTCAAAGGTCTACATCATGTCACAAATCAGATCACGTAAAGGGCAGCATCACGCCACGGACCACATTACGTCATGACCCATATCATGCGTGACGTCACTGGCCATATTACGTCATGGGTCGCATGTTGTCAGACACGTGCCACATCATGGCAAGGTCCGCTTGACGTCATAGTCAACATCAGGTCACGGGCCTCATCACGTCATAGGACGCATCTCACCGGTCTTATAATGTCACTGGTCACATCACGTCATGGGCGGTGAAGGTTCCTCCGCGGAACGCAATGGTACGGTGTAGGAATATGGAGAAAGTCCCCTTGTGGACTCGGCCTCCGGCCTCTCATGGGATGGGAGAACTAATTGCGATGACTCAAGTAACCGTGAACCTTGAACAAATAAATGTGAAGGGTCGGTGAAGAGCCAATTACTCAGCCTGGCCACGGGATAAAATCCTTTCCCGGGTCAAAGGTTCATAAAAGAAATTCATCTCGAACCATTTTGGATTCTTCGACTGGTCACATCATGTCTTGGACCACATCATGTCAGGCATGACGTCACGGGCTACATCAGCGAACGAAAAATTGTCGAGACCTATGGAACCAAACCTCTGCGACTTCAGTATGCACTGTGTCACGACTATGTGTACTATGTCATGACTATGTGCACAAGTTTCGATGCACCAGACAGCACCGCGTCACGGGTTGCATTTAGACCCAGGAGTAGGTCGGCCATCAGTGAAGACTCTACAATATAAATAAGTAATGGCTTTGATATATCGCTACTTTCATACTTATAGAGAATATGAGCATCTTCTGTTGTCTGCTTGACCAGTCTGTCCCCATTTTCTGTTTCGCTTTTTAATTCCTTTCATACCTTCGTATGTGGATTAATCGAACACCTGCGGACACTGGTTATGCTTGCCCTGGATGCGGCAAAATATGTAGGTGACAGCTGGGGCTGCGAAGCCATGGTAAATACTGCATTCCTCATTAATCTTCGGACTTGAGGACTTGCCTTTTTATGTGGAGTTACAATGAAGACCTGAACTTTCCCAACTTCTCATCTCTCTCTCTCTCTTCCTCAACTACCGACTCTCTTTTTTTCTTCTCTTTAAACTATTCTTCGTGTTCAAAAAAAGAAACTGTTTTAGTACTGACTGACTGACTGCCAGTGGGGATTCCCCCAAACTTTCCAAGGCAATGTAGCGTCACCGTTACCTTGGAGATGTAAAGTTGCAGACGCGCTTATGCCTCCCTTCTCTCTATTCCTGTTTTGAACATGTTTTGATTGTCTACCTTCTGAATGCAGACATAGATATCAAAGTCTTGCATCCAACTTACACCTGGCAGGGATGACTGGGTCGACGTGACATCAACACGTTCTCTATCTCTCCTGGGGTGGGAGCGTGGCGCAGGCAGGGGGTGTGACGTTTAGGAGGGGGTGGGAGCGTGGCGCAGGCAGGGGGTGTGGTGTTTCTCATAGTGGAAGGGGAAATCAAATGTTACTTTAAATGCCTTTTACACAGTATGCACAGGCACAGACTCGTTCACATATTTCCACTTCTCTATTTAGTCCATTTGTTGAACAGCCCGGGCAATTTTGAAGTTCAAACTCTCAAGCTTCAGGTCAATGTGAATTTCTAACCACCTTTGATTTCAATAAGACTCAAAACAGATGAAGCAATAGCAAGTGTACGAGAATTTATTCTTTAAAAAACAAACTACAAAGACATGGACTATGATCTCAAATGTTTTTATTTTAGGTTGCCATCTTTACTTTTGGTTCAGTCGTGCTGGTGTTTTGTTTTTTAGTTACTTGATTGTTTGCTAAGCAAGAGAGATAACTAAGGTGCTACAGAATACTGCCAGTTGTTTATCTGCAGACATTCCTAGCTAATGCAACTCTCTGATGACAGGCCAGGTATTCCGTTAGATATACTTAAGAAGCCTCGTGGAATGTTCCAGCTCCCCCTCTTCCTCTCTTGTCTGTATCAGCTCGCGCCACCAACACGCCCCGTTCCTCTGGTCGTGTGGGTACATCGATCGAGCCCCTGGACTTAATGGCAGGTGCCAAACGGACAGGTATTCACGGCATCTCGTCTCTGGCAATCTCTGGCATCCCCCTGCTCACGTCCACTAGAACTGGAACTTGTCAATCAATACTCACCCCGTATGCACGCACTCAGAGCAGTGGCCATATTTGATGGGGTGTGAGACAGTAGAGAGATGGAAGGATAGACTAAAGCAGAGATGAGCGATGGACTGATTAAGCAAAGCAGGAATTTTAACTCTCAAGATGACTTTTAATGGACATTCCTTGCTGCTGTTGAAGCGTAGAATGTTGGGTATTCTGTTGTCATTGTTTCACATGGCTTAAGCATAGAGATCGCAAGGTCTGAAAGGGGACACTATACTTCTTTTTTTATTAACGCATTTATTGTTTCTGCTGATTGCGTTGCATGTTTTAGTTGAACTTTGGATTGAATTTCTTCGACGTTTTTCTTTTCGTAGCTATACCTACAGTTGACGTTGTTGTTGCTAATTTGTGTAGCTGTGTACCTGTTTCATCTGTTGTTGTTGTTTAGTTGTGTAGCTGTTTCATCTGTTATTGATGTTTAGTTGTGTAGCTGTTTCATCTGTTGCTGATGTTTAGTTGTGTAGCTGTTTCATCTGTTTCTGATGTTTAGTTGTGTAGCTGTTTCATCTATTGCTGATGTTTAGTTGTGTAGCTGTTTCATCTGTTGTTGATGTTTAGTTGTGTAGCTGTCCCATCTGTTGACGACTTTTAGCTTGTAGACTTTCCTTGAGAAAAGTTCTATCAGAAAATCTACACTCCCGAGATGTCAGTTTCTAGTTCTATAATCTAGTGAGATGAACCATAGGCGTTCTACGTCTGAAGGAAGCCAATGGATGGAATCTAGTGACTAGATATAGTTATTTATTAGTACGCCTAGATCGAAGAAAGATGTTTTAGCTAAATAGTATCTAGATCTATAGACATCTACTTAGATAAAAAAAAAGTTTGAACAGCGTTGCCTTTTTTTTAAGGCTGTTTAGCTGTTCCGTCCTCTCGAGTTCTAGATTTATGATTCTAAGCTGAAGTTGTATTTTTTTAACTGTTCCGCTTCTTGATGATTTTTCTTTTGTCTTTGCAACTTTTTTTTTTATTACTTAAATATTTATTTTTTTTTGGCTTTTAAAATTTCACAGGTAGAAGGTCAAACAAACAAACAATGAAAACCAATTAATACAGACAATAAAGAAAAACAAGTTTGGACCAAACATCAATGTCCGGCTCAAACATCTTTGTTAACAAAAAGTTTTTTTGGACAAAATATCGACAAGCAGACCAGTATTTATGCGAACATGTCTGACATTCAGTTAGCGGACATGTCCAAAACATTAAATGCTATTTACTTCCACATGTGCTACAATACCAGACTCTAGAATGTCATGAGAAACAAAAGGCAGATGCTAGCGTGAGCCAAACATTACCAATAGACCTACAAAACCATATTAATAATTTTGACAAAAAAAGCTCAAAGGACCTAGATGTAGCAAGAAACTAAAGAAACAAATAGACATTCGGAAAGACTAGGATGGGAAAGAGCAAGAGACCCAAAAGTCTAAACTGTCGTCGTGTTGATCTGATAAAAGATTAATGCATCAAAACAAACCTTCTCTTTATATTCGACATTTCCCGAAAGTGATAGTCCTTTCAAAACTGATGTTGGGTCTAGACCTAACTCTAGTTCTTTAACCAAATTTATTTCATTTTTTACTTCCAAAACGAAAACTTTGAAAATAGAGTTTTCACCGTGGGGCCAGTCAATTCTGTTCTCAGCGATTTACACCCAAACTGTTACATTTTTTTCGAAAATCGTTGTAGCCGTTTTTAACATCAAGGTCCAGGTTCCAACTTTCAAACTACGCCAAACACTCACCATTGAAAAGAATCCAGGAAATAAATAAACGCATTTTATTTTATTATTTTTGTTACATTATCAGATCTAATTTCGTAAAGAGGTGTGGAATAAAAAAAAAATGGAATAAAATATTGGTATAATTAAACTGAGTGACAACTAACATTATCTTAAGAATGAAGTTCCTGGGACTAAAGAAGTTCGAGACAATGTTCAATTCACAGCTACAACGGAATAAGAAATTGTCAGGTAGAAGAACAGTTTTATGCGGACAGGAGGAAATCCTTTGAAATTTAACTTCCTGGCTACAATATTTCGTTTAGTTTCCTGCTCTTCTTCTCTATTTATTTTCTCTCTCTCTCTCTTTTCTCTCTGTCTTTTTCTTTTTCTCTCTATCTCCTGTCATAAATTTTTGTGTGGGCATAATTTGTAATTCGAAATTATTATAAACTATTTTTTCTATCCTAATGCCCCTCTTTCTTGACGATTCTATTAATTTTATTCCTTTATTTTCTTTGTACATATTTCAGAACAGACTTGCTCATGTCCTAGAAGAAAGCGGAATACAATTGAAATGAGCGAGTCCTCTACGTAAATATCGCTCATGACAAAGTGACCCACCATGAAACATTGTTGGATTTTATAATAATAATAATAATAACAATGTAATAATAACAACTGACCTCACAGATACCTTTAAGACCCTTAACATGCCTAGGAACATTCTCGTTGATTCTCAGAGGGCGGTACTGTTGCAGACCTGCCACATCATCAGAAAATTCCTCAATGGAAATTGATAAAGGGACTACTATGAATTTGGATTCTCATTAACGTAATTCGACCCTGGCAGCGCCAGAAATGAATACTCGTTCGTTTCTAACAAAATAATAATAATAGTCTTGAGTGTCCTTGGGGAAATATATTATAAAATAAGGCAGGCTAGCTGGTCATATAGGCTCTGGTCTATCGTCTCAACGTTCCTGGCTTCCCGGCTGTCCTGCAAAAGAAATTTGGTAGATGTCGAAATAATCTTTTTTCTGAATAAATGTCCGAAAATGTAGAGGTCAAATTTCCGACAATTGTGTCATAAACCGACTCAATTATTCTTCTTCCATATTTTAAGACATGCCTCTGCATTGCACTGTCCACAGAAGATTTGAAAGGCTGGAAAGCACGATGTCGCGGGTCGGATATCGCCAAGCATATGTACGTTAGGCATCACTGCTTGAACTATACCAGCCATGTAGTTAGTTTCAATGAAAATGCATTTTTCAGCATGAACCATTGAAAATAATCACATCATTGGCTTATCTTATACTCTATGTGTCAACCAGAAGTGATGTTCAATTCATCTCTGACCAGTCATTCATTTTTGTTTGCTTGACATACTTCGGACGTCCCTTCAAAGTTGAAGAGTATTACATCCTAGTCCAAACTTCCTGGAGGACGGCGGAGGGGTGGGGGTTGGCCCACTGCAGGTTTCGAATCCAAGGCCATCAAGACGACAGTCCACAGCATTTACATCACGACCACACAACCATCCTTGGTGTAGGTAATTAGGTATTGATGTCGGCTTCTTTGTGTATTAGGTATTTAGTGTCCAGTCTATTGGGCTCGTTACAACTGAGTTTTATTTAAGTTCTTTAATCCAGATCTATTATCCCATGTGAAGTCTGGCTGCTTCCACGAGAAGCTGATTTCTGGATAGCCAAAAGACAAACACCACATTTACTGTTTCTCTCCCATAACGAGAATGAGACAATAGGTGATCCATTAGTTTATAAATGGAACGAGGGAAACATTTCCCTTCTGGAGTGTTACTTTAACAAATGGCCCTATGGACTTAATGGCTCCAGCATAGCCTTTAGGAATACAAACTGTATGGAGAAGTGTCTGACCTGGAAATCTCTGCGCAGGTCATCTCAGATCTAGGTCTAGCACTTGATTTCCATTGTTGATGATGAGGACGATGAAGAAGAAAAAGTTTGAGCAGACCTCAATGAATACGTTTTTATCATCATCTGAACAATATTGTTAAACTAATTAAATGTTGATTTGTTAATAGACTTTATGCTTGGGGGAGCGGTGCTAAGGGTTTCTACCTGGCTTGATGGTCAACTATAAAGTAGGCCTACTGTTTATAATTTCTGGATATATTAAGACGTTAATTATTTTTTAGAGGGATTTTGGCTTTATATTGTAAAGATAATGTAAAACTAAATTCTCAGTAACTGATATTTAAAAAACGTGAACACATAATAACTAGTTACATTCTTTGGCTTAGAGTTGGTCTACATTGTCTAAAAAGATCGACACTAGTGGGTTCTATAGACTGAGGCTAATGCTTTCTTGGCTGGAACACGATCTACACTTCAGTAAACACCCTGAACACAAAGTATTGATAGATGAAATATTTGAATATGGCACTTGTGATGTCTACACTGGTGGCGTCCATCTTCACTCGTGGCACCATCTGCCGCAATCATTCATGCGTGTCAGCATGCACACACACACACACATAGCTACAAATATATATAGTTTGTTATTTTAGCTTTTTTTTTCTTATAGTTGAACAAACATATACAAATACTTTGGGGCTGCATTCTTGTACAGGAAACATTCTAGAAGAAAGAGATGAATGTACATGCTAGAGAAAAGAAATACTTGCTTTACCAACACATCGTTACATGAAAAGTAGGATGAAATAGAGAAAAGAATGAACAATACAGAAGTTCCAATAGACACTGAAATAAAATATAAATGATGAAGTAAGGGAAAAAAAATTCAGACACACACATATATGTGTATATATATATTTATATACAGACACAGATCAACAACTAGACGCATAGCCTAGATTTGACAGCAACAAATGAATCATATAGATATGACACATCTGCAGGTAAGCGGATCTTCACATAGATTTGTACCTACAAAACTTGTCAAAGATAAGAAACAAAAAGGAAGTGCGGACCATTTATGGTGATGTTTTAATAGGTGGAATAGAAATAATCTAGAAACTAAACCGTAACTAAAAATACTCTCCACGGTTGAATCATCCATTAACATTTAAAATATTTTGATCCCAAATCGCTGCCAAAAACTCAATGTCAATGTAACCCTACATTTCCTAGAATGTCTCCAGAGACATGCTAACAAAATATCCAGGGCAGATCACAGCTCTTCAAACTGTTCGTAGAATTTCGCAGACGCAAAATAACTGCCCCGGCCATAAACGAGATTCTGTATTCAATCAGAATCTTCTACTTTAGCTTCCAACTTGAGAAAGCTCTGCCCCTCTTAGATCTAGCTGTCAACTAGCTTTTTCAGTAAGAGTAACTTTTTTTATGTCATAGTCACGTGGTGAATGAATGGTAAAGCGCTTGGCTTTTGAAATGAGGAGGTTCGAAGCTCGATGAAGACTGTGATTTTTAGCTTTGTAATTTTAGATAGACTATTCAAAAGGTGCCAACTGTACTATTAAAATAAGGCTAAATAACAAGCAGTATTTCTTTGTTTAAAATTTGTATATTTCTCCATAATTGAAATTAAATTATAGATTTTATATAGCGCTACTTTCATGCTTATAGCATGCTAAGTGCGCTTTGGTCCAATCTCATTTATGGAACAGTAGGGGAGGGGGTATCTAGGAGTTGGTTTTCCGTGCTGCCTGTAGGCGCTCAGTAAACACAACACTGCTCGAGTCGGGTGTCGAACCTCGAGCCCCCTTCATAGGTAGCCAAGCCTAGCTCAAGCGTGCTCAGCCTCTCGACTTCGTTTCTCTACCTTATCTGTCTCCACATGTCTCCCATGATTCCATACAGCGAATTTTGTGTGGACATTCTTAATTTTGTTTTGTAACTCATTTTAAAATTCATTTTCAATTTAGGTCGTCTATGATGCTGTCTCCAGCTGGTGGATTCCAAATTATCAGAAGTCATTGTCTTTCAAGCTTCAGTTTTGTCTCAAGAACTGTCCTCCCTTGTTCATTGCTCTCCCCTAGTTACAAGTTTCCTTTGCGACTTGTTAAGATCATTTTTTTATCGCTTAATACAAGCAAGGAACATCCGGGTTGATGATAGCCCAATACGCCCAAACAAGCTTAGATCATCTCTATATTTATATCGACTTTATTTATAGAGCTGATGGTCACGTGTACATCAACCAGTGTTCGAGGTGTGCGCGTGTGTGTGTGTGTGTTGTTAATGGCGACCCACAAAATGTCAGGAGTGCAGAAAGAAAAAGCCTTTATGTTGTTAAAATCTCCATCAGCACTACGAATAGATGTTTTCGTATGTACAGGTCTGGACTTGATTTTAAACACAGGTTCTCAAACATTAAGTGGGTGTACAATGAAATAATAAGTAGACTTTTTTAGCGGCGCCCGAAAGGGCCTGTCTGTCCGTCCATCCCATTTAGATCTCAGAAACTAGAAGAGAAAATGAAAATCGGACATCATGATATTTTAGATCAATCAAAGTTCTGATGCAACGGCTACTTTTTTCTTTTCCGAAAGTGAACCATCTAATTTTTAAAATTATATATGCAAGCAGATTTTTCAAAAAATTACACCACTTTTCAATGAAAAACTTCAGGGGAGGCAACTTTGTTAAAAAGTCATGGATACGAACAGCATAGTACACCATTACCCGGTAAAAAAAAAAGGCCTACTATTCATGATCATAACATTGGCCTAGGTCTAGTAATTTCAAGATTAAACGTGTTAATTCATACTAGTTCCAGTCTAGATATAGTAGATTCTATGTCAATATTCTATATCTAGTTCTAGATCTAGATCTAGACTTAGATTTCTCTTTATTACACGTAACATGTTGTTAAATTTGAATGTATGGATAAGGTAAATAATTATTATTTAAAAAAAAATTATAAGTGTACGCTAAATGAATTTATGGAGATGCAGTGGCTGAGAGGTAAAGCACGTGGAACCGGAAGTCCCGTGTTCGAATCCTGGTGAAGACTCTAGGTGGACAACTTCGGAGCCGATTGTGAGTTTGTGTTTCCACACAAACTGTCTTTGTTACCTTGTTTTTGTAATGAGTTAGATTTTGCTTAAATATTATTTCAATTCTTTACTATTAGATATACATCTCAAGTTGAATCTGTGTATAAAGTTAATAAAAATAACATTCAGTTTGTTCAAGTTATTCACAATACCAATACATATATCCACTATACCAGAAACATTCGCCTTCATCGGTTTACTTGTACAAGCTACATTCCAACGATTAACTATCTGTGGCATGATACGTCTCGAGCGACAATCTGTCTATGTCTAATATTGATATAATGAACATCCTAATATCTGATTTGGATATATCTGGCAATTTCATTACACCTGGAACCAGATCGAAATAAAATGGCTCAGGACAAAGAACAATAGAGATCTGTTGTTGGTGAACCAGAACAAGGAACTATGGGGATCTGTTGTTGGTGAACCAGAACAAGGAACTATGGGGATCTGTTGTTGGTGAACCAGAACAAGGAACTATGGGGATCTGTTGTTGGTGAACCAGAACAAGGAACTATGGAGATCTGTTGTTGGTGAACCAGAAAAAGGAACTATGGAGATCTGTCGTTGGTGAACCAGAACAAGGAACTATGGAGATCTGTTGTTGGTGAACCAGAACAAGGAACTATGGGGATCTGTTGTTGGTGACCCAGAACAGGGAACCATGGGGATCTGTTGTTGGTGAACCAGAACAGGGAACTGGAACTATGGGGATCTGTTGTTGGTGAACCAGAACAGGGAACTATGGGGATCTGTTGTTGGTGAACCAGAACAGGGAACTATGGGGATCTGTTGTTGGTGAACCAGAACAAGGAACTATGGGGATCTGTTGTTGGTGAACCAGAACATTGAACGATGGAAAACTGTTATTGGCATAAAGGACATGAAACTATTGGCCATTGCAGAGATCAGGACAGAGAGGGGGGTGGTTTAGGTGAGGGGTAATGAGGTCCAGGACAGAAACAATGTGGAGATTTGTTAATGTCTGTTGGTCTTCTAGACAGGAACTGTAGGTAAAATTTAAGAATTGGTTAATTTCATAAATTTATTCTGTGAACAGGTAAAGGCATGATCTTGATGTAAAATTAATAAATTTACAAACAATCCAACTTTCAGGAAAAAAAATGTTATCAATCTGTGACCTTCATACTTAGACTCTATTACGAAATAAAGTTATTTGATACATTTGGAGTTTGGGGGTAAATAATATTTGCACTACCTTGATACACTCTGATGCACATATATACCCAGAAGCATGCACACACACACACACACACACAAGATCTCTCCATAACAACAATTTCTTCATAAAAGGTTTTATGTCAGAGGGGACAAAAAGGTTTTAGGTCAGAGGGGATAAAAAGGTTACTACATGTAATAACAGTTCAGTCTACAACGGTGATGGGGAAAAAACTCAATGGAAAACATGTCTCATACCTCATCACACCTTTCCTGCCTGCCTCTTTATCTCTTCGTCCTTATGCCTGCCTCCACACATGTCTCCCTACCTCATCTCTTTCCCCACATTTGTCCTACCTCATCTCTTTCTCCACATTTGTCCTACCTCATCTCTTTCTCCACATTTGTCCTACCTCATCTCTTTCTCCCAATTTGTCCTACCTCATCTCTTTCTCCACATTTGTCCTACCTCATTTCTGTGTCCACGTGTCTCCTACCTCATCTCTTTCTCCACATTTGTCCTACCTCATCTCTTTCTTCACATTTGTCCTACCTCATCTCTTTCTCCACATATGTTTTACCTTATCTCTTTCTCCACATGTCTCCTACCTCATCTATTTCTCCACATGTCTCCTACCTCATCTCTGTGTCTACGTGTCTCCTACCTCATCTCTGTGTCCACATGTCTCCTACCTCATCTCTGTGTCCACGTGTCTTCTACCTCATCTCTGTTTCCACGTGTCTTCTACCTCATCTCTGTGTCCACATGTCTCCTACCTCATCTCTGTGTCCACGTGTCTCCTACCTCATCTCTGTGTCCACATGTCTCCTACCTCATCTCTGTGTTCACGTGTCTTCTACCTCATCTCTGTGTCCACATGTCTTCTACCTCATCTCTTTCCCCACATTTGTCCTACCTCTTTTCTCTCCACATATGTCCTACCTCATCTCTTTCTCCACATTTGTCCTACCTCATCCTTTTCTCCACATTTGTCCTACCTCATCTCTTTTTCCACATTTGTCCTACCTCATCTCTTTCCCCACATTTGTCCTACCTCATCTCTTTCTCCACATTTGTCCTACCTCATCTATTTCTCCACATGTCTCCTACCTCATCTCTTTTCTACATTTGTCCTACCTCATCTCTGTGTCCACCTTTCTCCTACCTCATCTCTGTGTCCACGTGTCTCGAACCTCATCTCTGTGTCCACGTGTCTCGTACCTCACCTCTGTGTCCACGTGTCTCCTACCTCATCTCTGTGTCCACATGTCTCCTACCTCATCTCTGTGTCCACATTTGTCCAACCTCATCTCTTTCTCCACATTTGTCCTACCTCATCACTTTCTCCCCATTTGTCCTACCTCATCAATTTTTCCACATGTCTCCTACCTCATCTCTGTGTCAACGTTTCTCCTACCTCATCTCTGTCCACCTTTCTCCTACCTCATCTCTGTGTTCACGTGTCTTCTACCTCATCTCTTTTCCCACATTTGTCCTACCTCATTTCTCTCCACATTTGTCCTACCTCATCTCTTTCTCCTTATTTGTCCCACCTCATCTCTTTCTCCACATTTGTCCTACCTCATTTCTCTCCACATTTGTCCT